>OU015748.1:12736902-12751047 GCA_907169655.1 Acomys percivali
CCCCTCTTTCTTTTTCTCTCTCCTCCCTGCCCTCTTTCTGTGTGCTTCTTTTTCTCTCTCTCTCTCTCTCTCTCTCTCTCTCTCTCTCTCTCTCTCTCTCTCTCTTTCTGTTCTCTGTCAATCTATATCTATATCTCTTGCTTTCAGTGTCTCCCCTTCTAGAACTCCAGTTTACAATAAAACTGATTAATATACTGTAATAAATTTTAAACTGAATATATATTTCTCCTTTCTTTTTTGCATTATATTTTTTAATTCATTCATATCACATCTCAATTGTTATCCCATCCTGTGTATCCTCACATTCCTCCTTCCCTCCTACTTTCATTCTATTCCCCTCCACTTTGACTGTGACTGAGGGGGACCTCCTATGTCTGAATATGATCCTAGGGTATCAAATCTCTTCTTGATAGTAGGCTAGCCTTCCTCTAAGTGCCACTGGGCCTCCCCATCAAGGGGACATGGTCAAATATGGGGCACCAATATTGGTGTGAAAGTCAGTCTCCACTCTCCACGCATCTGTGGAGAATGTCCTGTCCATTGGCTAAATATGGGTAGGGGTTTGATGCTCACTGCACATATTGCCTTGGTTGGTGCCATAGTTTGAGCAGAACCCCTGGGCCCAGATCCACCCGTCATAGTGTTCTTGTAGGTTTCTAGGACCCTCTGGATCCTTCTATTTCCCCATTCTCCCATATTTCTCTCACCTGGAGTCCCAGTAGGATTTCCTCACCTCTATCTCACTTTCCCAGTAAGTGAAGACTTTCATAGGACATGCCCCTTGGGCTATTTTCCAGTTATAAGTGAGGATATACCATTTTGAGTCTTTCTGTTTCTGTGTTAAATCACTCATTATGATCATTTCTAATTCAATCAATTTGTCCACACATTTCGGAAATTCCTTGTTTTGAATAGCTGAGTAGTATTCCATAGTGTAAATATACCTTTCAAATATATGTCTCCTGTAGACATTAGTAACCAGAACTCTATGTAACTTTTTCCATTTCTTGTTAAGAAATTCACTTATATTGAATGGAAGTTCACTGCTTTTCTTTTCCATATTCTAATAACAAACACAAACACTGGGGTGGCAGAATTATGTAAATTACACATAATTTGAGGATAGTCACTGCCATGGTTTCACAGTAAATTTGACAACTGAGAATGACCATTGTGACTAATGTGAAGTGTCATATACAATGGATACTTTTTTCTGTGTCGACAATATTTTTAACTTGATCAATGTACTTCCTGATTGTACCCACCTGGATTTTCTAGTGCCTTTGATCTCCTTGTGGAGTACCTGTCCATTCCAGCTTTTTCTATCTCCCAAGTCTTCCATAAGATTCCCTGTGCTCCACTCTGAAATTTGGCTGTGTGTCTCAGTATCTGCTTGTATCACTTCCTGGGTGGTCTTTCAGAGGATCACTATGGTAGGTTTCATCCTGTTCCTTCTCTTCAGACACTTCCTGTTTCTATTCTATTTGCTGTTCTGAATGATAATCAAGCATTCTCCCTAAGGTCCTTCTTGTTATTTAGCTTCTTTAGCTTGGTGTATTGTAGTGTTGTTATCCTGAATTATGTGTCTAATATTCACTTACAAGTGAATATATACTATACTTCTCTTTCTAGGTCTAGGTTATCTCACTCAGAATGATCTTTCCTAGTTCCATCCATTTGTCTGCAAATTTTGAGAATTCTGTATTTTAGTAATTGTATAGTATTCTACTGTGTAAATGTTCCACAATTCCCTCATCCATTCTTTGGCTGAGGAAACATCTGGTTTTGTTTTTTGTTTTTTTTTCTCATTCTGGCTATTATGAATAAAGCTGCTATAAACATAGTTGATCAAATATCCTCGTTGTAGAGTGGAGAATAAACAAAACAATGATTAAGAGCAACAGAAATGAGATGGCTCAAGAGTTCATGAAGCTATTCAATGATATGCAAGTAAAATTTTATAAACGATGCTGAATAGGTAAGAGTTACAGCACCTCCTTTGAAATTATAAGGCTTAAAATTCATTCAATAGAGTATGAATATATATATACATATATATATACTTAACTACTAAATACATAAATAGTTATTTAGTGAGTTTTCTAATAAATAATTTTATTTTTATTTTTTATTAATTTATTCTTGTTACATCTCTATGGTTATCCCATCCCTTGTATCCTCCCCATTCTTCCCTCCCTCCCATTTTCCCCTTATTCCCCTCCTCTATGACTGTTCCTGAGGGGTACTTCCTCCCCCTGTCTATGCTCATAGGGTACCAAGTCTCTTCTTGGTAACCTGCTATCCTTCCTCTGAGTGCCAACAGGTCTCCCCCTCCAGGGGACATGGTCAAATGTGAGGCACCAGAGTACATGTGAAAGTCATACCCCACTCTCCATTCAACTGTGGAAAATGTTCTGCCCATTGGCTAGATCTGGGTAGGCGTTTAAAGTTTACAGCCTGTATTGTCCTTGGCTGGTGCCTTAGTTTGAGCGGGACCCCTGGGCCCAAATCTGCCTATCACAATGTTCTACTTGTAGGTTTCTAGGACCCTCTGGATCCTTCTACTTTGCTATTCTCCCATGCTTCTCTCATCTAGAGTCCCAATAGGATGTCCTCCCCTCTGTCCCAGTTTCCTGGTAAGTGAGGGCTTTCGTGGGACATGCCCCTTGGGCTAGTATGTTGTTATAAGTGAGTATATACCATTTGAGTCTTTCTGCTTCTGGGTTAACTCACTCATTATGATCAGTTCTAGCTCAATCCATTTGTCCACAAATTTCGAGAATTTCTTGTTTTTAACAGCTGAGTAGTATTCCATAAAGAAACTGTGGTACATATAAATAATTTTATAATGTGGAACATGTACACCATAAACAGTGAAAACCAAAACTTCACGAATGAAGAATATTGTGGTCACAGGATAGCATTATGTACATTTTTTTCACTGCATATTTATTTCATCTGATATTTTATTATAAACACTAGAAATTTCTTCAAAAAATATGGTTCTTGAAGTAAAACACAAAACAAAAACAAACAAAACCCCATAGTCAAAATTCCATTCATTTCCTTTTTCCTTTTGCATTTTTGCAGTTCTAATGTCATAGTGTCTAAATAAATGAAATTATTTGAATTGTGATAATTTTACAGGTAAATACATTTTTCTACATTTTAGATAATTATTTACATCAGTATCTCTGTCCCACTATTAAAATAGTAACCTTTTTTTTTCCTTATGTATTCTCAAATTCTGAATCACTGCCAATTCCTTTTAGTTTCAGTGGGAAGTCTGCAAGCTCAGGATGTTCTCCAACACTCCACTTACAAAGTTTATTTTAAAAGCTCCCAATATTGCTGATACCTACAGAGTGCTTCTTGTTTTGTTCCTGCAAAACCAAGGAGACACTAGGGAATGGTTCCATTGGATCAAAACATGAATATTTCAATACTTTAAAGATTCCTTGTCAGCATATTGCGGACTGTAAAACAAAGTGCTATTTAAACCTTGTCAAACAGGGGACAAGTAGCTAGTGGAACTTCTAAATGAATGTCAATTAGCACAAAATGCTTTCCTTAAAGAAGATTATAGGCCAGGGTATTTGTTTGAATGCAATAATTGAAATGAAATAAATACGGAAAATATTGCATTTATGAGTCACAGTCTTCACCTGATAAAACTCATATCAATTCGCATAAAGGGAATGACTATTACAAAAAGTACTTTGTATTAATGTAGGAAGGTATCACAATGAAGCTCATTGCTTTGTACATTTACTATAAACTAAGGAAAAGCTGATACATTAATATATACTAATAACAATTTAAAAATAATTGGAACTGTATACAGAAAAACAGTGTTAATTTTTTTAGTGTTTTGATGAAAGTCATAATATTCAAATACCTCTTGCCACACTTCCTGGCATATAGTAAATTAATCATTTGTAGAATTAAGTATGTATACGCGCATACATGCATGCATGCATGCATGAATGAATGAATGTATGAATGAATGAACTTACCAATCGGATGGTAAAATAGTCATTTCCATCTTTGCTATGAACTTTTTTCTTATAAAAGTTTTATCATTCATTAAGGGTGATCATCACAGTAATTGAACCTGCTTAATTTGATATCCATACATAATAGTAGAGACAAAATATGAGTTCTGAATACTAATTTAGTCAAAGCAGTGGACATTACATTTTGAGTAGGACAGAGCACATAATATATCTATGTATTCATAACAGAGATAACAACAGATTATTGAGTAATATTCTATATAATTGATCATTACAAGAAAAATCAACTGAGATACTGATTGTGGGAATGAATGTTAAATTTCCTGGAAAAGTTCAGGGATAAATCAGACAGAATTTCCTCAAGAGTTTTTTTGTGTGTGTGGCTCCATCAATGTAGAATATGATCCAATGTTAGATAAATTTCAAAACATAGAGAGGATGTTGTTGTTTAATTGTTTTAACTTATTGCCATCTGAGTGACTATAAAGAATGTAAGGACAGTTGCAATAAGAAGAATTACAGAAAGAATTGATTAACTTCTATTTAGATACTCTGAAGATTACAGAGTATCTTAGAAGCTTTATATAATTCCTTAATCCAATGTAAGAAGATTCCAGTGAATCTTTGTTTATCCATACTGCCTTCAGCTTTACTAGAGCTATATTATCTCTCTATATAAACGCAGACACACACACACACACACACACACACACACACACACCCCTACACATTTATATATTTATGCTTTAAATGTAAAAATAACAAACAAAATTAGCAAATAATTATTATAATAATTATAATAAACTATCTTTATCCAGATTGTAATATTTGGCAATAGCCTCCCACTTATATACTTTATATTAAATAGCTAAATTAGACTCCCTTTCTCTACATCCTGTAGCTCTTCTTCTAGGATTGAGACCCTTAGAATTTTACTCTTTCCATGTTTGTTTTATCTACTGCAAGTGTCATTATGAAGACATTATTTGAACAACTCTAATGCTAAAATGTAATTTAAGTTTCCCTGACACGTCTGCAAGACATAATTAGCTGGTCCAATAGTTCTTAAAAATTTTTAGTCCCTTTTCTGTGTTTTTCCTTAATATTTTTTTTCTATTTTTCTTCATTTCCTCAAAAATGTTCTTTAATTATTCATGTTACACCCACATTGTAATCCCTTTGCACTTATCTTCCTGTTCCCACCCTCCCACACCCTTTGATCTACTCATCTTTCCTAGACCTCTGAGAGGTGGGGTCCTCCTCCCCCGCCACCTGACCACAGGCTATCTGGTTTTATCTGGACACTCTGCATCCCCCTCCTCAGTGTTCCCACAGGGCCTCTCCACCAAGGGGCAATGATTAAATCTTGGGGACCAGAAATCTTGTCAGAAGAAGTCCCCTTCTCAACCCCCTCCCCATGTGGAGAATGAGCTGCACATTGGCTAGAGCCAAACAAGGGGTCCAGAGCTTTGCTTGTACTGTCTTAGGTTGCTGTATCAGTTTGTGCCGGCCCCCTGGTTCTAGATCTGTCAGCCTAGATCGTCTCCTTGTGGATCTCCTGACAATGCCCAGCACCCTATTTCATATAGGGGTTGCATTGTAGATGTTTTAATTGAAGCTATGTATCGCAGAGACTGTTAATCTCTGTATGTTACCTGCAAGGGGTCTCTGCAATTGTTCTTATATGCTGAAAAATCAGGTTTATATGATAAATGTTGAGAGCTCAATTTATCAGCGGGTATAAGAATAAGTGTTATAAAAACAGTTAGAAATTTTATTGGTTTAAGAAACAGCATTAGGTTCTTCTCCATGGTCTACAACTTTTCCAGGCAAGGATAGATAGTCCTAAGCTTTATAGTACTAATCTTATGAATTTTCCTTTACTGGGCAAGGTGTAAGTCCAATTCCATAACTATTAGATAATCTTTAAATAAAAATATGTCCTTTGTACCAGTTTTGCTATATTGCTGTGACAGAGTCTTTTTCTGGTGGTAGCCTTTAAACTGGAGTACTGTACCAATTGTTCCTACCCCTTGGCAGCTTGCATAACACCTTCAGATACTGTGTGGGTTCCAGATACACATACACATAAGGCTTCAGGGAAATTCCAGCTTGACCCCTACATATCCTATGTATGAAGTATGTGTAATCAGCAGAAGCTTATCTTAAATTTTTTGGAGGAAACCAAGGACCATTGCAATAATTCATATAAATTTGGGAGTCCCCTGGACTCTAACTGATAATGCTAAATGTGTTTCTTAGAGCAGGGTAAGTAGATTGAGAAGAAAAAAGTGAGAAATATAGGAATAATAGGGGGAAAGGTATATTATTGAATATACTCTTAAACCAAAGAACATTTTATAAGCCAATAATATAATATTGGTTTGGATTATTGTATATTGAAACACATTTATTTTTAGACAGGGTTTCTTGTGTAGCCTTGGCTGTCCTGGACTCACTTTATATACCAGGCTGGCCTCAAACTCACAAAAATCTGTCTGCCTTTGCCTCCCTGAGTGCTGAGATTACAGGTATGCCCCACTGTAAAATTATTTTTCATACACCCGATGTATATACATTTCAAATGTTGAATAAGTTATTGGTACATTTCAACTCTTTTATAAATATAAGGTTTTGATACAATCTTTTAAAGCTCCTATTAAAAACTGTTAGGATAGTTAAAAAATGCAAGTTAATAGTTAGTCAAGTATACTGATAGTCATGTCAGATACTAGTCTGGTTTATCATAGAAATATACATCCTAGATTGAACAGATAGTGAGTGGGAGAAACAAGTAATATTTGTCAATTCAGATATACTATATATAGGTCGATTGTATACTATATGAATGTGTACAGGTAAGTAGGTGGTCTTCAAAAGTCTGAAATCTACACAAAATAGCGGTGGTGGTGCCTGCCTGTGTTTCCCAAGTGCTGGGAAGATAATTTTATATATAAGTAATTTTCCAGTTGACAAATGCAAACTATGCAGGAAAATGATTTATGCACAGCACTATGAAATTATCAAAATAGGATAGACAGTAGGGTTCTTTCTCCAAAGTTGCCAAATACAAATGAACTGAACATTATGAATGTAATTCTTACCTGATAGATTTCATAATTGTTATTATTGTATATAGTTTATTATGTAAGAAAAAGATTCTTTTATTGGACTAAATGGGGGGCATTGTAGAGAGAATATATTATTATTATACTGATGCATTGACTGTAAATTAAAATATTATAAATTTATTTCTCTTTTATTACAGTTTTTACTAAGTATTTTTACATATACATTTATATGATTATACACATATACAATAAATTACCTACAGCAAGAAAAACCATGAAACATTCAGGAATTATATATATATATATATGTTACATTCATTAGGTTTAGGCTATTTATATTTGGCAGCCTTGATGAAAACATCTTTCCTATCTTGGTGAGTCTAAAATTCTGAATGTAAATCTAACATATCTTGTCATTATCAACTTAAAACATCTATCTAGACCTAAAATCATCTTAGCTCCTAAATAAGTAAGCTTAATTGTAAAACTAAACTGTCTGGTCCTCAAACCTATCAGAGACTTGTGAAGGAATAAAATTAATTACCTGAATGTACAAGGAGTGCCTAAAAATGGGCAAGCTTAGATTCAGGCAAAGTCAATGGCCAAACTCTGCCAAGAAAGGATAAGCAAGTTCTCAATAGTTTATGCGTAAGCAATATGTCTGTCAGGTGTCGTGTACTAGAAGGCTGAAGATGATGATCCAACGTTATAGAGAGTTTTAAGTGACTGTTCAGGCAGCAAACTGTCATCTTCTCATTTGGGAAGCTGCTAAGCTACACTCCCTATTTACTTAGGTAAATTTATTTCTTAAATCTGCATTTATAAAATTCTCAAATCTGTTTGATATTTCCCCATGTTTCTTGTTATTCATTTTTCTCTCAGACTGTACATCCTGACTGCAGTTTCCCTTTCCTCCATTTCTAGCAGTTTTTACACACACACTTACTCTCTCCTCTAGATCCACTTATCCTCTCTTCCCCTTTAGAGAAGATCAGGTCTCTCAAGTCTGTCACCATAACATAGCATAACAAGATGCAATATTATTAGGTACAAATTCTCACATCAAGGTTAGACAATTTAACCTAGAATAACAAAAAGATCCCAAAAGCAGGCAAAAGAGTCAGAGAAACTCCACCCCCAGTTAGGAGTCCCACAAAAACCTTAAGCTTGGCAATCATAACCTAAAAGCAGAGGTCCTATGATAGATTGGTACAGGCTGCCCTGTGGTTGCTGCTCTGGTCTCTGTGATCCCACACGATTCTGTCGGTTGTGATCTCGTCATGTCCTTGACCCCAGCGGCTCCTACAATCTTTTTTCCCCCTCTTCCAGGAGGTTTCCCAAGCTCTGCCTAATGTTTGGCTATGGGTCTCTGCGTCTGCTCGCACTTACTTGTATTAATTGAACTATGAAAAAGCCTTCGGCTTGCAGTGGTTGTTCTTTTACGAACAGTAATTCTCTTCCAACATGAATACCATTTTGTCTTACAATTTAATGTTTGCATATTGTCTTATTTACCAAAATAAAAAATACATGCCTTTAATTCTACAGTTTGGAAGCCTAATGTAAAAAAAGTGACAGAGATTAAAAAGCAAAATCTGGCTAAATACTGTATTCCAGGCAAGTGTAGAAAATAGATAGAGATCCCATCTAAGCAAAAGAAACACACTCACACACAAAGACGGAGAGGGCGAAGGGACAGGGAGGGAGGGGAAGAGGGATGATGAGAGGAAGAGTAATGACTCAGTTAAGATGAAGCCGGGATTCTACTGTCATGATCAAAAACATAGTACATCCTTTAGATATTTAAATGAATACACAATTTCATAAAATTTTGTCAACTTTCACCAACTGAAGCCTGTGTTAAAGTCATGTGTGTGAATTTGTGGGAACAATGAGTTTAACATAATATGAAATTCATTCATAATTTCTAATTTTCACAATGCAGAACATTTAAGTTTACTTATGATATTATGTACTCATTAAACACAACAGTTTTAACTAAGGACTTCTAGATGTAAATGTAATCTTTTAAAATTACAATAACTGTAGAGATATGAAACTTGCAGTTTATAAAATACTAATGAGAAATAAATAACAGCATTTAATTTCACTGTAAAAACCACTTGTGTTTATGTGTGCATTTAATTCCGTACTTTTAGGACTATTGTACATATGCTTTATTTGACTAGCTTTTACAAATATGTATATGACTTATGAAATCATACTAATTTAATTTGTAATTTTAATTAACCACATAGAGAAATCTAATAATGGTTACATTCAACTAATGGACATTTTAGAAAGATTTGTAAACATAATTAGTGATACCTCATTGAATAAATTATGCACTGTAACACTTATAAAATTAAATGGTTTTACCTTTAAATAAATGTTGAAACTCAGTATTATAGTCTTAGATTAATGAGTGGTTTTTTAAAATTTTTTATTAATTTATTCTTGTAACATCTCTATGGTTATCCCATCCCTTGTATCCTCCCATTATCCCCTCCCTCCCATTTTCCCCTTATTCCCCTCCCCTATGACTGTTCCTCAGAGGGATTACCTCCCCCTGTATCTGCTTATAGGGTATCAAGTCTCTTCTTGGTAACCTGCTGTCCTTCCTCTGAGTGCCACTAGGTCTCCCCCTCCAGGGGACATAGTCAAATGTGAGGCACCAGAGTACATGAGAAAGTCATATCCCTCTCTCCACTCAAGTGTGGAGACTGTCCTGTCCATGGGCTAGATCTGGGTAGGGGTTTAAATTTTACCGCCTGTATTGTCCTTGGCTAGTGCCTTAGTTTGAGCGGGACCCTTTGGCCCAAATCTGCCTATCATAATGTTCTACTTGTAGGTTTCTAGGACCCACTGGATCCTTCTACATTGCTATTGTCACATGGTTCTCTCATCTAGAGTCCCAATAGGATGTCCTCCCCTCTGTCCCTGTTTCCTGGTAAGGGAATGTTTTCGTGGGACATGCCCATGGCTGGGCGGTGGTGGCACACGGCTTTAATCCTAGCACTTGGGAGGCAGAGACTGGTGGATCGCTGTGAGTGTTATTTTTATATTAAGTCATTTGTATATTGTCTATCAATTTTAAAATATTAATGATTTAATTGCTGGGTAGTAAACCATATAGACCAAGATTGATTTTCATTTTAGAATTTCCTCTAAAACATCACATCTTTTCTGAGAAATTCTCTATGAATGATATTTAGCACCAATAATGTGCCATACAATTTACTGAATGAAGTAAAAATCAAGTAGAAAATTTTCCTATTACCAAGTCTCATAAGAGATTTTATGTATTGACTCCATGAACAAAAGCAGCTATTTGTGTGTGTGTGTATGTGTGTGTGTGTGTGTGTGTGAGCGCGCGCACACGCACGTGCTCACTTTATGGGAGCTAGATGTTAGCTTTTTTAAAAATATTTTTAAAAATATGTTTTTTTTAATTATATTTTTAATTTTTTCACTATACATCCCAATTGTAGTCCCCTCCCTCATTGCCTCCCGGTCCACTCTTCTCCCTCATACCCTTTCCCTCCTCCCCTAGTCTTTAGAAAGGGAACCTTCCTCCCCTAACATCTGACCTCATCCTATCAAGTCTCATCTTAACTGCATGTATTCTCTTTCTCTGCGGCCTGGCAAGGCCACCTCACCAAGGGCAAGTTATCAACATGTGGGGGCCAGAATCCATGTAGTCCCCATTCCTCATATTATGGGACTCCCAAGGAGACTATGCTGTCTATCTACTGAATCTGAGCAGAGAGTCTAAGTCCACACCATACAGTGTCCTTGGTTCATTGCATCATTATCTGCAGCATCCCCCTCCTCTGCCCAGATTTGTTGGCTACATTGGTTCCTTATGAACCCCTCCAGGTCCCTCTATTCCCCAACTCTTCCATAATACTCCCTGTGCTCTACCCTGGAGTTTGGCTACATTTTTGTATTTAAGTTTATGTGAGAATTAGTGTTGGTATCAAATTGTGTCAATAAGTACTGAGGGTAATTCACCTGTTGTTTATTGGCCTTTTCAATTTTTTAAATAGATACACTCATTCCCACACAATCGCGATTTCATACGGTTAATATATTAATTTTAGAAAATAATATGTTTAAATGTTGTCAGTATTTTTAGAAAGTTTTATATAAGGAAGGTAAACTCCAGAGAAGTATATGCCAGGCTCAAACATTGTTATAGGTTAATTTCCACCCCATGTTCAATTTGCTCCTTAAATAAATTTCATACATAAATATCCTACTATTTCTCTCAATAATCATGTGGCTTTTTGATCATCCTATATTTGCTGGAGTACTTTTTAGGATGGCTAGGGAACTCTCAGGACCAGCATCTCCTGCTCTTTGATTTCTTTATGGCATGGGTTCTCAACTTTCCTAATACTGCAACCCTTTAATTCAGTTCCTCATCTGATGATGATCCGCAACCATAAGTTTACCTTTATTGCTATTCCATAACTAATTTTTCTACTGCTAGAATCATAATAAAAATATCTGTGTTTTCGGGTGGTCTTAGGTGACCCCTGTGAAAGGTTCATTCAACTCAAAAGGGGTCACATCCAACAAGTTGAGAAACACTCCTCTATAGTGAAGCTATCTGAGCTACTACCATGAAATAAACAATTATAATGTCAAAGCTTCCAAAAAAAAAAAAAAAAGTCAGTTGTAAGACAGCTTATTCTGAAGATTTATAAATTGAACTTGTGCCTAAGTAGAAGACTCACCCCTTCTGATTAGCATTTCTGGTGGTAGAATGTACTATGTAAGCTGCCAAAGAGGGAAAGCATCATCAATATCATCCAGCTACAAGATCTATGACCTAAAATAACGACATTTCTGCAATATATGCTGGTGTAGCAGTAGCACACATTGTATGGGAATAATGCAGCAGTCTTTAAATTATATTTAAAGCCCATTCAATGAGATGGAACCCATGCTTGATACTGTTAGTACAGCCAAGTACCTGAGATACAACAGGTCATTATTATTCTGCTAAAATAGTGCAGCAATCATATGACTCCAAAATGACGTATTACTACATCTATATTCTTCGAACCTCAGCAGAGAAGCTACATCTAGCAATAGATGGGAATTAAGAGAAATATACAATGCCATAAACAATCTCCCGCTCAGCTGTGGTATTGAAGCTCTGGCCCAGATCAGTCAGAATCTTGATGAAGTAATCTGTTAGTTCCCAGCCAGCCTGGTCCAGATGCAAAATGGCATGGGTAATGACACAGTCTTTGTAGATGGGCATTGTATGTGTGGCCAATACCAGAGTCCATGTCAAGGTCAGTTGTGAGCCCAGAGGCATACAGAGAATGTACGACCTGAACGGTCACCTACGTGGTTGGGATGATGAAGGTTTTAAATATTATCTAAGTCATCTTCTCTGTTAGCTTCGAGGCCTTGATCAGAGACACTGGGTGTTTCTCAGGAGCCAATGGCAGCCCATTGCAGAAGGTGAGGTGCTGATTTCTCTATGTCTTTCCAGTTAATGGCAATGCCATGATCAATAGGGTATGTCAGGGTCGGGATATGCGTCCTGCTTTGAATCTAGTCATCCACTAGGATTTTTTTTTCCTGTCTCTTGCCCACTATTGCACCTTGGTACAGGGCAAACCAATTATGGAAGGGAACATGGCCCTGGGGACGATGTCACCAGTAAAGCCAGCTTTGCTCATATGGGAACCATTGTCAGTTACAAGTTCAGTGAGGTTGTTTTGTCTGGTTGGTTTAGAGAAAGATGGAAAGAACAAAAACAGAGTGGTTAGAACGATAGGAAAGATAGAAGAAAGGTTGGAGGATGGAACAAAGTATGATCACAATGATTAAAAAACAATTAAAATAGATAAATAAAATGTTAAAGATATATCAAGACTAATAAAATTACTATTGTCAAGAAACACCATTAGTATGTAACAAACAATAAAAGCTTTTGAAATTCTGTAGTCTTTCTTGGTGCAAGCAAGACACATCATCAGTGATTAGAATAGAGCTACATGTGGCTGGGCATCCTAACACAAGTCTCATTCATCTTAAGTGTAACAGTGTTTTGTATCATCAGAAACTATAGGACTTGCATCAGATTGATCAGATATTAATATTTTTGAGACCTTTGAGATACCAGACATCATAGCACTCAGAGTATGGAAACAGAAAGATCATGAGGGGAGGACCATCTTTGCTTACATAGCAAGTCTAAAAATCTCCTTGGATATATGATATCAGCCTCTTCCCATCTCTAAATCAATAGAAACTGGTGAGATGTGTTAGAGAGAAAAGTGCTAAAATACTCAAGGTAGTTGTCTGGGACCCACAAGGACCCATCTAAAGGCAAGGGAGAGGTGGTGGGAAGAAAATCCCCAGGAAGCTTGCAATAATAGTTGGACTCAGGGTCATATTAATCATATAATGTTGAGAATGAGACAGGTTAGGAAGGACATTCTGAGATTTTTGTCTAGAAATAGTAGTAAATTGGTAAAATTGAAACATAATGGATAAGTATACAGATTTTTTGTGAATAATATTTTTATTTTTTTATTTATATATTTTTATTTTTAATTTGTTCACTTTACGTCCTGATTGTAGCCCCCTCCCACTTCGCCTTCTGGTCCCACCCTCCCTCCATTGTTCCCCTCCCCCCCTCCCCTAGATCTCAGAGAGGGAGAGTCTTCATCCCCTATCATCTGTCCTCAGCCTATCAAGTCTCAGTTGGACTGCCTGCATCCACTTCCTATGTGGCCTGGCAAGGCTGCCTTGCCAAGGTGATGTGGGTACCAGAGTCCTTGTCAGAGGCAGCCCCTAATCTCCATATTATGGGATGCTCAAAGAGTCTGTGTTGTCTATCTACTACATCTGAACAGAGAGTCTAATTTCTCACCATGCATGGTCCTTGGTTGATGTATCAGTCTCTGCAGCACCTGTTCCCTGACACCCCCCCTGCCTCAGATTGGTTGGCTCCATTGGTCTCCTTGTTGAAAGAACTAGAAATGATCATCCTGTGTGAGGTAACCCAGATCCAGAAAAACATGCACAGT
>OU015748.1:12766248-12795714 GCA_907169655.1 Acomys percivali
AAAAATCGCTATTATGAGAATAATTTAGGTAATCATCATTGGGATTTATAATAAATTAGGTAGCTCAATGCAATCAAGGCAGAATGGAAACTACTAGTGGCTTTATTTTAACCAAAACCTATGAATGCAACAAAATCCAGCAATAGATATATACAGCATTCTAAAACTTAGACTTAAATGATGTACTGATCTTTCAGTATCCTTGTTTAAATTCTCCAACAACTGGACACATGGGAAAACATAAAACCTTTAAAATCAATTTATGTTTATTGTCCCATCACTGCGTCTCTGGGATGAAGCTAACATCATTATGGTGGATGACATTTTTGATGTTCGTGGCTATAGTTTGCATTTATATTACTAAGTATTTTTGCTTCTACATTCATAAGGGAAATTGGCTGGAAATTCTCTTTCTTTACTGAATTTTTATTTTGTTTGGCTATCAGGGTTACTGTACCCTTATAAAATAAATTGGGTAAGACTTCTTTTGTTTCTGTTCTGTAGTAATCATTGAGGAATATTGGCATTAATACCTCTTTAAAAGTCTGGTAGAATTCTGTGTCAAAGCCATCTTCCCCTGGATGGTTTAGGTATGAAACTATCAATGGTTACTTCTATTTCACTAGGTATTATAGGTCTGGTTAAATTGCTAATCACTTCTTGCTTTAACTTTTTAAGTGGAACGTTTCAAAAAGAATCTATCCATTTCTTTTAGGTTGTACACTTTAAGTAGTACAGGGTTTTAAATGACATGGTAAAATATTCAGGGAAATGGATAGAATGAGAAGAAATCACACTAAGTGAGGTCTATATCAGACTCAGAAAGGCAGTTATGATCCTTGCCTTGTTCAGCCATCATCAAAGTGGCTGCCATCCACAGCAGATGGGAAGAAATATAGACCCACAGGCGGACTTTACAAAGACACTGTGAGCACTCAATTCTGAATGGCATGTCTCTTTCAAATCTCTCCTCTTAAAGCTCAGCTAGCCACACAGGAAGAAAGGAAGAAACAGTGTAAATGCCAGAAGAGATGGAGGATATCAACAGAGTAAGGCTCTCTAAGTCAACATGCGCAAAGTTAATATGAACTCACAGAAACTGAGGCAGTAGACATGGGGTCTTAACAGATCTGCAGGAGATCCTCTGCAATTATATCATGGCTCCTAGTTTAGTGTTTCTATGTGATCCATGACCTTGCAAAGACGTAGTTCTCTCACTATTGTGCTCTCTCTTGGGCTCTTTTCCTTATGTTGGTCTTTCTTGTATGACTTCAATGTGACAGGTTTTGTTAATCTTATTATATGTTATTTTCTTATTTTTTTAATAAATGAATGTAAGCCTAGTCACTAAAGTAAAGGTTAACAACAGAGCTATCATTTGCACCTACGGGGAGAGGAAATTTCAGTTTTCTCAAATGGAATGACACTGGGTATATAAATCATTTCAAACGGATCTCATGTTCAGGAGTATTTGACCAACACAAAATGGGCTCCACAGTTTGTTGTTTGGTTAGTTGCTTGGTTTGTTGGTTCGGGTTTTTTTTTTTTTTTTTTGAGACATCAAATTTAAAATTTATTAATCAGCTCATAAAAAGAATCTCTAAAGAGCAATGTATAGAATTGCCTTTCTGACTTTCATTGTAAATTCATAACTCATGCACTCCACACTGAGTTTCTTTTTGAAGGATTTAATTGGTTATACTGTGGTGTACTGACTGAGTTTTGCATTTGATTTTTGAGAAACACTAAAAGTTGGGATGGTAGGAAAGAGAAAAAATATGAATAAAGTTGGATGATGGGGAGATTATAATCAAAATATATTCAAATTTAAGATTATTTTTAAAAATACCCAATACACGCAAACACACACGTGCCTACAAAACACACACACACACACACACACACACACACACACACAAACACACATCCATTAAACAACAAAGTTTAAAGAATCAGGTCTCGGCAGCCTGCTATCCTTCCTCTGAGTGCCATCAGGCCTCCCCAACCAGGGGACATGGTCAAATATGGGGCACCAGAGTTCCTGTGAAAGTCAGACTTCACTCTCCACTCAACTGTGAAGAACGTCCTATCCATTGGCTAGATCTGGGGAGGGGTTCGAAGTTTACTCCAAGTATTGTCCTTGGCTGGTGCCATAGTTTGTAGCGGACACTTGGGCCCAGATCTGCGCATCTTAATGTTCTTCTTATAGGTTCCTTGATACCCTATGAGCATATACAGGGGGAGGTAATCCCTCTCAGGAACAGTCATAGGGGAGGGGAATAAGGGGAAAATGGGAGGGAGGGGAGAATGGGAGGATACAAGGGCTGGGATAACCATTGAGATGTGATATAAATAAATTAATAAAATATATTTTAAAAAAGAAAAATAAAAACGATGAGAAATTTGTGCCAATTTAAAAAAAAAAAGAATCATGTCTCCTTAATCATTTTTTGGAAAAGAGTCAGGTACAATCAGTTCCTGAGCAGAATTAAGTTCAACATATCTGTCTGAGAGAGAAATTAATTTTTATTGTATGGAACTATCATAAGCTAAACTATAAGAATTATCTATAATTCATATAACACATTTAAAGTAGAAATAAATATAAAGAATTTAAAAAGAATTTAAAAACAAACACTTGATATTTCCACAGATAATATATGAATCTTATCATTAATTTATTTTTAAATTATTGCAGTTATTTATGTTTGTTTCCTTGTTTGGGATGGACTAGACATGTGGCCGGGGGACATCTTGTGGTAATTTGCTCTTTACCTTTCCTATGTGAATGTGAAGGATACAACTCGTCCTTAAGTTTGGCAGCAGCTGAGTTTACACACTTACCATCTTGCCATTCTGTCTCAATTTATTGTGTTACATTGTGTGTCACTTCATACTTCTTTCCTGGATTTAATTGAGTCAATATAATCTGTTAGTTCGCTCTCTGATAAAGCCATTGAACTTGATATGCTTTATTCTTTAAATTTACATCTACTTTTTTTTTTTAATTTATTCTTGTTACATCTCAATGGTTATCCCATCCCTTGTATCCTCCCATTCTTCCCTCCCTCCCATTTTCCCCTTATTCCCCTCCCCTATGACTGTTCCTCAGAGGGATTACCTCCCTCTGTATATGCTCATAGGGTATCAAGTCTCTTCTCTGTGACCTGCTGTTCTTCCTCTGAGTGCCACTAGGCCTCCCACTTCAGGGGACATGGTCAAATGTGAGGCACCAGAGTACATGAGATCTACTTTTTGTAGTCATAAAAGGCAAATAATTCTAAAATATATATCCCAAAATTATGTAATTATATACAAGGAATATATTATATAATTATACAGACAGCAAATATTTATAACAAATATAAAAGTAATATCTTCCCTTAGATATCTGTGCTGTGCGCATACCTTAGAAACTAATAATTCAAAGTTTAAATCCAATCATTCAATGGCTTTTACTTACAGGTTTTAACAACAGTTAAAAATTTCAGCATGGCACTGTTCAATATTTCTATTAAAGAAGTCATTGAAAAATAAAGTGTTAAGGGAGTTTAACATTCTCTGAAAATACATGAAAAGAAAACAATTAGTCAGAAATTCAATTTTAACAGGAAATATTTACATGAAAATTTCAAATACCTGCCCAATTAAAATACATTGTTTACAACACAAAGAAAAAAGTTTATATTCTTTTGTATTTGACAATTACTATATGAATAAATACCCAATCATTGACAGGGATTTCAAGAAATATTTATAAAAATTTGCTGCCTTTTATTTAGCACTTAATATTTAATATTTTATAAGAATTATTTTTCAAACAAATCACCTATTTGCAATTTTAGAACAATGGAAAATATGAAAAATAGTGAGATTTTTAATGATTGTTCTCTATTATGCATAAAGTCACAGCCATACATGGTTTTCATTTGTGTTTGCTAACAGCAGAGGGAGATATTGAACTAAAAATTAAGATTCTTCAGTGTTTTCACTCTAGTTTATATACGGTAAAATATTTGATTTTGAACTTTGGTTGTTAGGAATATACTTTTTTTCCTTTTTTTAATGTTACATTTTTATTGAAACTTGTGATGGTTGCATTAATATTATTATTATTGGTAGTAGTAGTATCAGTATTATTAAATGTTTTTTAACATATACATTTATAATATTACACATACATACAATTAACTACTGACAGCCAGAAGAACCATGAAACAATATTACATTCTTAGTGTTTTGGCTATTTGTATTTGGCAACATTGAAGAAAACATCCTTCCTATCTTGATGTATCTAAAATTCTGAATGTAAATCAATATCTATCATATCTCATCATTATCAACTTAGGACATATATCTAGACCTAAAAACATCTTAACCCCTAAATAACTAAACTTCATTGTAAAACTAAACTATCTGACCATCAACCCAATCAGAGACTTAAGAAGGAATAAAATATTTATGAGTATACATTTCAACATGTTTAATTGTACTGGTATTTTGAAGACTTTTCTAAATTAATGCAATTATGCTAATATGGCATTTGAGAATTTATATAATACCTGCCTTTTTTTTTTTTTTCAAGTCAGTGTTTCTCTGTGTTATCCTCCTTGTCCTGAAACACATTCTAGAGGCCAACCTGGCCTCAGTCTCAGAGGTCGGCCTGTCTCTGTCCCCAATATCTGGCACTAAAGGCATGTACTACCTCACCTGGTTAATAGCTCCCTTTTAAGAGTTACATGCCATGAGTTACAAAGTATAAGAAGATGCTAATGCAATACTTCAAAACGTTTCCAATCAGCCAGAGCTGAATATGTTATTGTCCATTTGTTTGATGTGAAACTACAGTTATATTTTTAACTTGCCTTTTCATTTTCTTGTTTATTGAATGAGAATAATCATTTCATAATATTGTGTAAGAGACTAAAACCATGAGATTCAGCTACTGTCAAGCAAAACAACCCTTTTTGGAATGGTCAGAACATGTGTATATTTTGTAATATTACTATTTTTAAAGATTTATAAAGATTTACTAAATAGTATATTAAGGAAAAACACAAATACACAATTATCCACATAAAAACGGTATTGTTTATGGAAGAGCAGAACTCTCTGCCACTAATTCAAACACTCATGACAGCCAGGTAGATATACAGGTTGAGGCCATACTGGCCTTGATGTTCTTCCACAGGACTCAGGTTTGATTGCTAATATCTACAAAGATGGTTCATAACTTTTTGTAACCTATACATTTTTTTAAAGTACTTCAGATGATTGGATGAGAAGAGAACCCTTTCCAAGCCTTTCTAGTTCTTTCTGGCTTGTTGAACTCAGTTCTTCTAGACTAAACTTCTCTCTAAGCTGACTGATTCAAACTGGATTCTGTTGGCTGAATTTCTCCAGCTGGCCTTAAACTAACATTAGCAATATGTTTTATTCTTCTGTCTCCTTCTCTTTCTCTGCCTCATTCTGACTTAACCTGTGTCTAGCTTGTGCTCTCTGTAACCCATTTCTGCAAATCTGTCCTGGTAATCAACTGTTGGTTAAAAAAACAAAAAACCCTGAATCGTTTACTGGAGCTTCCAAACACGGTCCACGCTGCTCGCTGCCATCTTGGACCACGTCTCCTGGATGGGCAGGCCTGGTGGCACTCAGAGGAAGGACAGCAGGCTACAAAGAAGAGACTTGATACCCTATGAGTATATCCAGGGGGAAGAGGTCCCCCTCAGTCACAGTCATAGGGAAAGGGAGTAAGGGGAAATCGGAAGAAGGGAGGAATGGGAGAATACAAGGGATGGGATAACAATTTAGATGTAATATGAATAAATTAATAAAATATATTTTTAAAAAAACAAAAACGAAAAACACAAAACAAAGCAAAAACTCTCCTCCTCCAATTGAACAGGCCCTTAGACATATCACTGCATCAGAGAAACACAGGATCATCATCCAAGAAGGCATATGAAGGCATGGGTGTACAGAGCCGAGCAGAGTTCACACCTCAAAATTCCCAGTGATCTCTGTGGTCTGTTCTACCATGAGTATCAGACAACTTAATCATCTACCAAATGCTGATGATAATACCAGCATCAACACATAGGCTGGAGAAGCAAGCCAAGTGAAATTGACAAAGGTGACGGAGAGACCACATCAACTCTGGACTAGATTCTTTCGCAGCCCTGAACACTAGGCTCTGAAAGCAGAGATTATTGTTAGAGTAATCATCACTTTGAAAGTAAGACTTCAAATCTAAAAGAGGAGAATGCCAATCCAAACAAACAAACAGAAACACAAAACAAACAAAACCTTTCAATGGAATCCAAATCAAAGAAGCAGAAATAAACCCACACACATATGGACACTTAATTTTTGAAAAAGAAGCCAACCCATACAATGGAAAAATGATATCATCTTCAACAACATATCTAACTGGATACCTATGGATAGAAAATACAAATAGACCCCTATTTTTCAGCGTGAATGAAACTAAAATCCAAGTGGATTAAAGACCTCAACAACAACAACAACAACAACAACAACAACAACAACAACAAACCAGATACAATAAATCAGTTGGAAGAAAAAATGGGGAAGATGCTTGAACTGATTGGCACAGGAGACAACTTCTTGAACAGAACACCAACATCTCAGGCTTTAAGATCAGCAATTAATTAATGGGACCTCATGAAACTGAAAAGCTTCTGTAAGGCAAAGAACACTGTCAACAGACCAAAACAAAATCCTACAGACTGGAAAAATATCTTTACCAACACTACATTTGACTAAAGGCAAATATCCAAATTATATAAAGAACTCATAAATTAGACACCACCAAACGAAAATTTCCAATTAAAAATGGGGTACAGAGCTAAACAAAGCATTCTCAACAGAGGATTATCAAATTACTGAAAACACTTAAAAATGCTCAAGAAAAAAAGGAAAGAGAATATCTACAAAAAGTAGATATGCTCATATATTTATTATTAATATATCCCATATAAGATGTATGTGTTATATACATAACATATAATATACACTAATAATATACATAGGTAGAGAATAGCTACGATGCTACTTAGCTCTTAGGTTTCTGAGTCAATAAATATAAAATAAGCAAAGAGGATTAAAAAAATAGAAATGCACAAAATCCTTAGTCATCAGGGAAATTGAAATCAAAACAATTCTGAGATTCCATTATAAACCTGTCAGAATGGCTAAGATCAAAAACTCAAGTGACAGCAAATGCTGGTGAGGATGTGAAGAAAGGTTCCCAATCCATGCAAGGTGCTTGGTTTGTTTTCTGGAAGCACCTCCGGGCCCCAGTTAGTTGGCTCTGTTTGTCTTTTTTTAGAGCCCCTGTCACCTTCAGGTCCTACTATCCATCCCCTCAATTTTCCACATATGCTTTGATCAATGTTTGGTTATTATTTTGCCTCTGTTTGGATCTGCTGCTTGGTGTAGCCAGCTATGCCAGGTTTCTGTCTGTGAGCATAGTCAAGTATAAGTAGCCTCTATTTCCTGTCCTGTTCTCATGTCAGTTGGACATATTCTATCTCTTATTCATCCATGATTGTTTTTCTCCGATTCATAACTTTGTCTGCCCCTCAATTAGATGTCGCCTTTAAACATGGCTGCTTTCTTCAATTAACTAACCTTATCTTAATTGTTTGGGATTTAAGGTATGTACTGAGGGCATTTCTGTATTCCAGCCAGTTGAAGTATGGGGTCAGATTCAATTGTAGTGAAGTTAAAAGGAGTTTGCTGCCTCATTCAGCTCATAGTACTCAAAAGAGTTTCATTATTTTAATATATGACAATATAAAACAATATTTTATAGAGTATTATTAAACCAACTCTTTTTAAAATAATGTCTCCTCATTATCTGGTTTACTTTAAAATGTTATAGTGTTACCTAAGAGATGTTTCTACATAGGACCATTACAGAAGAATGCATTCCTACTAATAGGAAAAGATGAGATTTCTACTTTGTAACTCAAATAATAAAGCTCATAAAAAATTCCATGTCATCCTTAAAATCAAAATAGATATATAAATATGATAGGATTTGACAAGTAAAAATATAGAATGTTTCACAGAATAGCTTAATAGGATGTGTTAGAAACAAAAGGAGAAATCAAATATTATCAAATAATATATTAGTTATTTTTACGAATTATTTTGTTGTTTCCCCTCCTCTGTGTCCTCCCACTTTTTGCACTTTGCTCAGGACTTAACAGATTGCAGATGATTTATAGAAAAAAATGGGTTCATTTGGGGCTTAGATTTTTAGAGACTTAGAATCTATGATGTTATTGTGGGGAAATGGGCAGCAGGAAAGCAATAACTCAGAAGTTCCATACTCATGCACAAGAAAGAGGCAGAGAAAAGAGACTACTAATATCTAAGTCTTTTGAAGCCACTTAGTCTACCTCCGAGTGACACACCTTCTGGTTCCACTAACTGGTAACCAGGTATTCAAATATATGACCCTTGGAGGCCATTCTCATTCAAACCAGAAAAGGGAAATGTTAAACATTGGTTACAGGCAAAGGACACTAAGGATGACAGCAGAACAGAAACACTAGAGAATGATATTTATCTCTGATAGGATTATTAGAAAGATTCAGTTTTTTAGGGTTCTGGGGATTTGAACCCAGATTTTTGTGAATACTGAAGAGGCACTCTCCCACAAGCTAAAATTTCACATATAAAGGCATATTTTAATAAAAAAAACCTAAGGACAAAGTTTTATATTTTTAATTTATGTTTAGCTATAATGAAATAAAAACATGTTCAATTATAATGACTGAAACATGAATGCTGTAACTAACACGAAAATAATGAACCAAGTTGAGTATTTATGATCAATTTTGTTTCTATGAAGAGTCTGACACACTTGCACAAGGCATTTTACCATGACCAAAGGCTGCTTAATTCACTTTCTAAAGTTACGACAGGAGAGGGAGACATCAGATGGCATAACTATCCCATGAACGCAGACAGCTTATACTATTTACATGTGCAAAACTGTTTTAAATAAGTAAGTATAGTATAGATATGAACAGTCATTGAATTTACTTGATTATGAGCAAGGAAGAATTAAAATATAGATCAAAGCATGAAGCTGTTACTTCAGAAATCTCAGTACAACAGGAAAAGCAGTATCTTTAAAAACTGAATTCAAACCAGTGGCCATTAGTACATGAGCTTAATTCTCATTTATTTAAAGTTAGAAGAATAAATGAGGTAGAAATTGTCAGTACAATGAATAAAGATGAGAAAACTACCACTTAATATGCATTATATCCTAATGGGTTACATGGCTTTTAGATCCTATGTAAAGTATATTAATCATTGTACAGCAAATTGGGTACTCTGGCAAGGAGTCACATCCAAAGACCTTTTGGCTTTATATGATTCAGCTGTAATGCAGACACAACTCTGGATTACAGTATGATCTGGCTGGAATACAGACATGCCCTTAGGATACATTTTAAATCTCAAACATTGAAGTTAAAGTTAGGTTATAGAAGGAAGTAGCCATGTTTGAAAGTGACATATAATTGAGGGGCAGACAATGTAGTGAATCAAAGAAGACCTGACACAGTAAGTCAGAGAGATAGGATATGCCTAACTGTCACAGGGAGAGGAAAGACAGGCTACTTAAGAGTAGAGCAAGGAGAGAAGGAGAGGCTGTTTGTTTGTTTGTTTGTTTTGTTGTTGTTGTTTTGTTTTTAACTGGGAGTTGACTACCAGGACAGTTTTACAGAGACAGTTGCGTAGAAAACAAGCTAGACACAGGTGAAAACAGAACAAGCTACAGAATGTGAAAGAGCCAGAAGATTGGAAGACAGTTTGAGGCCAGACAGAGAAATTCAGCCAAGAGAATCCAGCTGTAATCAGTCAGCTTTGAGAGGAGTTTAGTACAGCTGAGGTGATCCAGTGAGTGAGAGTTCAGAAAGAGCTAGAAAGGCTTGGGAAGAGCTTGCATCTCCTTATTCGAGGATATAAAAGCAACATGTACAAATCATCAATCATTTGTATGTATGTAAGTATGTTCATCAGTGTGAATCATTCACACATTACACATTTCTGGGGTAATTTCTACTCAGTTGATAACAACACATATATGCTGACATGAATGAATTTTAGAGAAATGGTTGTACAAGTTTGCATTCCCACCAGCAATGAAGAAGTGTACCTCTTTCTCCACAATCTCGCCAGCATGTGGTGTCATTTGAATTTTTTATCTTAGCCATTCTAATGGGTGTAAGATGGAATCTCAGAGTCATTTTGATTTGCATTTCTCTGATGACTAAAGACATTAAGCATTTCTTTAAGTGTTTCTCAGCCATTTGATATTCTTCTGTTGAGAATTCTCTGTTTAGTTCTGAGCCCCATTTTTCAATTGGGTTACTTGGTTTGGTGGTGTTTTATTTCTTGAGTTCTTTATATATTTTGGATATTAGAATTCTATCAGATGTAGGGTTGGTGAAGATCTTTTCCCAGTCTGTAGACTGTCGCTTTGTACTATTGACAGTGTCTCCTACCTTACAGAAGCTTCTGATTCTTATGAGGTCCCATTTATTTATTGTTGACCTTAAGGCTGGGGCTGTTGGTGTTCAACCACTTTTGAAATCTATCTGGCACTTTTCCAGAAAACTGGGAATAGGGCTTCCTCAAGACCCAGCTATTCTACTCCTTGGAGTATACCCAGAAAATGCTCCAACACACAACAAGGACATATGCTCAACCATTTCCATAGCAGCTTTATTCATAGTAGCCAGAACCTGGAAACAGCCTAAATATTCCTCAGTTGAAGAATGGACAAAGAAACTGGTATATTTACACTATGGAATATTATTCAGCTATTAAAAACAAGGAAATCCAGAAATTTTTAGGTAAATGGATGGGACTAGAGATGGTCATACTGAGTGAGTTAACACAGAAGCAGAAAGACTCACATGGTATATACTCACTTACAATTGGGCACTAGTCCAAAAGGCATGTCCCACGAAAGTCTTCACTTACCAGGAGATTGGGATAGATGTGAGGACATCCTACTGAGACTCCAGGTAAGAGAAATATAGATGTGGAAATAGAAGGACCCAGAGAGTCTAGAAACCTACAAGAAGAACATCATGATGGGTGGATCGGGATCCAGGGGTGTCTGCTCAAACTATTGCACTAACCAAGGACAATACAAGCAGTAAACATTTAACCCCTACTCTGATCTACCCAAGGACAGGACATTCTCCACAGTTATGTGGCAAGCAGGGACTGATTTTGACATGATCTCTGGTGCTCCATATTTGACCATCTCCCCTTAGTCGTGAAGGCAAGTGGCATTCAAAGAAAGAATAAGCAGGCTACCAAGATGAGACTTGATAACCCATGACCATATAGTGAGGGAGAAGGTCCCCTTCAGTCATAGACCCAGGGGAGGGGAATAGGGTGAAAGCAGGAGGGAGGGAGAAATGGGAGGATACAAGTGATGGAATAGCAATTGAGTTGTAATCTGAATAAATTAATAAAATTTTAAAAAAAGAAATTTTAGAGAAGTAATTAGTCTTAATAAATACTAGAGAAACAATTTGTTCTCTTATCTATAGAACTGAATTTATCTTCATAACATTCTTCGATTCTTTAAAATTCATTTTGTAAGTAGCAGTATTCTCTATAAGTGAATAAACTCTGAACCAAAACAAAATGAAAGGAAAAGTCTAGACTCTGAAAAACGACTTGCCATTGGAGAGGTAATTTACATCTCATTATGATGTAATTTTCCTGGGCATTCCAAGATGGCATCGATTAGTATGCACCATAGCTGATCTACTGTGAAGAGACCAGGGACATGAATGGAGCCACAGACTGCTGGATTTTGAGAACTGTAGGTGAGTGCGGCCCCAAACTCCGCAGACCACCAGTGGTTGTAATGCCAGGACAAGCAACATCCCAGAGTTGCTAAATGCACTCCCCAAACTCTGAAACGGAATCCACAATCAAGCTGCACCCAGCACATAAAACCCAAACTCGCCATTTGGGGAGGGGATTTTCTGGAGCCCCCAACCTGAGGAGTCTGAGCGAATAGGGTTAAACTACCATTGAACCTCTCCATCCACACCATGCCAAACTGCGGAGGTCACCTGCCTAGGCCGAGTGGAAACACAGGTGGTGGGACTCACCAAAAACAGCTAGAGCTGGCTTCTAGCTCCTGGGCCCAATCTGAAGCCAGCCACAAAGGATTGACCCTGCAAACAGGAGCAGTTAGAAACCAGCGCGGACCGCTCCCACAGCCCAGTGGGACCACCCACATTATCGGGAGACGTGGGTCTTGCTTGCGGTGTCTAACTGCTGACCTAAAATGATCTGGGAGCATCCTGGCTTTCACTGGTGGAAAGAGAAGATACAGGGGATTCCCACCAGCGGTCTGAATCGTCATTGTTGCCAACCGTACACCCGGGCTGCTGGCACTGACCCGGCACTCCCCAAAGAATAGAACCTAGCTGGGTCCATTCTTGTGGGTGCGACAGGACCTCCTATGATATAGGGAGCCATGGGTCGTGCTTGCAGGGTTTAATTGCTGACCTAAAGAAGTCTGGGGTTATCCTGGCTTTCACTGGAGGAAAGAGAAGATACAGGGGATTCCCGCCAGTGGTCTGAATTGCCATTGTTGCCATTGCCCACCCAGGCTGCCAGAACTGTCCCGACACTCCCCAAACAACAGAACCTAGCTGGGTCCATTCTTGCAGGTACAACAGGACCTCCCATGATACAGGGAGCTGTGGGTCGTGCTTGCAGGGTCTAACTACTGATGTAAAGCAATCTGGGAGCATCCTGGCTTACAGGGCGTGGAAATTGCTGCCTCCTTGGATACTGCCAGTGGCCTGAAACCATATTGTATCAGGCCCACCAGGCACTGATCCTGTAATCTCCAACAGGCAGATCCTAGCTGGGTCAGATCCTGCAGACCCAGCAAGAACTCCCAAATTCATGGGAGAGGCTGGACGCTCCTACAGAGTATAGAGGCAGAGCAAAAAGACAGCTATAGCCCAGAAGATCTGATCCACCTGGGGTCTTGGCTACAAAGCAACAGGAAGGACAGGCAGCTGGGATCAACCTACATAACCAGAGAGCATGTGTGCTGACCTTACTCTAGATCCCAAAACTGCTGATTTGAATTACAGCAGTAAGGTGAAAAGGCCCAAACAGAAACCTACTTCACATGACTCAGCCTGGAGGCTAAGGTGTTGAGAAAAATCTCCAGGAGTAGAATCTGCATCACCTGCCTGGTCCAGGGAAATACTCCCTGATCCCCACAGGCAAAGGCACCCTACCTATAAACAGGCATCAACTATCCACTCCCAAACAGGGAAGGTCACTACAAACCACCTCCCAACATCAGAGTCACCAAAATGACATGAGGACAGTGAAAGAACACTAACAAAAAACCAAAACAGGTTGGCATCTCCAGATCCCAGCAATCCCAGTGAAAACAACCTGGAGAACTCAACAACAATTAATATACAAGAAAATAACCTGAAGTTCTTAGTAAGTAAGATGATAATGGAAGAAACAAATAAAATCTGTAAACAACTGCAGGAGGAGGCAAACAAGATGGCTGAGGATTTAAAAGAGTCATATAAAGAGGCATTTAAAGAATTTCAGAAAAAGACAAATAACCATATGAAGGAAATCATTAAAGCAGTTCAAGACCGGAAGATAAAAATGGAAGCTATCATAAAGGAACACACGGAAAAAAAACGTGATCGATAAGCATCAGAAAAGAAAGCAAGCATCTCAGAGGTGGCCTTATCTAACAGATTGCAAGAAATGGAAGAACGAATATCGGGACTTGAAGATACAATCGCAGAACTGGAAACATTCATCAAGGGAAATTCTAAATCTGAAAAGTGCCTGACACAGAGCATTCAAGAAATCAAGGACACCATGAAAAGACGCAACTTGAGAATAATAGGGATAGAGGAAAGAGAAGGCAACTTACTCCACAGCCCGAAAATATCTTTAATAGAATAATAGAAGAAAATTTCCCCCATTTGAAGAAGGAGATACATATGAGCATACAAGAGGCATACAGAACACCAAATAGAATAGACCTGAAAAGAAATCTTCCCTCCACATAAAAATAACAACACGAAATATACAGAACAAAGAAAAAATATTAAAAGTGGCAAGAGAAAAAGGCCGAGTAACATATGAAGGCAAACCTATCAGAATTACTCCTGACTTCTAAGCAGAGACCAGGAAAGCCAGAAGGGCCTGGACAGAGGTTCTACAAACCCTAAGAGAACACAAATACCAGGCAAGATTACTATACCCAGCGAAATTATCAATAACCATTGACGGAGAACACAAGATATTCCATGACAAAAACAAATTCAAACAATACCTAGCCACATATCCAGCTTTACAGAAGTTACTAGAAGGAAAACTCCACCCAAAAGGGTCAAACTACAACCAAAACTACCTAGGAAATAGGTAACTATAACATCGCAAAATCACAACCTCACAGAATCTCGACTGTTACAAACCAAAAATGAAGGGTCTTAGCAATCATTGGTCATTAATATCTCTCAACGTCAATGGTCTCAATTCTCCAATAAAAAGACACAGACTAACCGAGTGGATGCATAAACATGACCCAACATTCTTCTGCATTCAAGAAACACATCTCAACCACAAGGACAGACATTGCCTCAGAGTAAAAGGTTGGGGAAAAATAGTCCAAGCAACTGGTCACAAGAAACAAGCTGGGGTAGCCATTCTAATATCTAATAAAATAGACTTTCAACCAAAATTAATAAAAAAAGATGAGGATGGACACTTCGTACTCATCAAAGGTAAAGTTAATCAAGAAAACATCACGATTTTGAACATCTATGCTCCGAATACAAGGACTCCCACATTTGTAAAAGAGTTATTAACAAAGCTTGAACCACTTGTCGATACCCACACATTAATAGTGGGAGACTTCAATGCCCCACTTTCACTCAAGGATAGGTCTTTGAATAAAAAACTGAACCGGGAAATAACTTCATTAACCAATGTCATGAATCATATGGCTCTAACAGATATCTACAGAACTTTCCACCCAAACACAAAGGATTATACCTTTTTCTCAGCACCCCATGGAACGTTCTCTAAAATTGATCACATAGTTGGTCACGAAGCAAACCTCAACAGATACAAGAAAATTGAAATAATACCTTGTATCTTATAATATCACCATGGTCTAAGGCTGGACTTCAACAACAACAGAAATAGCAAAAAGCATACTAACACGTGGAAACTAAACAACTTTCTACTTAATGACACATGGGTCATGGAAGAAATAAGGGAAGAAATAAAAGACTTTCTGAAATTCAATGAAAATGATGGAACAACATACCCAAATTTGTGGAATACATTGAAAGCAGTGCTAAGAAGAAAATTCATAGCATTAAGTGCCTTTAAAAAGAAAATGGAAACATCCCACATAAACAACTTAACAACACGTCTGGAAGCTTTAGAAAAAAGAAGCAGAAACACCCACAAGGAGCAGACGCCTAGAAATAATCAAACTCAGGGCTGAAATCAATAAATTAGAAACAAAGAGAACAATCCAAAGAATCAACAAAACCAAGAGCTGGTTCTTTGAGAAAATTAACAAGATAGACAAACTGTTAGCCAATCTAACTAAAAGACAAAAAAACACTATCCAAATAAACAAAATCAGAAACAAGAAGGGAGACATAATAACAGACACCGAAGAAATACAAAGAATCATAAGAACTTACTTAAAGGCATTTATGCCACAAAATTTGAACATCTAAGGGAAATGGACAATTTTCTCAACCGATTCCATTTCCCAAAATTGAATCAAGAACAGATAAACAAATTAAATAGCTCCATTTTTCCTATAGAAATAGAAGCAACCATTCATAGTCTCCCAACCAAAAAAAGCCCAGGGCCAGATGGTTTCAGTGCAGAATTCTACCAGTCCTTCATAGAGGAGCTACTACTGATACTATTCAAGCTATTCCGAAAGATAGAAATGGACGGAATATTACCAAATTCCTTCTATGAGGCCACATTCACATTGATACCTAAACCCTACAAAGACCCAACAAAAAAAAAAAGAGAATTTCAGACCAATTTCTCTTATGAATATTGATGCAAAAATACTCAACAAAATACTCGCAAAGCGAATACAACAGCATATCAAAGACATCATTCACCATGACCAGGTATGATTCATTCCAGGCATGCAGGGATGGTTTAACATACGGAAATCCATCAATGTAATCCGCCATATAAGCAAACTGAAAGAGAAAAACCACATGATCATTTCTTTAGATGCAGAAAAAGCATTTGACAAAATCCAACACCCATTTATGTTTAAAGTTCTGAAGAGATCGGAATACAAGGTACTTTTCTAAACATAATAAAGGCTATATACAGCAAACTAATAGCCAACATTAAATTAAATGGAGATACTCAAGGAAATCCCTCTAAAATCGGGGACCAGACAACGCTGCCCACTTTCCCCATATCTCTCAATATAGTTCTTGAAGTTCTAGCCAGAGCAATAAGACATCAAAAGGAGATCAAGGGTATCCAAATGGGAAAGGAAGAAGTCAAATTATCCCTATTTGCAGATGATATGATAGTGTATATAAGTGACCCCCAAAATTCCACCAGAGAACTCCTACAGCTGATAAACACCTTCAGCAAATTGGCAGGATACAAAATAAACTCAAAAAAGTCAGTAGCTTTCCTATATACAAATGACAAACAGGCAGAAGAAGAAATTAGGAAAATTACTCCTTTCACGATAGCCACAAGCAATATAAAATATCTAGGAATAACCCTAACCAAGCAAGTGAAGAACTTATTTGAAAAAAACTTTAAATCTCTGAAGAACGAGATTGAAAATGACATCAGAAGATGGTGGGATCTACCTTGTTCGTGGATCAGGAGAATTAACATAGTAAAAATGGCCATCTCACCAAAAGCAATTTACAGATTCAATGCAATCCCTATCAGAATACCTACAAAATATTTTGAAGATATTGAAAGAACAATTCTCAAGTTCATATGGAGAAACAAAAAGGCCAGAATAGCAAAAACAATCCTATACAATAAAAGATCCTCTGGAGGAATCTCCATACCTGATCTCAAGTTGTACTATAGAGCAACAGTAATTAAAACAGCATGGTACTGGCACAGCAATAGGCTAAGGGATCAATGGAATCGAACTGAAAACGCAGAGATAAATCCACACACATTTGGTCACTTGATTTTTGACAAAAAAGCCAAATCCATTCAATGGTGAAATGACAGCAACTTCAACAAATGGTGCTGGTCTAACTGGATGTCTACATGTAGAAAAATGCATTTAGACCCCTATTTGTCACCATGCACAAAACTCAAGTCCAAGTGGATTAAAGACCTCAACCTAAAACCAGAGACATTAATCCAGTTAGAGGAAAAAGTGAGGAAGAGCCTGGAACATATTGGCACAGGAGACAACTTCCTGAACAGAACACCAACACCCCAGGCCTTAATGTCAACAATTAATAAATGGGACCTCATGAGGCTGAGAAGCTTCTGTAAGGCAGGTGACACTGTCAAGAGAACAAAGCAACAGCCTCCAGACTGGGAAAAGATCTTCACCAACCCTACATCTGACAAAGGTCTAATATCCAAAATATATAAAGAACTCAAGAAATTAAACACCACCAAACCAAATAACCCAATAGAGAAATGGGGCTTGGAACTAAACAGAGAATTCTCAACAGAAGAATATCAAATGGCTGAGAAACACTTAAAGAAATGCTTGTCCTCCTTAGTCATCAGAGAAATGCAAATTTAAACGACACTGAGATTCCATCTTACACTCATCAGAATGACTAAGATCAATAACTCAACTGACACCACAATCTGGTGGGGATGTGGAGAAAGAGGAACACTCCTTCATTGCTGGTGGGACTGCAAACTAGTCCAACCACTTTGGAAATCTATCTGGCGCTTTCTCAGAAAACTGGGAATAGGGCTTCCTCAAGACCCAGCTATTCCACTCCTTGGAATATACCCAGAACATGCATTACCACACAACAGGGATATATGCTCAACCATGTTCATAGCTGCCTTATTCATAATAGCCAGAACATGGAAACAACCTACGTGTCCCTCAGTAGAAGAATGGATAAAGAAACTGTGGTACATCTACACTATGGAATACTACTCAGCTATTAAAAACAAGGAATTCCCGAAATTTGTGGACAAATGGATTGAACTAGAAATTATCATAATGAGTGAGTTCACACAGAAGAAAAAAGAGTTAAATGGTATATACTCACTATCGAGACACTAGTCCAAGGGGTACGTCCCCATGAAAAACTTTACCTACCAGGAAACTGGGACAGAGGGGAAGACATCCTATTGAGACTTTAGGTGTGAGAAGCCTGGGAGAATGAGGAAATAGAAGGACCCAGAGGGTCCTGGAAAACTACAGGGGGGTCTGGGCCCTCGGGTCCTCCTCAAACTATGGCACAAGCCAAAGAAAATATAAGCAGTAAACTTCGAACCCCTACCCAGACTAGCCGATGGACACTGTTCTTTACCGTTAAGTGAAGAAGGAGATCTGACTTTCACACAAACTCTGGTGCTCCATATTTGACCATGTCCCTTGGATGGGGACGCTTTGTGGCACTCAGATGAAGGATAAAAGGTTACCAAGAAGAGACTCGATACCCTATGAGCATATACAGGGGGAGGAGGTCTCCCTCAGTCACAGACATAGGGTAGGGGAGTGGGGGGGAAGCGGGAGGAGGGAGGATACAAGGGATGGGCTAACAACTGAGATGTAATGTGAATAAATTAATTAAAAAATGATGTAATTTTCTCACTTAAATAGTTAGTTTATGCTTTGTTCTAGATTTGTGTTACTATGTATGCTGTGTACAATGGTTTCATATACACTATTTGCTCCATGTTGCATATAATTCTTACAGTATAATAATACAATATTCAGTATTATCAGTTAAATATGCAAGGAAAATAACAAAATCCATAGTCATCTAATTGGTCAACTTAATTACTACACCATGCAATTCATTTTATTTGAGGAAGGTTAATAGTGAATATTAAAAAGATCATGCTCTGTGGAATAACAAAGTGCTAGGGGTTCTTACAATTACATCCTATAATACTTCTTTATAACTTCTAACATTTAATGTACCTCTAGCACTCGAGAATGATAATAAGATTTTGTTAGCAATGAGTTACCTACAAGACTTACAGTATGTTTTTCTGCACTATTTTTAAATATTCCACCAGAGGGCAGTAAAAGAGTAAAAATGCTTAAAATCAAAGTGGGTGTAGAATGATCTTAATTTTTTAAGATTGTTATAAAAATATTAAACACTGCCTTTATACTATAAATCTTCATTTTTCATATTTTTACTCTTTACATGCCAAGGGATATTAAAGTAATCTCTAATTGTATCAAAGTATATATGTTCTGAGAATCGTGGCTGTTCACAAAGAAGGGAGATCAGGTGAGTGTTGCTTTAAATTGATTTATTTCCCAAGGTAAGGAAGCTGTGCTGCAAATGTTTGTTTCTGTCTGTGATATTTCTAAAGTTAGCAAGCCTTATATCTAGAGCTACAGATAAAGTGATGAGCCATATGAAAAATATGTTTGTGATATTTATTCATCAACAAAAATGCAGTGCTTCAAAGACTGTTATTATTACATTCATTGTGTTTCAATGACTTTAAACTTCACACTTTTTAGTTTCAACAAGCTTTCTATGTAGATATAATTATATTCATTTTACTGGGCAGCAAATAATCTGATGTGCTGTAATATAAATATATCTAATATTTAATCCTAAAGATTCTTATAAAATAGACTCCTCTACTCCACAAAATGAAAATATATTTTATGAAATAATTAAAATTTGATAGAATAATTTGATCGTAATAATCTTAATTTTATTCAAGTTTTATCAGAATTAAAATTTTATATTCATTATTGCCATATTTTAGTATAGAAACACATGGAAACTATAGAAACTATTTCCCCATTTTTCTGATATACAGAATTCCCAATACTTTTTTGGTATTTACAGTTTTGGACTATAACCTATGGAAAGTTCAATTTTTTTGTAAGAAAATATTTGGAATATATTGGAAGTATGACAGTTAAGGTGCAGATGGAAAAATCAGAGACTGGATATCTACATTATATTTTAAATGCTCATATAGGTTTTTACACTCTACAGTTTTCATGTGTGATTTAATGTAAAGTATAAAATGCATAACTGCAGCATAAGTATAGGTCTGCTTTGAAAGAATATTTTCACTCTTTATGTGAGGAAAATTTATCATTCAAAAGTTTGTTCTCTGAGTTCTGTAACACTTCAAACATTTTTCTATACTCATGCATATATGTGTTTAGAACTGACCACTTGGTATTTGGTAACCTATTAGGGCATCACATTGGAAAAGAAAACAATCTTCCTTGCTCAATCGCATTAATTGTCTGGAGTACCGCATGAGATATTACTATTTACATAACCTGTGAACTAATGTCATTGTTTGGTTACCAGCAGATTTTGTGCACATACATATTTGATTGCAAATATGTAACAAGGAGTTAAGAAAAGTTCATGAACTTGAGTGAGAGTCAGGGCTATTGAAGAGTTGGAGGATAAAGAGGAAGGGGCCAGAATGCTATAAATGTAGTACTCATGAATGAAATTGACAAAAACATCAAATAAAAGAACTTTATATTAAAAGTATAATATTTTTGTTTTGAGATTTAAAGCAAAATTACTATTCCCTAAAAGTTTGAACATTATTAAATAAGACTGTCACCATTAATTCCTTCTCTCTTTAACTTAGTAATTAGTTTCCCAGTGATAACATCATTTATTCAGAACATTCTGTTTACCTAAATTTCACTATGATCAAGGCTAATATTTCAACCTATATGGTGTTCTGATTCATCTGTTGAAGCAAGAACTTCCAATTCTCCATAAACTTGTATCTTACCAATTATTTTACCAATCTTACCAATATTACATGTTAGCACTTCAATCTTATCATACCAAGTAATTTATTTGTACCCAAACCAATATAAAATTGAGTAATTACTTTTCATATCAAGCAGCCCATCTTAGGTCGCTGTTCTCTTCACATAAGATTATTATTGTAGCTATTTCTTACTGGAAACTAAAAATGTATCACAAATGAAATATGTTGATTTGGTGACCTTGGCAAGCACCTTCTTTAGTATCTGTGCATGTCAACTGAAACAATGATTGTGCCCTTCCATAGTGTGCAGGAAACCTCAATTTGGGATTTCACAGAATAATGAGATCCACTCATCCATCCATTGCTTGTTGTATTAATTATGAAGGTTTTCCAGGTTTTAGTAAAATAAGTTCATGTAAGAACAATTGTTTTTTTAAAAGTATTAAAATACATTTTATTAGTTATAATTATTTTAATCTTATATCTCACTGTGACATTTCTCACTGGAGTCTCACTGTGACTCTACAATAAACAGAGGAAATAAGTTCTTATAGACAAAAGAAAACAGCTATAATTTGGCAGGTAGTATATCACAGCTTACCTACCATTCAGTTCTCCTTGAGACAATTATAATTCCTATTAATTCTTTTAATAAAAATGGATTATATATGCTGTATCAATATGATATGTATAAATAAATGCATAAAAACAAACAGACAATATGGTTGCTTGGAGACAGACAGACCACTCTCTCTAAGAACATAGAGACGGATAAATGGGAATTTCCCTGGAGTAGAGTGTATTTTACTTCCTGATTATAGTTTCAAATTTTGTACATAGGCAAACTTTACCCATTCTTCTCTAAAAAAATTTCATTTTATTGATGTAAATTGTTTTATAAAATGTAAAATATGGTGTTAAAATAAATATGTAAGGTGACATTCAGCTTTGGGTTTGTTGGAAAATGTAATTTCAGGTTGTTTATTTTTTTTAATGAAATAAATACATTTCAATCCATATATAGACATTTAAAGAAAATATGTTTGAGTTTCATTCTTCCTTTCACATGTACTCTGCTGCCTCATATTTGACCATGTCCCCTGGAAGGGGAGACCTGGTGGCACATAGAGGAAGGATAGCGGGTTACCAAGAAGAGACTTGATACCCTATGAGCATATAAAGGGGGAGGAAGTCTCCCTCAGTCACAGTCACACAGGGGAGGGGAGTAAGGGGAAAATGGGAGGGAGGGAGGAATGGGGGATACAAGGGATGGGATAACCATAGAGATGTAACAAGAATAAATTAATAAACTAAAATTTAAAAAAAAAAGAAAAGAAAAAAAGAAAAAAGAAAAAAAGAAAATATATTTGAACAAGTTATATTAAATATTTATTTACTAATGTTTGTACATATTTTGCATGGGGGACCAGTAAAATAGTCCATCAGGTAATGGCATTTTTATGTAATCTTATAGACCTCTATTAAATCCAACAAACGCATATAAAAGAGGAAAGAGTGAGCCAATGCCAGAACTCTGTCATCTTATCTTTATCTGTAGCCTGTAGCACATGGACCCTCCCCACACATACATGTAAACACTGATGATAATAAATAGTTATTTTTTTAAAGAAATACTACTGACTCTCAAGGCTCAACAATCACCAACTGCCTGTATCTCTGCATGTAGTGATAGATAAATTTGTCAAAGAATTTGTATAAAGCAAAGCACAAGTCTCTTCATTAGCATCTATTTAATATTTGATTTACATTGATTTACATTTTGTTTTGTTAGAATTATTATAAATGTAAATAAGCTATGGAGTATACAAAACAAGATGATAGCTATTTTGAATATTTGAATTGAATATTTAAAATTATGACTTTACTAGTTCTTAAAAATGACACTTATTAAAAGATCTGTGTTTAAATTTTGCTGCACATGACAAAACCTCTAGTAAACATTTGCAGTCTACTTGTGGGTTTCTCATTCCCGAAGTGTTGCCGGGATTTTTTTTTATTTCCATCTAAAACATTTAATTGTATCCTATATTGTGTCAAAAATGACCCAGACGTCTATCTCTGCAATCCTTAAGATTTCAGAATTCAGCTCAGTCCTAAATAGTTCACTTTAACACTTAAACATTACTCTAAACTCAGCGCACGTGTTCTCTGGGGTACAATTAATCCAGTGATAAATGGATAAATATATAGTATTGCAATATGCTCATCTAGCCCAGTCTGGGCTCTTCCTCACTATGTAGCTAAGCATCTCCTTGAACTTACAATTGTACTGTCAGTCTTAGCTAGCACTCTAACCTTGTGGTAAAACAACATGAGGTGAAAGGGCTTCAATTCAGGTTACAACCCATTGTGCAGTCCATAGTAGTCAGAACAAAAACTCCAGGCAGGAACAAGGGCCAAGAGCAGATGCAGGGACCACAGAGTGCTGCTCACTGGCTTATTTCCCATTACTTGTTCAGTCTTATTTTTTTATACAGCCCACAAACATCTACTAAAGGGTGGCACCACCCACAACGGGTTGGGCCCTTTCACATCAATACTAGTTTAAGAAATGAACCACAGCCCTACCCACAGGCCAAGCTGGTGAGAGTACTCTCAGCTATGTTTTCAACTTCCACCTGCTCAAATCATACTCATGGAAACTAGTCAGCATAGTGCCGACCTCTAACATTTTCCATGTAACCCCGTATGAAGTATTCTAACATCATTTCTGATGAGGTGAGTAAACACCTTCATGAAAAGTAACTTAGCCCCTGTTTCCTGGTAAGTGAAGGCTTTCATGAGACATGCCCCTTGGACTAGTATGCAGATACAAGTGAGTATATACCAAAGGGGAGGACATCCTATTGGGACTCTAGATGAGAGAAGCATGGGAGAATAGCAAAGTAGAAGGATCCAGAGGGTCCGAGAAACCTACAAGTAGAACATTATGATAGGCAGATTTGGGCCCAGGGGTCCCGCTCAAACTAAGGCACCAGCCCAGGACAATACAGGCGGTAAACTTTAAACCCCTACCCTGATCTAGCCAATGGACAGAACAGTCTCCACACTTGAGTGGAGAGTGGGATATGACTTTCTCATGTACTCTGGTGCCTCACATTTGACCATGTCACCTGGAGGGGGAGACCTGGTGGCACTCAGGGGAAGGACAGCAGGTCACCAAGAAGAGACTTGATACCCTATGAGCATATACAGGGGGAGGCGGTCCCCCTCAGTCACAGACATAGGGGAGAGGAATAAGGGGAAACTGGGAGGGAGGTAAGAATGGGAGGACAAGGGATGGGATAACCACTGAGATGTAAAAAGAATAAATTAATAAAAATTGAAAAAATAATAATAAATAAATAAATAAAAATAAAAGCTAACATTCACAATTTAAAAAAAAGAAAAGTAACAGCAGGAATAACTTTCATTTTACTTAAACTTTCATATTACACTTTGTTATTTCAGGAACATAAAGTCAGGACACTCACATTGTATCCACAGTAAAGAGCAGAAAGGAACAGATAGATAACTGCTGCCACGTCGTCTTGTCTACCTTTCTCCATTATGCGGTCAGGACTGCCTATGAAACACTCCACTAGGGCCTGAGTCTTTCTGCGTCAATTAACAATTGAAACAGTTCTCCACAGGTGAGGCCTATGATGGAGTGGGCTTCGGGGTGGGTACGGGGTGGTGAGACCTCTAGTAGCAGGGGTCATGAAGACTGAAGAGGCCACTCTCTAATCAAACAGGACTCCAGGTGGAGGGAGAGGAACACCAACCCAGCCACAAAAATGTCCACCCAAAATCTACCCTGCCTACAAACATGCAGGTATAGAGCAGATGACTGAGGGAATTTCAAATCAATGCCTGCCCTAAATTGAGAACCACACATGGGAGGGAGCCAGCCTCCGACACTTTTAAAGACACTGCGCTTTGTTTGCAGATAGGATACTAGCATAGTTGTCCTCTGAGAGACTCCACTCACCGATGGATCTAACAGATGCTGAGGCTCACAGCCAGACATTGGGTGGAGCAAAGGGAGCCTTGTGGAAGGGGGTGGGAGGAAAAGAAGGACTTGGAGGAGAGATGAGTCCCGTAAGAAGACCAACATGGGAAACTAACCTGGAGCCAAGAGGGCTTTGCAGATTGAAAGGACCTTGCGCAGACTGGACCTAGGTCCCATACATTTGTACTACATGGACATTTTGGCCTTAATGAGGGTCCCCAAGTCAGGCAATTTAGGGCTATCTCTTACAAACACTCTGTTGCATGCATTTTTATCACTTCTGCCTGGTGGGGCTCCCATGCTAGGCCACCATGTAGAGGATATTCTGAGTTCTGAAGCAATGTGGTGTTCTGGGGTGGGCAGATGGGAGAACTCCTCTTTTGTGGAGAGTACGGGAGGGGAAATTGGGGAAGAGGGAAAGAGGATGGGACCCTAGGATAAGAGGAGGGAGGGGCTATGATTGAGATGTAAAGTGAATAAGGAAATAAATTACTTAAAAAAAAAAAAACAGTTCCCCACAAACATGTTGCCTGGTCACTCTTATCTAGACAATTCCTTAAACTTGGCTCTCCAGGATATAATGCAATATTGAAAATTGAAAAAGCAGTTCATGAATGCTGGCAAATACCACTTGAGAAAGACTACCCTGGTCCTTTGTTTCCTTTCTCTTTCTTTCCTTCTTCCTTCCTTCCTTCCTTCCATCCTCCCTTCCTTCCTTCCATCCTTCCTTCCTTCCTTCCATCCTTCCTTCCTTCCATCCATCCTTCTACCCTTTTCTCTGCTTTATCTCTGCCTTCTAATTCTATGTTTCCTACAGGCACACATTTTCATAAATGTCTTGCCCATCTCAACTTTTACTTTTAGCAATTAATATGGCTTCTGTTTCCTACAAGAAAGCAGGAAAGTGTGCAACTCTGCACCATAAATCTTAGTAACAATCAATGAGCTGACTTCCTCCTTCTCTGAAGGGCCTACCAAAACTAGGCTCATTTCCTCTGGCTGCATGATATACTCCATTTAAAGAAAATTGTATCCAATTTACACTGAATATTTAAACATATGTAAAGAGAGATGTTTTAGATAGATAGATAGATAGATAGATAGATAGATAGATAGATAGGTAGATAGATATGGGTGAGGGAGAGAGACAGAGACAGAGACAGATAGATTTCACATTAATTTTGACTATCTCCCATCCTGGAGTTAATGAGTAAAGGTGGGAAGGTTAAGAAAACACATTACGCTGTTTGCTGATGATTTGATTTCAACTTTAGTGTTTCTATAACAGAAAAACTGAGGAAATATATTGAGGCGATCAGATACTAATACACACCTGGCATTAATGGTTTGTAGTTTTTTTTATCTATCTAATGAAATTACTGATTATTGCACTTAGTAAAGCATAAGGAACAGGCTTACATATAACCATTGTGACTGTTCTAAGGTTTGTATTTAGCTAACACCGAGATAATGCTTAGAAATTTTTATCAACCTTACTATATTTTATTGCATTGACTATTACAGATTGTACTAAAAATTAATTTTTTGTTCTGGTTAAAAGTTACAAAACAGGGGCTGGAGAGATATCTCAGAGGTTAAGAGCACTGTGTGTTCTTCCAAAGGTCCTGAGTTCAATTTCCAGAAACCACATGTTGGCTCACAATCATCTACAATGAGATATGGTGCCCTCTTCTGCCCTGCTGGCTCACATGCAGGCAGAATAAGTATAAATAATAATTAAATAAATCTTTTTAATAAAATTTACAAGACAAGTGAATTTTGTTTCGGTGCTGAGAATAAAACCAAGGCCTTCCTAAGCCTGGGCAAGTGTCTGCCACTGAGACGCACTCTCAACCCGACAGTATCAAAAGCCTCTTCATTCCTTTTCTATTGGTAATTATTAAACAGTAATTCTGCACCAAAATAATAATGCACAGCGAAGGAATTAAAGATTCGGTACTTAAAATTTCTGCTACTGAAAAACAGTTATATGTTCAAATTGGCTAAAACTAGGTAAATATGTCAAAGTACAGACATACTTTCAGTTGTCAGAAGTAATTTTCATCACAGACTTGTCTTTTTCTAATGGTCCTTCCTCCAAATATGAAATAATGAGTGAGAATATTATATTCTTTAGAGATGGTTGGGGTTTCTCCACTGTCTCTGTCTCTCTCTGTGTCTCTGTCTCTGTCTCTGTCTCTGTCTCTGTCTCTGTCTCTCTGTCTCTCTCTCTCTCTGTCTCTCTCTCTCTCTCTGTCTCTCTCTCTCTCTCTCTCTCTCTCTCTCTCTCTCTCTCTCTCTCTCTCTCTCTCTCTCTCTCTCTCTCTCTCTTCAGTTTTTTGAGTCAGGGCTTCTCTGTGTAAAAGAGCCCAACAGTCCTGGCCTCAGTTTGTAGCTAAGGCTAGCTTCAAACTCATAGAGATCTACCTGTCTTTGCCTCCCAAGTCCTGGGATTAAAGGCAAGGCATGCACCATGGCCACCTGGTGCTCTCTTATTTTTTGATTGGTGACAATTCTATTCTATACATACCTCTCCATATTACTGAGTAGTTTGGAATTCATCCATTAGTACAAACTGAGAAAGTGATTCTCTAATTTTAGTCCAAATGCCTCTGTTTATACTCCTATTTCTCACTTTTTTTTCCTACCCTCTTGACACTACCCTATTTTAATGCACCCAATGCCACCTACTGTCAATCAATGAATAATAATCCATTTGTTCTTCTTTTTTGATGATTTAAATATCATTAAACTTTCTTAGTGAATTTCTCAGAAATAAGACTTAGGTGTAGGAATATGGTGTCCCAAGTCTTTAAGAAGAGTAAACCTAAATAGAATGTTTTTGGAGAAAGAATATATTCATTTTAAGAATAAAATGTTCACCATTTGGAAGACTATGAAATTATTTGTATAAGCAAGACATTGGAGAAGTAAATAATCTAAAGTCTGCAATCCAATAGAAAGACTTTAAAACTTTCAGGATTTAAAGAAGCATAATGTTTAAATATGAACAATTTAGGAACATATATTCTTTCTCACTCATTCAGTAAATCAGAATCTTACAGTTACTACAGAAATAACATGATTCATTCTTATTTGTGTAATACAATTTCATATTTAGGAATGTGACATGAAGCTTAACACCAAGGTAAATATTCTTATTTATTTAAATACCTTTTAAAATAATTGCACTTCCATTATTAAAAAAATGTCTGAATAAAACAGAAGCAGCAGCCACCCCTAATATTTAGCTTCATTATAAAGCATTAGCTCTAGGGGGAAAAATAATGAAGCCTGAAACTCTGAGTCACACATAAGATTTTTGATTTATTTTTAAAATGGTGAGAGAAAAACCATGTTTTTTTAGGGAAGCAGTTTGCATTTGCATCTTAAAAATTTAATTAGTGCCCAATTTCAACTCAAAACAACAGGCAAAAAAAAAATGACAGGAAGTACCAATTCTGCAGGCAGCATGCTTGTCATTTTAGTGTGTGTGTGTTTGTGTGTGTGTGTGTGTGTGTACAGTATACTGCTGTGCAAGAAATTATTGCAATACTATTAATTCGTCTTTCTTTCATAACAAAATAAATTATTAAGCACTAAGGCCACATGTGATTATTTTTATCAAAATCCATTTGTTCTCTGTTTGGTACAAAAGCAGTACAAAGACCATTTGCAAAAATAGGAGGAGTTGAACAGTCCCAAGGTGGAGCTGTCTCCTGTGTTATATGACACTGGCAGATTAAAGCACTTCTGATGGGGACTGGCTTAAAGGCTGAGTCAAAAGCCAAGAAGTCTCTTTATTTACGCCTACCTCCCAGTCCTTGGCAATCTGACTAATAACAAACTGAGCTAACTAGAAAGACAAGAAGGAGAGGAAGGAGAGCATTACAGCAGTCCGGCTCTACAACCAAAGAAAGCAAGAGTGAGCACTCCCGCAAAGCATCTTGTTTATTTACTGTGATCAGCAGCTTGTCAATGGTTAACTATATGCAAAACAAAGTCAGCATAGCTGTGAAGTATGCCGTGAATATTAATTGAGGGGAGAAGGACTACAGCTTCAGCATGCTCCAGCGTGTGCTCCGCCTGCAATACTTTCAATGAAAATAAGTGCTCAGTGTTTTGTCTTTGACCAGATGCTTTAACTTCTTCGGAAGCTATGAGACTTGACAAAAAGTGATATTTGAAGGGAAAGTGAACTGTGGTCCTGTGGTCCGTATTTCTTTTTAAATAAAGAAACTGATTGACTTTGGACACCTTTTTCAGCTCTGCATTTCAGATAGCTCCAGGAAGTGTCTGCTTTACAGGTAAGAGCAATTTCCCCAGCTTTTTCTTATCATTATATTTGCATAATCTTGAAGTGGGTGAATCTCTCTCTCTCTCTCTCTCTCTCTCTCTCTCTCTCTCTC
>OU015748.1:12800981-12817360 GCA_907169655.1 Acomys percivali
AAATATGTAAATTTTGTAATTATATGGGCCATTAGTGATTCAGAATTCTCAACAAAGAATAAAGAAATGCCACCTCTAAGCTTAATGAATTAAGACACAAGATGACAAATATTTCATTGGGAATAAATATGCAAACATGTTAGTTTAGTCTACACATTTTGTGTGGATTTCCTTTGATGTAAAGCTGCTGTGGAAGTAAAGTATGTCATTTGTGTTTAATAGTCTCTTTTGTGGATATTGTTTTAAATGCTACTGAAGTTCTACTGTATATATGAATAGGGCAGTTAGTAAGGTTGATTCCTTTCATAGTGTTAATTATTTGTACAACTGGGTGACAATGATTAAAATACGTCTTTTGTGGGAAGGAATTCAAAAGTATAAAATGAATAGTAAAAATTGCTTTATTTTTGTTGACATACACTGATAGATGCCATAGATTAGTAGCAGAAGGTCCTGCTACAGGTAAGTGATTCAGTTGCCTCAGGAGAGGGACAATGTAGCTTTATTTTACAAGAAGGTATCACTAGATTTCTATGAGCTATTTATTCTGTACAGTTTTGTATATTTTTGGTTCACAAAATAATTATACTTGGGTGCCTTTTAAGAAAGTTTAAAAATTACTGCTCACTCCAATAAAACTAAAATGAAAACCATTGTCAACTGGGTTTCAATCAGTCTCTCTGAGCTGTGATTTACTCATGCCATGAATATCTCTTCATTATGCTCCCTGAACATAGAAAAGGCTGGCTCCATTTGTGTGTGCACAGTAGTCTTTTGTTCAATACACACACACACACAAACATAAACACACATACACATTTACACACACACAACTAAATTTTCAGTTTTCCCTATGAATGACATCAAACCAAACTTAATAAACACTTATTTATTTCTAGTTATAATTTTCCTATACTAGTTTCCACTGGAGCAAAAGAATCAGTCAGTGTAATAGGGGATCTGTGTTTTCAATACATTGAAATCCCAGGATCTTGTTAGGAACAGAAACCATTATAAAAAAACCCCTTTTGTCCACTCATTTAACAACTTATTTTAGCAATGGATGAGTATTCTACCAGAATTTTATCTCACTACTCACAAATTCTTCCTACTGTCAATTCTGTGAGGCCTATGCTCAAAAGTTTGAAGAGTACTCCTGAGTCTAATATATAGTAAATACATTCAGTAGATTTATACTGTAAGTTATGTCTTACATTAATGTAACCAATACTTTAAAATCTCATTTAAAACCAACATCTCTTCATTTATTTCCAAAATTTGAAGAAACAAATATGCTTTTGTTTTTATTCCCAAAAATGTTCTAGGTAAAATGCATGTACACAGACTGCTTTATATTTATGTAGAAAAATTACTTGGTACAGTAATTGACAATTTCTTCAAGGTGGTAATTTACACATTACACACTGTGTAAGAGGAAAAAAATCTAGAGTAAAAAATACGTTTTCATATTTTTCCTACTCAGTTGAGTTTATGCCAGTATTTTTTTTATCCTAGTCTCATCCATAGGAGTTTTAGCAAGGATTAAAAAGTGCCTCAGGGCCTGTGCACAGGATCCATGCTTGCAAGAACAGACATGCATGAAAAACATGTACCTCCAGGAATGTACCTGCCTTTTCAGGGGAGTAACCTTTTTATATCTCCTTGCATTTTTTTCATTGCTAATATTAATAGTCCCAATTTTTTAACTTATAATCAAGGACAAGTTACTTATGAAATCATGTAAGTATATATCTCAAGTTATAGATAATGGCAAGATTAAAGTCAGTAAAACATAATTGGAGCTTTAAAGAATATGATAATCATTTAGTTTCCAAAGTGTACAATATTTTAAGCAATTAAATATTTCTTTCACTAGGAATATTCCTTGGTGATTCATTTTTCAACTAAGTATTGATTATTTATTCATATCTCAAATAGGTTTCTATGATCTGTAAGAATCTTTCAAAAATTTGACTATTTTACTTTTATTCTATATGTTTTCCTTAAAGAAAATGAAAGCTGTTGCATTATATTTGTTTACAAAGTCACTCTGGAGCTAACAGAGTGATACTGTGATCCAGATTTTATGTACATTTATCTTTGCTATATAAGTTGGTTACGAAGAAAGTGCCCAATTATATAAGGTTAACTTCTTGTTTGAAAGAGAAATTACCCAGATTTCATTGTTTATCACTGTATATCATGACTCATGTAAAGAAATTAAATTTCTGTGGTGTACTGACAGTAGTATAATATTCCAGCATAGAAATTTTTAATTCTACCTTAATATGTCATATGTTATTTATAGTAAGTTTTATAGGAAAAAATCACATCAGACAGTAAATAACATGCAAGTTCTTGTAACTTTAAGACACTGTTATCTGAATATTTCCATAGATCTCTACCATGGGACTAAAACATTAAATTCTATAGTAGAAATTTTATATCAGTGCTGTTACCTTTTCACAACCAAATTCCTCTATTCTAGCACAGAGAAAGCCTCTTTCTACTGTTTTCATATTTAATAAATGGAAGCTCCATGTAAGCTGCCTTAAGAGGCTAGGCTGCTGTGGCCAACTAATTCTAAAGGCTTAAGATTGGAAGCATCATTGAAAATGTGACACATGTAAACTTTTTCATTAGATTGACATTTTATAAGTGATGCCTTATACCTTTCATATGCATATAGAACTTTGTTATCAAATCTATACATTGATATTTATTAATACATATACACATGATTTCTTTTTTTGATAATGTGATAGATATTTATTGTAAAATTTTATTTACCAAGTAGTGTCTAATTTTTATTATTTATTACTTTATTCTTGTTACATCTCTATAGTTATCCCATCCCTTGTATCCTCCCATTCTCCCCTCCCTTCCATTTTCCCCTTATTCCTCTCCCCTATGACTGTTCCTGAGAGGGATTACCTCCCTCTGTATATGCTCATAGGGTATCAAGTCTCTTTTCGGTGACCTGCTGTCCTTCCTCTGAGTGCCACCAGGTCTCTCCCTCCAGGGGACATAGTCAAATGTGAGGCACCAGAGTACTTGAGAAAGTCATATCCCACTCTCCACTCAAATGTGGAGACTGTCCTGTCCATGGGCTAGATCTGGGTAGCGGTTTAAATTTTACCGCTTGTATTGTCCTTGGCTAGTGCCTTAGTTTGAGCGGGTCCCCTTGACCCAAATCTGCCTATCATAATGTTCTACTTGTAGGTTTCTAGGACCCTTTGGATCCTTCTACATTGCTATTCTCCCATGCTTCTCTCATCTAGAGTCCCAATAGGATGTCCTCCCCTCTGTCCCAGTTTCCTGGTAAGGGAAGGCTTTCGTGGGACATGCCCATTGGGCTAGTATGCAGATATAAGTGAGTATATACCATTTGAGTCTTTCTGCTTCTGGATTAACTCACTCATTATGATCATCTCTAGCTCAATCCATTTGTCCACAAATTTCGGGAATTCCTTGTTTTTAATAGCTGAGTAGTATTCCATAGTGTAGATGTACCACAGTTTCTTTATCCATTCTTCTACTGAGGGACATTTAGGCTGTTTCCATGATCTGGCTATTATGAATAAGGCTGCTATGAACATGGTTGAGCAAATTTTCTTGTTGTGTGCTGGCGCATCTTCTGGGTATATTCCAAGGAGTGGAATAGCTGGGTCTTGAGGAAGCCCTATTCCCAGTTTTCTGAGATAGCACCAGATAGATTTCCAAAGTGGTTGTACTAGTTTGCATTCCCACCAGCAATGAAGGAGTGATCCTCTCTCCCCACATCCTCTCCAGCATGTGATGTCACTTGAGTTTTTGATCTTAGCCATTCTGATGGGTGTAAGATGGAATCTCAGAGTTGTTTTGATTTGCATTTCCCTGATGACTAAGGAGGTTGAGCATTTCTTTAAGTGTTTCTCTGTCATTTGATATTCTTCTGTTGAGAATTCTCTGTTTAGTTCTGAGCCCCATTTCTCAATTAGGTTATTTGGTTTGGTGGTGTTTAATTTCTTGAGTTCTTTATATATTTTGGATATTAGACCTTTGTCAGATGTCGGGTTGGTGAAGATCTTTTCCCAGTCTGTAGGCTGTCGTTTTGTTCTCTTGACAGTGTCTCTAGCCTTACAGAAGCTTCTCAGCCTCATGAGGTCCCATTTATTAATTGTTGACATTAAGGCCTGGGCTGTTGGTGTTCTGTTCAGGACGTTGTCTCCTGTGCCAATGATACACATGATTTCTAATAATTAATCACATATATATTTATATGTTGCATCTATTAGTTGGTTAAAAATATATCTAATATATAACAACATATATACAATTTGTACTTGGAAACAATATATAAATGTTATTGTCATTTTAACATATTTATAATTAAATTTCATTATTTTCTATGATAACAAACATAGATAATTGAAAACAATTTAAAAGAAGAGGGGACTAATAACTTCCTGGCTTTAAATCATGTTTTTTTCAGACAAAAAAAAATATACAGAATTTTCTACCTTCTTTTCTCCTTTAGAATAATGCTTTAATTACATTTTCTTTCTCAGTTTGCTTGCTTGCTTGCTTGTGTATGTGTACATGCTCATGAGTATGTGTGTGCAAATGCAAGTATGCTATCGTGTGCAGGTAAAGATCAGGAGACCATTTGCAACAGTAGGATCTCTCATTCCACCATGCTGTCTGGTGATCCCAGGTCCTCAGGCAAGGCAGCAGATGTCTCGACTTGTGGAGCCATCTTGCCAGAGAGCTTTCACTTTTTTTATTATAATGTATTCACTTTACATCCTGAATGTACCCCCCCTCATCTTTTTTTTAAATTTATTTTATTAATTTGTTCTTGTTACATCTCTATGGTTATCCCATCCCTTGTATCCTCCCATTCTCCCCTCCCTCCCATTTTCCCCTTATTCCCCTCCCCTATGACTGTTCCTGAGAGGGATTACCTCCCCTTGTATATGCTCATGGGGTATCAAGTCTCTTCTCGGTGACCTGCTGTCCTTCCTCTGAGTGCCACCAGGTCTCCCCCTCCAGGGGACATGGTCAAATGTGAGGCACCAGAGTACATGAGAAAGTCATATCCCACTCTCCACTCAAGTGTGGAGACTGTCCTGTCCATTGGCTAGATCTGGGTAGGGGTTTAAATTTTACCGCCTGTATTGTCCTTGGCTAGTGCTTCCTGTTCCCACCATCCATCCCTCTTTCACTCTATTCCCCTCTCCTAGACCTCTCCTAGACAGGTGGAGTCCTCCTTCCATACCATCTGACCACAGCCTATAAGGTTTCACCTGACAGCCTGCATCCCCTTCCTCTGTGTCCCTACAGGGCCTCTCCAACTAGGGGCAGTGATCAAATTGAAAGCACCAGAGTTCCTGTCAGAGGTAGTCCCGCTCCCCTCCCCATGTGAGGAATGAGTTATCTATTGGCTACATCTGAACAGGGTGTCAGGGTTCTCTGCTTGCAAATTACTTGGTTGGTACATCAATTTGTGCAGCCCCCCCCCCAGGGTCCTGACAAACAAGCCTTGATAGTCATGAGAGTCTCCTTGTGGAGCTCCTGCCAATGCCACTCTCCCGCACCTCCTCCCCTCCTTCCCTTCTGTACCCCAACCCTTACATACAACTCCTAGCATTTCACTCTTAGTCAAGATGCATGTCCAAGTATTTGTCCTGATCACTCACTGTGTGGAGTCTCTCAGAAGACATCTATGTTGAGCTAATATACATTTATAAGTGAGTATATACCATGTGTGTCTTTCTGGGTCTGCAATACCTCACTCAGTATGATCTTTTCTAGTTGTAACCATTTGCCTACAAATTTCTTTTTTTTTTTCCTTATTATTTTTTTTTAATTAATTTATTCTTGTTACATCTCTATGGTTATCCCATCCCTTGTATCCTCCCATTCTCCCCTCCCTCCCATTTTCCCCTTATTCCCCTCCCCTATGACTGTTCCTCAGAGGGATTACCTCCCCCTGTATATGCTCATAGGGTATCAAGTCTCTTCTCAGTGACCTGCTGTCCTTCTTCTGAGTGCCACTAGGTGTCCCCTGCCAGGGGACATAGTCAAATGTGAGGCACCAGAGTACTTGAGAAGGTCAAATCCCTCTCTCCACTCAAGTGTGGAGACTGTCCTGTCCATGGGCTAGATCAGGGTAGGGGTTTAAATTTGACCGCCAGTATTGTCCTTGGCTAGGGCCTTAGTTTGAGCGGGACCCCATGACCCAAATCTGCCTATCATAATGTTCTACTTGTAGGATTCTAGGACCTACTGGATCCTTCTACATTGCTATTCAAGATTTCCTTGTTTTTTGATGGCTGAATATTGTTCCATTGTAAAATGTACCACAGTTTCTTCATCCATTCTTTGGTTGAGGGACATCTATATTGTTTCCAGATTCTGTCTATTATGAATATAGCTTCTGTGAACATCGTTGAGCAAAAGTCCTTGTTCTATGATGGAGCATCTTTTGGGATATGCCCAGGAATGGTATGGCTGGGTCTTGCAGTAGCACTATTCTCAATTTTCTGAGAAAATTCCAGATTGATTTCCAAAGTTCTTGTACTCGTTTCCACTCCCACCAACAATGGAAGAGTGTTCCTCTTTCTCCACATCCTCCCTAGCATGTGCTGTTACTTGAGCTTTTTTATCTTAGCCATTCTGACAGGTGCAAGATGAAATCTCAGAGTAGGTTTGATTTGCATGTCCTTCATGCCTATAGACGTTGAGCATTTCTTTAAGTGTTTCTCAGCCATTCGATATTCCTCTAAGAGAATTTTCTGTTTAGCTTTGTATCACATTTTTTAATTGTATAATTTGGTTTGGTGATGTTTAATTTCTTGAGTTCTTTATATATTTTGGATATTAGCCCTTGGATGGATGTTGTAGGGTTGGTGAATATCTTTTCCCAGTTGTTTTGTTCTGTTGACTGTGTCCTTGGCCTTATAGAAGTTTTTTTGTTTTTGTTTTTGTTTTGTTTTGTTTTGTCTTAGTTTCATGAGGTTCCTTTTATTAATTGTTGATCTTAGAGCATGGGCTCTTGTTTTTCTGTTCAGGACATTATCTCTTTTGCCAATGACTTGAAGGCTCTTTCCCGCTGTTTCTTCGAACAGACTTAGTGTATGGTTTTATGCTGAGGTCTTTAATCCCCTTGGTCTTTACATTGTGTAGGGTAATCTACATGGATCTATTTGCATTTTTCTACATGTAGACATATAGTTAGAACAGCACCATTTGTTGAAAATACTATCTTTTTTTTCATTGTATGGTTTTGGCTTCTTTGTCAAAAATCAAGTGTCCATAGGTGTATGGGCTTATTTCTGTGTCTTTGACTCATTCTTGGGAAATAAGTGTAGTATAAATGTTAAACATGATTGTGTCTTTGACTCAATTCAATTGCTCAGCCTATTTTTGCCAGTACCATGCCATTTTTTTTACCACTGCTTTATAGTACAGAGCTCCTCACACATTTGATTGTCTGTGGAATAGTCATGACACAACATTCTCTCCATGAAAAGAAAATTATCTGTGTCTATACAAATGGTATAGAGGTATCTTAAGCAGAAAATGGCTTTACAAAATATAGAAAAGATCCTTTCTATTTCTCTTGCCCTTAGAATATTTCATGAGGATGACAGAATCTTATAAAATGACCAGGATATTTATCTAAATGGAAAGATTTGAATCTTGCTGGTCCTAAGTTAACCTTGTATCTGGAAGACAGAAAAAATTAACCACATGACCTAAGAATAGACATATGATTAAAAACACAGAATTCAGAATTACCTTTTATTTCTGATTTTTTATTCACCAGAATATTACCTTCAGTTTGTATCTGAATATATGACTCAAACATAGCTAATGTTTATCTGGAGTTATACAGTTTTAACATTAAATTATGTTGTTCAATGACTGACCTTTTATGGAAATTATAACCTCCATCAATTTTATTAATACAATTACCTGTTGAATGTGTATTTTTGTTTATTGTATACAAAGTCATTCATATATGTTTATGAAAGAGGAGAAAGACAGATGTGAAAACCTCTTCCAACTATCTTGAAAGCATAATCAAATAGACAAATATTCATCTGTTGATAAATGTCTTTCAACAGATTAGTGAAGGAAGGAAGGAAACAATTTAAAAAACCAAATTACAGGCACACAGTGGTATGTTTCTGACTTAAATAATTTAATATTAGACACTTTATGGTAGAGTAATTTTTTTCTACATTTAAAAAGAGAGAGCAAGAATACATGACCTTATAAAATAATATTTTATTTTTTATACACCTTAGGTTTTTTTAACCATGAGAAACTTGATTATTTAAGGACAACTTAATAATTATAAATGATTAACTTATGTGAACTTTCTGAGAAATTTCACTTCAGTTTGAAAGTATATACAAAACAGTCACATTCTTGAAATTATTTGATTGTAATGGACTTTACTAACAGCAAGGAAATCACCATTACTGCTTGCATATGCTATTTATTTTTCCATATTCTTCTTGCATTGTGAGGAATTCAAACACTCAGACATCCTTGTTATTTCACATCAATCATAAGTTTATACAGCAACATTTAGCCAAAGAAGAAAGTTTATATTAAAGTGCAGCACATCTGCTCATTCTTGGGAAATAAGTATAGTATAAATGTTAAACATGATTGTATCCACTAAATCTATCAGACACCTATGGCCCCTACTCTTAGCTCTCTACAAACAAAGCTATGTACTATGGTACAGCAAATTAAAAGATCCTATTCACAGGACACTCCATAAGCATCTGAAGCTCTTCAATGACATCTACTGTGTCACAGTAAAGGAGTAAATAAATTACCTCAGACCAGTGTTTTTTAACCTTCCTAATTTTGCAGTTCTTTAATTCAATTTCTCATGTCGTGTTGACCCACAACCAGAAAATTGCTTTTGTTGCTACTTCATAACTATAATGTTACTGTTATAAATTTTAATGTAAATATCTGATATACAGGATATCTAATATGTGACCTTAAAATAGTCACAACTCACAGGCTGAGAACCGCTGCTTAGGCAATAAAGGTAGAAAAAGAAACAACTGCAGAGAGAAGGTAAGTTTTACTGCTGTGTCTTTGACACATTCGATCTTTATTTCTCAGAGCTCCTTTCCAGAACCCTTGTGGTATTTATGAGAGTATTTCAGAGACACTTGGAAACACAGATATTCAATGGCTATATGTTGCTACTGGGTTTAAATATACATTGAAAATTTTAAATTTTCATTGCAAAAAAATTGAGTTGTCAGACCAACACTAACAATGGGTCCTATGGTTCTACATCATTCAAAGTTATTTATTACTACATTTTAGACACTGTTTTAAAAGTATTAATAATGTAATTGAATGGAAAACTTGTCCAGACAGGAAATAATTGTGCAGTGTTTTTGGCAAGTCTCAAAATTGTTATCCATTAATATGTGTATTAGTTTTTAAAACTATTTAAGAATAAAATTTTCTAACAGTAAGATAGTTTCAAATAAATCACAATGCAGTCAGTTGTCACAATAATGCTTTGAGCTAAAATGTAAAGTCAATGTAAGTAAACAGCATATAATTTAACTATTATTATACACATGCAGAATATAGCATCATGCTTTATTTTAATATTATTTATGTTATATCTCCATAGTATTTGGTATAAATTAGACTATAGACCATGGTCAAGGACATAACTCTTTTGGTAACCACCTGCCATGAAAGCATGACAATGTATGCTATGTCTTTAGAAGTGGGGATGGGGGTGGGGGGGAAGAAAATTTAAAAAAACAACAAACACAACAGATCCACAAAACCCACTGACCAGGCAGTGAGCCTAGCCAACTTAGTGAGTTTCAGATTCAGCGAGAGACCACACCAGGAGGTAAAGTTGGAGAGGCATGGAAGAAAGTCTCTGTGTGCTGACATTAGGCCTACACATGCACAGGTTTGCCCCCTTCCTCTCATCCAACCTTGCAACTAGCAAGCACACACATTTGCACACACAATTGCCATTATCTCAGTAATTGTACTAGTACGCATAGCAAAGAGCTTTACAGAGTGATTTTTTTTCCCAATTTAAGTAGATGTTATTTTGAAAGTAGTTTTGGGTTTCATACCAAACTGATTAAATAGTATAACTTTCTCTTATATAAACACAACCTTTCTTACAGTCAAAAAGAAGATATAAGACATTTTATATAAACAATTAGTGTGTAACTGAATTGTTCTTAACAAATTCATAGTATAGTGTTTATTAGTATTCTGTTGTATATATTACCTCTATTTTGATGTTTTCAAAATATGGTTTTATGCACTATAGTTACTTTTGCTTGAAAATCCTATGAGTTTGCCTACTGATCATTTACTAGTAAGTTTTGACCTATTACTCATTTGAATAATTTTGGCTTTTCCATAGCAGCATAAGGTAGAATATATAACATGAGGCATTTCAGGATTGGTTTCATACACTTATCAATTTTCGACGATGTTCCTTTTTTGTTATCTCAGCTTGATAGTCTGTTATCTGGGTAAGCCATGGTTCTGTATTCATTTCATTACTAAAAAGAATCTTGGTTGGTTTAATTATGAATTATTCAATATAAACATCTGTGTACAAATTCCTTTGTAAATATAAACTTTGACTCATTTGAGTACATTCTAAGGAACCTAATTATTTATTGTACATTAAGGCAACACTTTGCCTTCCAAACAACAGCTTCCAAATATTTCTGCTCTATTTTGGAATTGCACTTATAAGTAGTGAGAGTCTATTATTTAAAATCCCCACAAGATTTGGTGAAGACAGTGTGGTTTGATTATTCTTATAGGTCTGCAGTAGAATATCATTTAATCTGCCTACCCCTCATAACATACAAAATAGAAAATCTTTTCTTATACCCTAAAACAAACATGAGTGCATGTGCACAAATGCATGCATATACACAGACATATAAGTCATTGTCTGACATAGGCTTAGTTAGTTTGCATATCTTTTACATGCAGTGTTCATTTTTATTACTGATTTTAAGGATTATTTGTATAATTAAAATAAAATACGTTAAGGTATATGCATTTGTAAATTTCATTCTATGGCCCATTTATCATTTTATTGACACTGTCAATAAGAGGAAATAATACATCTCAGTTTACTAATTTATAGCATAAAAATCTTTTTTATTGTTGCTGTTAATCTTTAACATACTTCCAATGATATACTCAAAGTATTTAAATTATAAAGACAAGTGTGTGCATGTGTATACATGTGTGTATGTGATTTATTTCTACAATTTTTCAGCATGTATTATTTGTGTCCTATTCATTCCTTGTATGTAGATAGTAAATTTCCTCAGCACCTTTTGTTGAAAAGACAATACAAAGTTTTGGGGGATTTTGTTTTTGTTTTTTAGGTTTTGGGGGGTTCTTTGAGGGCATTTTGGGGTGGTTTTCTGCTGGTTTTTTTTTGTTTGTTTGTTCATTTGTATTTTCAGATAGGATTTCTTGATGTAGCCTGGGCACTCCTGTACTCATTTTGTAGACCAGGCTGCTCTTGAACTCACAGGTATCTTCCTGCCTCTGCCCCTCCAAAGGCTGAGATTACGGATTTGTACCTGCATCCTACTGAATTTTTTAATGAAATAAAACTTTAAAATTATTTTTATTTATAATAAATTTCACCACGAAGTACCTGAGTGTTACTAACTAACATTATGATACCTAAAGGAGTATAAAATATATGATAAAATATTTTAGAATAATAAAGAGTATTGTCATGGGACTGAATTAACTAAATGTATAAAACTATCAGTGTAGATATAAACACTAGGCATAGCAGGATCCTTGTTACTTGTGGATTTGAACTATGTATTTTACCTACTAGCTTCATCAGTAATATACATAATTCATTTTAAACACAGGTCTAACTAAACTCGAACATGCAGTAATAGTTGTTACCATCCATTCAATCTAATGTATATATAAAATCTGTAGTTAATTTTATCTTTATCATTTTAGCACTACGAGCAATAGATATAAGAAAGTTAATTTCCCATAAATGTATACATAATATACCAAGCTCAGATTTTCTTGAATTTGAAACTTTTCACCTCTGTTACCTTCTCAAACTTCATCTCACATGATTTTTGGAAATAATCTGAAGATTTGTATGGCACCCATTTGCGTAGCAAATACCATGCTGGACACCTCTGTGACTGTCAAGCTATTCTATCATAATTTCAATACTGTTTTAATTTTTAGATTCCAATTATAGCCTGAACCTGTCATTCTTATCTATTGAATTTTAGATGAAGTAATTTTGTACAAATACGGTAAGAAATGAATTTGAGTATATTTTACATTTTGATCAAGTAAAATAATTGAAAATAGCAGCATACACTGGCTGATATTGGCACACACCTTTAACATCAGCACTTAGGAGAAAGAAGTATGTGGATCACTGAGATCAAGGTCAGCCAGGTCTACAGAGTGAGTTCCAGTACAGCCAAGGCTAAACAGAGAAACCCTGTCTTGAAAAGACAAAACATGAAAAATAGCAGAATATTTATTGCTTAAAGATGAGAGATTGGATAAATGACTTATTCGCTTTTGCTGAAATCATTGGTTCTGTTCTCAGCACACATATGGTGGGTTGAGAATAATTGTTTATAATCAGGTTGCAGTGCATCACACACCATCTTCTGACTTCTGTGGGCACTGCGCAGGCATATAATACATATACATGAATGCTGTCAAAACACTCCTACATTGAATGTAATGTAATGTAAAAATGATGAAATATTTGTTTTGAATCATGTAAAGTATTTGTATTTTTAAATTTCTACTTTCTACTCAGTAATATTTTGTAATTTTACACAGAGACACATCTTCAGAGCAATGTTCATTTTCCCTTTTTTCAAAGAAGACTATATTTTCTGAACTTGACTTCAAATCATAGTGAAGAAACATTCAAATCTGTCCTCTGTGTAGTTGATTGGCAGCCAATGACTTGCAGGCTATATATAATAAATATACTTGTTATAAGAATTGCTGGGTTGATCTCCAGCTCTATAACCCTCTCCTTCAGGTTGACATGTTTAAATATCAGTATGTGTCCACCTGCCAATGAAGAACCAGTTTGCTTAGAAAACTCACCTACATCTTCTTAAATTACATCTTAAACTCAGGTTCTACAGAAATTCTTCTGCCATGGTATTAAAACAAAGAAATGTTTATAGGAATCAACTTTTGTGAAATCTTACTTAGAGAATAAGAGCCTGGAGGATGAGTGGATAAAGTCCATTTTTTTGATTCTTGAGTTTTTATTATATTTTATTTCTCTCCTTTCTTCATCCACTATAAATCTATCTAGCCACACAGTGAGTAGAAACTCATCCCACATCAACATCCTGAGGCCTTTGAGAGATATTTCCCTTCAATGCTGTCCTTGACCAGATGTATCTCCCCCTCGGTGTTACTGTAATCCCTAAAATCAGCTTTTAAAAGTAGTAAATGCAACGCTACCATACATTATTTGTGATGGTTTCTATGTTTTGGATATATTTTTTCCTCCACAAGCTCTTGTTTTCCATGCTTAGGCCTGAATGACATGTAATTAAGGTGTGAAGGAAGCGAAACGTACACAGAGCCAACTAGAATGTGATAGCTGTATACTGACTTGGAATGAACTCCAGATGCCTGAAAAATACTAAAGAGTGGGTTATTATAAAAGAAGTGTTCAGTCTCCTTGGTGTTTTGCTTGCTCTCTTGTAATCTTTCATTTCACCGTGTACCACCTTACTGCCATTAAAGCAGTATGCCTCATGAGGCTCACAGCAGAGGCTTTGGCAGCAGTATTGTAAATCTTCTGGTGCTTTAAACTTTGAGCCAAATAAGCCTCTATTCTCTTTAGAGTATCCAGTTTCAGAGTTTTAACCCAGCATTACAAAATGAACTGATTTAAGTGTTTTATGAGACTTTAAAATGTAAGAACTACAAAGCTTCAGTAATTGGAATTTCAGAAAGAGAAATAAAATGTTATTAGCAATATATAGGAAGAATGGACTGGGTTTGGAGGCACAGGTCTAGAATAACAACACTGTGGAAGTAACAAAAAGAGAATCAAGGTGACATAGTCATCATCACTCATTCATTGAGTTCAAGACCACTGAGTTATTTTCTCTGTCTTTCTCTCTCTCCCTCCCTCCTCACCTCTCTCTCTCTCTCTCTCTCTCTCTCTCTCTCTCTCTCTCTCTCTCTCTCTCTCTCTCCTTATGTACCCATCTACCTAAAACTATATATATATATATACATATATATATATATATATATATATATGTATTCACACACAGTATGATAAACACAGCAAATCACTGGGTCTTTATATTTGCATAATAAATTCCTTACCAAATTCATACTTGTTACTATTCTGTAAGATATCATATGAATTTATATGATTAATAACAATGTCTTATAATATGCAATAGTGCTAGAGAGTCTCAGACTATTAAAGTTTATTCTTTCATAAGCATGCTCTTATACTATAGTTATATCCCAAGTTAAATGAGTCCTATTTTTAGCACACATGAATTAACTAAACATCTTTTCTGTATTCTTGACAATGTAATCAGTTCCAATGCTTCATTCATTTACTGCTCTGTGATATAAAATATAATACCTTAAAGTATGAGTGATTCTGTTCTTCATAAACATTAAACATACTGTCTAAATCAATTGTTTCCTTTTTAAAATTATATATGTATGTGTACATTTATATGCATATGCATATATGGCAGGAGAGGGGCAGAGACTCTAGGAGAAATAGATAGAGGGAAAATGCGGTTAAACTGTATTGTATGAAAGAAGAATGTATTTTCAATAAAAAAAGAAAAGAAAATATCTATATAATATGACATGCCTAAAACACTTAGGTTATTCCATTTGAATCTCCTTCTCATTCTAATGTCTTTTGTATGATGTAGCTATTTCCTCTGAAGCAAATCACTATCTTGCAGATAGTTAGGAAGCTAGACATAATCCTGTGATTCCAAAGGTCATATAAGTAGTACCTATTTGCTGGAGAGAGCAGATTTACACGGGTCACAAGTTGGGATCAAAGTTCCAGGTATCTGGCTTCTGAGTCTTTACCCATGATATACAGTGGCTTTCAGTAATGCAATTGCCCTTGGATAGCTCATGTTCATGTAGTACAACTCATTGGTGTATTAAGCTAACTTTAGATTTCTTTGCATGTCTATCTAGGATGAATTGTTGTTTTTAATCAAATCTCCACAACGAGTCAAAGCATTTTCCATATGATAATCCATTATACATGTTAAAGAAGATAAGTATATCTGCTTTTCTTTACTATCACTTTGACACAGAACTGCCAGTTCTTTCATTTGTGTTCTTTTTCTCTAATAGATATGTTTAGTTATACATCTTCATACAAATTGGCACATATAATACATGTTCACTTACAGTGTTATGCATAAAATTGTCTCATGGCAATATAGCCTGGGTATTCTGGTCATCAAACATTATTAGTATACTTCAACTATATAGTACAAGTTCATAAATATCTGTTGTATCCATATAATTTTGCTGATGCATTTTGACTTTCAGTTTTATTTTTTAGAAACTTTTTCCAACAAGAGTGAAAACAAAACAAAACAAAACAAAACAAAACAATGACAACAGAAACACAGCTCATATTTATCCCCTACTATATCTCAACAAATATATAAGGGAGTATTTGATAGGAAAAACTGATACAAATAAATAAGTATATTAATTTCTATTTCAGAAGGAGATTTTCAGAAAAACTTGCCTCAGATAGAGAGATGATAGATAGATAGATAGATAGATAGACAGAGAGATAGATAGAAAATAGAAATGAAAGATAGATAAAAAAATAGAAAGAACGAAAAAGAAATGAGAAGTCTTTTTAAATCCCAGTCATGAAATATAACTGAAGCCAAACTTACTTGGAGCAATGAAAACTGTGAATACGCATATCTGCAATGTCCTGAGATTTTTTTTGTAATTTATCTTTAAATGTGATGGTAGTTACAACACAGTTGACTGGCAATTAGATGTGTTGGTAAACTCTTTTAATTCCAGTATTTGGGAGACAGAAGCAGGCAATTCTCAGTTCTAGGTCAGCCTTATCTAAAGAGCAACTTCCAGGACCAAGAAGAATAAACAGAGATAACTTGTTTCAAAATATATAGACAGACATATACATAGACATAAACAGACATAGACACAGCCATAGGAAAAGGTAGATAGACAGACAGACAGGTATGATAGATGGATAGATAGATAGATAGATAGATAGATAGATAGATAGATAGATAGATAGATAGATA
>OU015748.1:12817370-12849414 GCA_907169655.1 Acomys percivali
ATAGATAGATAGATAGATAGATAGATAGATAGATAGATAGATAGATATAAGAAAAGAAAAACACTTATGTATTACATTGTGATATCAAAACTGCTATAAAATCATGCAATGACAATCCGTAAGTTTGTGTTGAGACAGGTGAATAAGTGTTCTTGTGTATTTGGATGAAATCAGCACAAAAATTATGTGAAGTGTGTTCCCTCTGCTTTTTAAAAACATAGAGTAAAACAGTATGCTACCTTATGTCAACTGTAGTCTCTTACATGTGTTTATCTGATTGCTTGATGGAGACATTTTCTTTTGTGCTTTTTTTTTTTAATCTCATGAAGTTTTTATCATCATGGTCCTAAGAGTAATAGATAGTATCATAAATATGTACCACAGAGACCAAGTGTTAAATAAACTCTACCTGTATTTCAAATAATAATGCTACTAGGCTGTCAGAATTCTTTGATAAAACACATAATGCCCTATGTGACATTTGGAGATAGTTAAATAGTATTAAAGAGGACAAAATTAACTCATCAACATGTATTTAATGTGCACTAAATTACAAGTACTATGATCTTTTTTTTTCCTATATTTGAAAGTATATAAAAATTCCACATCTTTTGGTATAATAAGTTTATTGACTTATAGACATTCTTCTCTTGACCAGGTAGATTCTTTTTTAAGTTTCATGTTTATTATAGAATAATAAAAATGTATATTTTCATTGTTTTTGTCAATGTTTTTTGTTGGAATACTCAAAGAATTTCATTCTGACATCTTTAGACTTTTATTAAAGCATCTTGTTCTTTATATATATATATATATATAATTATTTGTGTATTTTTTCAATTTACATCCTGAACATAGCCCCCTCCATCCTATAGTCCTGTCCCACTCTCCTAATCTTTCCCCTATTTTCTATCCTCCTTCCAGATCTCTCACTCCGTGGGGTTTCTAGTATAGAATTAACAAGATGTAGCATGTTCACATCCAGGAAATATCAACCTTGAGATTTAATATCTCATCTTGAGAATGAAAGGTGGTGGGTGGAGGCCAGGGAAGACATAGGGGAAAATTCAGTTGGAATATAATACATGATGGAAAAGTTAATAAGACATAAAGCTAGATGCTTGAGGAGGATGTCTTGGAGCTGTCAAGGTATAGCTGGAAGGGAAAATTAGAGTGGAAAAGAACAAAATTCATTGCATATATGTATGAAGTAGTCAAAGCATAAAAATAGCATATTTTATAAAATAAAGAATTCAGTTATAATGAGCTGGGTAGATTTATTAAGGCATAGATATCAAGAAAGACACCTGAGGTTAGCTTTTGCCTTCCCCTAACAATCGCATACCCTTCCACGCCATATGACCGACTCTTCATGGATAGATGTAACACACACATTTATTCACCAGGATAGACCACAGCAACAAGGGCACCACAATCCAGCATGGAAGCTATGGGTGTTGATTAGGGTTTCTAATACGGGTATGGGTAAGTGTTCCTTACAGTATCAAGGAAACTAAAAATACCACTTGCTTCTGCAAAAATCCAACCCATTATTGTGCATAATTGCTGTAATCCTAGAGCTCTTCCCAGCCATAAAATTGACTTTTGACTAACAGGCATACATCAACTGATAATAGCATCGAAAATTCCCCTATGAAGCATTCAAAAGAAAAATATAATGTAAATTATGTTGTCATGCATTTTCAGTTATTTAAATACTTAATTTTTTTGTCAATTAAGGTCTCATGACAAAGACTTTCCTTTCTTACATATTTTTCTGTGTTCATGTTCAGATAGAAACCAGAAAGCAGGGAGATAAAATTTGGAAGACAAATGAAAATATATTATATGACTACAAGAAACACATAAAATCATAACAGTAACAATATCACTCCTCAGAAATGTAATACTTGGTGATTAAGAAATGCAATAGTTAGTAATTAAGAAAGGTTCCAGATTCCCATAATATTATTATTGATTAATTACATAAGGATGGGTTATCAAATAACTCAGGTTGAAATATTTAAGGAGGCTGCTGCTACATATGTGGTCATAAAAATGTAAATAATTGAACTTGTAATTATTTTTCTCTATAGCTGTCATATGAATGACAAAATCTTGTCATAAAACACACTAAAATAAAGAATGTAATGGTTCAAAGGTCTGAAAACTTAATGCTAACATCTGAAAGAGTGACATATAGAAATGAAACAATCTATGAATGATGCTCACACATACAGGTGTTCACATATAAAGCTTATTAATTCAAAAAATGAAGTTTCATGATCATGTTTACAAAAGTCATAAGCCCTAACTTGTAAGTACTGATGTCTTAAGAATTTAAAATGAGGTAATATTCAGTCCCTATCTTCAAATATTTCAGTATGTGATTAGGCTACAGTTTTGGTACAGGTCATAGTGGTTGAAGCAATTTCCTGCTGCCTTGCTAGTATTTCACTGACTTTTTAGTGCTTATAATACCCTTTTCTGTTGTGTCCACATTAAAGACAGAACACATTGAGATTCTTTACCCTCCCCCAGCCCCATCATACTGGAGAAATAGAAATCTAAAGGGAAGTAATTACAGAAGGCCTTGACCTTTTGGCTTCAAAACCAACTTCCTGATAATCAGTCTTTCTGTCTTAAAGTTTATTAAAATGACAATGCAATGAAGTGTAACTGACTGTGCAATTAGTTATAAGTTCAAAGGAGACCAGACATATTCTCCAATAGTTCATGAAAGGGTAGTCAGTTTTGTCAAAGCATTTTTTGTTATCTTCAGTGTGTAAGTGACATTATTATATCAAGAAAATACCAAATATAATGAATAATAAACTATTTTTTACTCAAACTTTTGAGGCATCTTTGTACAGAAATATATTTTATTTCATGTCTTTTTTGAAAGCCTCAACTGGAGAACAAATATTCATTTGAAAAATTAAAGGATCTTAGAAAGGCAGTGTATTAACTGGTAAAAGCTAGGTGTGTCCACAGAAGGTCCAGGTTCTTGTAGTTGCTTCCTTTCGAATTCGTTATGATTATGATAAAGGGAGCAAATTCTAAAATTCCAAGAGAAAAAGCAAAAGGAGAAAAAGTGTTCTGCTCAAAACCTCCAAAAAGGCTTAGGTTAATAGGAGAGAAAATAATCAAAATTGCTTCTCTCTTTTTAAGAGATTTGGGGTTTTTAAGTGTAAATCCACACGTAATGATTAAAAGTAAAAAATTTATCTCATTGAAAGTTTAAATATTGTCACATAAAATAACTCTTACAACATATTTTAAGTGACCCCTGGTATTACAAACCATTCATCCTTTCATTATTTTGACAATGGCATAATTAGATTAAGTCAACCTATTTTCTCAGCCTTTATTTTATTTCATATCATCATTTTAATAGCAAACACAAAAATCTTAACTGATCATAAAACACTTATTTTTTTTCTTTCTTATTTATTTATTTATTTATTTATTTATTTGAGACAAGGTTTCGCTCTGTAGCCTCGACTGTTGTAGACCAGACTGGCCTTGAACTTACAGTGAACCACTTGCCTATGCCTCCTAGAGAGTGCTGGTTTTAAAAGAGTGTGCCATGGTGACCAGCTCCCATTAACTTTTGTCCTTTTAAAATTTTATCTAGAATTGTGTTTAGAAATGAAAAAAAAATGATTGAAACTAATTTAAAACATGTTGTGAGTTATCTTATGAAGAGTTTCAAACTATCATTATTTAATATGTATGTGAGTGTGCTTGTTCTATGTATTATGTGGGAAACGGCATGCATTTGCTATAGCACATGGGTGGAAGTCAGAACAAAATCCCCATGCAGATAACCACTTTCCACTTTATTTAAGACAGTTTCTCCTATTTGGGCCCCTACAAAAGTATTAACCATCCCAAAACAGCCTGAAGAAACCTTAAGATGCCTCATTTCCTTTAGGAGGGATCAGGGAGGTTTTTGGTTGCTTTCTCAGGCTTCAGAGTGTAATTATCAAAGGGAGTTGGTTACATGTCATTATTGGTCTTATTTAGAGAGAAACCAAGGTTGGACTCAGAGATGTCTCGCTTTTCCTTTATCTTTCATTCTTATGTTTGAAGATAATGGTTGAAAAGAAAAAAAGAGGAATATAGAAACATATAGGGAACCTGGAACAAAAAGTAGATTAGTGAATTTATTCCTCAACTTAATACCTCAATTGTCAATCACAAGGTAATTTTTAATTCACTGGTATAGAATTTTGTATATAGATGCAAAAAAGATTAATTTTAGATAAAATATTATGAATTCAAATGTAAGATTATTTTTCACACGCATTGTGTGTGTGTGTGTGTGTGTGTGTGTGTGTGTGTGTGTGTGTAATCTAATTTAAGGTATTGTACCCATATAACTCAATTATACTACAAGGTTTACTTACAGTGCTTTGAAAGTGCTATTGCAGGCTGTTTAAGATAAATAAATTATACAAGTTAACTGTTAATTGAAGAAATCATGGTCATATCAATTACTATTCTATTTTTATCACAAGAATATGCATCTTAGGTGCAAAAGACAAGTATGATTCTATAGAAAGAGAAGAGAAAATAAATAAGGTCTTTAAAATCCTCAGAGACATATAAAATATGGGGTTTAAAATGTTTTTATTATTTTAAAATTTCACTGACAATGAGACAGGTTAACTCTTGGCAACACCCAGCCTAACTCAAAGAGGATGATGAGCATCAAAGAACCTCTTTATGGAGATGGCTTCAAATGTGGCAAGCAAGCCACTGGGAAATATGTCCTCATTTCTACCATAGACAGACTTCTGCCTGAAAAAGGGCAAGCATGAATGCCGGCAGAGTTGATGGCCAAGCTCTGCCAACACAGCGTAATCAAGTCCTCAATAGTCTCTGCCTCACAAATATGTCTATTAGATAAATTTGGCCAGAATGCTGAAAATGGTGCTCCAACGTTATAGAGAGTTTTGGATGACTACTCAGGTAGCAAGCTATCTCTTTCATCTTCTCGTTTGGAAAGCTATTACCCTGCACTCCCAGCATAACAGGTAATCAAGTTTATTCCTTCTCAAGTCTCTGGTGGGGTTGAGGACCAGGTAGTTAAGTTTACAACGAAGCCTAATTATTTAGAAGTTAATGTTTTCAGGTCTAGACAGTCGTTTTAATTTGACGAAACAAGATGCAATGGAGATTGATTTACATTCAGAATTTTAGATGCACCAAGATAGGGAAGATGTTCTCATCAAGACTGCCAAATATAAATAGCCAAAACACTAAGAGTGTAACATTTATATAATCCCTGATTGTGTCATGGTCCTTCTTGCTTTGGGCATTTATTGTATATATGTATAATAACATAAATGTATATTTAAAAAATAAAAAATACATTTTTAAAAAATAGACAGTTTCTCGGTTTTTGCAGCTATGTGTTCCTGGCTAGTTGTTTTTAGGTCTTCAGGATTCTCTTATATCTATCTTCTATCTAACTCTAGTCATTCGTGTCCTCATGACAAGGAATAACACTTAAGCTTTAATCCAATTATCTTTCTATAGACAATGTTGTGAATAAATCTGGCTCTTTTGGGGAAAAGATATAAAATATAAACTATATAAATTATTTAAAGATAATTAATACTTGTAATAGACAACTAACATGCTTTATCTCTAAGAAATTCAAAGTGATAATTATGTTTTAAAATTTTATTCAGTAAAAAAAATCATAAAATAGCTAAAGGTATTATAATTATGTTTTGGAGAAAACGATTTTCATCGTGGGAAATTTTCACTTCAACTGTAATCATTGTTGTGATAAACAAGGCTCAATTGCCTTTTTTGTTTATCTTAGAATACTGAAATCCAGGCAAAACATTTGAGTAAGATACACATCACAAGCCATAATTACATGTTTTTATCAGCTTAGGCAATTCTTTCTTTTCTAATATACTGCTATTATCAGGTGACATACGGAGTTTTCCAGTTGGATTCACTATTGGAACTGATGTTTACCAATAATAATTTAGATCATCCTTCAAGAACACAGATTTTGGAAGATGTCTGATTTTTTAACACTCTGAAGTATATGCAAGGTACTGGGTTATTCTAAAACATTTTATTAGTTATTTCTCATACATATGTGAAATTATATCTCCCTGTTAACTTGAGTCTTTTCTGTGACTAATAAGGGGTTATTTTGATTCCCAGAACAGTAGTGCTATAAACCTTTGATGATACAGATCTATGTCAAAAGTGTTGGATTTCTGGCCTTGAGCTGAGCCACAGTAGACAGTAAAATAAAGTTGATGTGATAAACAGCATTCTAATGTGTACATAGAAAATTAATAAATTTGTGAACTGAATGTAACTGAAAAAATGTCCTTAGAGAGGCAACAATATAATTTTATGTCTCAATACAAACACTTTAAGGCAGACAGAAAGCTCAGCAGTGGAGTTCTTGTGGTGCATGTGTGATGCCTGGGATTCAATCCCTCCAGTGATCACATCAATATATATATACAAATATTAATAGATAGTGAGGACAGTAACTTTATGTCATGCAAGACAGAATTACTAAACTTAAGAATGAGAAAATTAAATTAAGATATATGTTAAGTAAATTGAATACATATTGAGCCTGTTCGTCCAAGTTAACTTTTGTATCAGAGACCTGCTAGTGTTTATATTAGGCAGTTTGACAGTTTTATATTTTTTAGGATTATAAATTGCTGAACATGATAGCCACAGACCAAGTATATAATTCACTTATCTGAATATTGCATGTGCTAGATGCATCCATGATGGGCATGTGTTAATGAACTATATTTAGTTTAATTAATAATAATTTAAGGAAATATTGCAAAGATAAAACTTGGGAACATAATATGTAGTATGAATTTAAAAGTTAATTTTTAAACTAACTTTTAGAAATCATTAATTTTATTGTTTTCTTATTTGATTTTTCACTGTCTTGCAATATTATCATTCTAATTCCTTTATCCACACCACCCTTGCTTCTGCACATCATTCATGATACACTGTTCAAAGACTGTTAACAAGAGTGGTTCCAAAGCTGATAATTATGATGAATTACTACTTTTGTTATTGGTAATTGATTCTAGTGATACACACATGCTAGAAAAATGATCTACCATTTATTTTATTCACTCATTCATTCATTCACTCATTTATTCATTCATTCTCTAATTTTTTAATTTTTTAAATATTTTTTCTTTTATAATTAGAGATATATAAAATGAATTTTTATTTTATCTACCTATGACTTACTTCCCTCAAACTTTCAGCCCATTTTACTCATAATTTCACATTTTCTTTTTATTGTTATTATAATTAATAATTCATTAAGTCTACTTAAATTGATCGTGCATGAGTATTAGTAAGTGGCCATTCATGGATGCATAAGAACCCTATCAATAACCATATTCAAATAATGGACTCTCACTCTATCAACAACTATTAACTGTTAATCCCTTCTCAACCAGAATTGGGGCTTGAGAGAACCTCCTCATTCATGGTGGAATTATTAGCTTGATTTTTTGTTAGCCATATGCAGGAAATCATAGCTGCTCCTAATTGATGTGTGCACAAGCATGTCTTTCCAGAAGACAGCATTTCATAGCCTCCCCACCCATCCTGAGGCACTTTTCAATAACTTTTAAATTTATGCTTACTTGTGTACTTGCTCGATTAAACCCTGTGTTTCACAGACGAATACAAGATCCATAAAGTGAAAATACTTCTCATTGTACAATTTATTTTAAAATCAAACATGACAAAATTACACACAGAAAAACATAGAGTGAAAAAAGGGAAGTTTAAATTTTCAACAACTAGTACTGTAGGTTATATAAATAAAACAAAATAATGATAAACAGGTTATAAAACATAAATATATATACAATATATTATTTAGGAGAGAGAAGCTTTGGAATATGATATTTTGCTTAGGTTAACATCTGATTCTTGCATTTCAGTAAGTATGGGAAATTTAACAATACTAAGTAATGGCCATTCTCATTCTAAAATTAAAGTAATAAACTAATAAGTGTTGAAAATGGGGAAATTTATGAAATTCAGTTATGTATTTAAAATAGTTACACTCATTTCATTATTATTATCAGATTAAAATGATATAACTAAATGCCTGTATTAGATTTTAGGGACACGTGACTCCATCAGGAAAATTTAAAATGAATGGAATTTTAAAGAAATGAAGTATAAATAAATTTTTTTAGGAAAGAAAAAAGAAAAACAACATACCCAATATAATATGAGAATAGTATATAATTTATATCAAATATATATAATTTATTGTACATGAAACACTGCAACTTTTCACATGATAATGAAGTAATTTTATGTTAATACTATAAAGTAAGGAGAACATAATGAGAATAAGACAAGTGACAATAAAAATAGCAATTTCGAAAGCAAATGCATAATCCAATAACATAAGTGTCACTAGGCATATATTGTTGGCCAATCCTAGCTCCAGCTTGCAGCGGTCATAGCTGAGTGAGACTGATGGAAATTTTCTCCTTCCCTAATATGAATATCACATTCCAACACAGAATGATAGCAGGCAGAGACAAAGCTTCCATGTTAGCCATCACATGATTTCCCCCTAGGTTTATGGGTCAAGAATATGGCTTCTTCAGCAATTCATTTCACTGATATTCTCTAAAGATTAATGAAGATATTTTTAAAACAGTATTTTAGCTAGCCAAGCTCAATTATTATACATCATTCTTAGAAATTTAGAACTCAAATTTGAGCATAGGAATGCACTCACTGTTCATTGTGTAGCCATAGCTATCAAATGCATTTTAAGAAAAAAGGTCAACATGATTAACTCCATGATAACTTGTTACTTTATATAAATTAGAATGAGATAGGTGGTGAGATGGTTCATAAGGTGAAGATATTTGCAGACTGACCTGATGATCTTGAGTTCAGTCCTGCCAGATTCACATAGGTGAAAGAGAGAACTGATGAACACAAGTTGTCTTCCACATGCATGCTTTGGCCAGAAACACACACACACACACAAACACACACACACAAACACACACACACACACACACACACACACACAAACACACATACACACACACACAGACTCAGAGAGAGAGAGAGAGAACTTAAAGAAAATAAAGTTTAAATCATAAGTCTCAGTACTACTGTTGCCTTCATAGGAATATTTGCTGACAGAACAGGTAAATTGATTTCTAATCTTGCTTAGCAAGTTATCTGGGAACCCAGTAGCATTGCTTGCTCACTTTCTCTAGGCAGATACTCAAAAGCATATTAGCCACATAGTCCTGATTCTTGGTTTCTTATTTTATACGATTCAGAACTGTTTCAAGAGCAATTCTTTATGAAAAACCACATCTCTTCCTACATAGCTCTCTCTGTGGATATTGACAAAGTCCCTCTATACTTTATGGATGTGTCACAACTGTATTATGGGGAGTTCCCCATAATTTAATATCTTATTTCTTTACAACAGGTGATCCAATATTTTTAAGAAGAAATAATGCCCAAATGTATTAAAACCTACTACTGAAATCATATGCCATTTACTTAAAAATTTAGAGGACCTCCTGTTGGGGTGTAGCTAATGGACAGCTCATTCTCCACATGTAGAAGTTGGGGGAGCGAGAGCGGAGAACTGTCTCTGACAAGTTCTCTGGTGCCTGGGATTTCATCACCTTGGGGGAGAGGCCTTGTGGGAACACTGAGGACAGGGATGTAGATTACAGAGATGAGACCTGATAGGCTGTGGTCAGAAGGTGGGGGAGGGGAATATATATGGGGAAGGTGGGAACAGGAAGATGAAAGTAAGGGGATCACAGTCTGGATATAACATGACTAAATTACAATTTAAAAAAGGAAGCAAAAACAACAAAAAAAGAATTATGTAGAAAGGGAGAAAAATACAAATGGGTATCAGTGACAGGACAATGGAACAGTCAGCGTCAGGTCAGTGGGACTGGTTTTTTAGGGTGATGACTTCAGAATAACATGGTTGAGAAATTATAGTTAGTGTTAAATCATGTTTTTGACATTTTCAGGTGTTGTTTCCAAAATACTTTGTAGCTGATATAACATGACTTAGTTTTTACATGAAGGCTAGGACTACTAATGACTGTAGTGACAGTATATTGTAGAAAAGTATTTGCATTGTTATTTTATTGCCAACTCACTCAATTTCTTCTTCAAATATACAAATTGCAATTATGAATTATCTTCTGCAGAAAAGAAAACTCCTTTAGTAGCTCAGTTTTATCCAAAGAATAATCTTATAATGACTGTAACCCATACAGCTGATGTTGACTCAGTAAATGGCCTGAGAGATCACTGTAAGCATGTCACACATGAGAACACATGGTGGGCTGGCTGGTGGAGAAACATGTGGACTGTTCAGTTCTCAGCCCATTCCATGTCAACAAAGGTAGTTCTCAATATAACTGCAAGGTGAGCAATAATTAGCTTTCAATCTTCTAGTAAGAAGACATTGTGTTAAATTTTATTTTTTGTGATCATCCCTTTGTCAGCATTTGGACTTTGGTGTTTTTCCTAACTTTTAAGTGCTGTTTGAAGGCCACTGCTGCATGGGTTCTATTTGTTCTACATTTAGAAAAAGAGGTGGACTGTATTTGTTTTGGTAACTCTGTCTTTGTAATTTTCTTCAAAGGTATATCACCATTACAGAAACACTAAAGCATTATAATATAAATTCCTGAGGTGATTATGGTTTTGGTGTCTATAAATAGCACAACACATGCTTCTGTGTGAGGCATGCTTGTTAAACGGTCCCTTTTTAGTTTTTGAACGAGTGCTTTGCACTAATGCTCTGACGCCACAAGATGTGAAGCATCTGTTCCTACTCACCGGTGACTGAAAGAATTTACAGCTTTTCATTAATCATCTGGAAGAAAGACTATTTATTCAGTTCATCTGCAGGTCTTTTGTAATCACATGAAGCATATGAAGAAACCGAACACATTTTCAAGGAAATGAGTTACGAAGACAAGCAAAAAAAAAAAAAAAAAAAAAAAAAAGACAGTCATGAAAGAAAGCATGTCACATCACAACCCAGAGGCCCTGTTAGTCTTGCTTTCATAATAGCTTCATTTCATATGGAAAAGGTGGTCTCTTTAATCAGTAATATATTAAGCTACCCCTCTCGTTTATAAAGAGCTTTGTCATGTATAGATCTTTAATGAGTTCTCAGCATTATCATTAAAATTATTTAAAAGAAAGAAAGGAGGAACAGAAAATCCCCCCTTAAATTTAAATTACTGTAGATTAACTCAAAGCTATTTTAGTTATTTTTGTAAAATAATTTTGAATAATTTTATTTCGCTGATAAAATGGAACACATTTTAAAATCACAAAATAGCAATCTCATAAAACAATGCAATAATAATGGCATCTTCTGCAACATTTGTTTAATTTACCCCATTCAAAGATCTATTTAAGCCTCACAATGGTGGCTTAATATTCAGAGTTAAGCAGATGTAGTCTCAACAGGCAAGTAAAAGAAAATAGAGTGAAAATAGTATCATAGTTGGACTTGATTAAAAGGAAAAGCACTTATTTTCTATGTGACATTGTTTTGTATATAGGAAAAATAGCAAAGACGAGGGAAAATTCTTTAGGAAATTTTATTAGAAATGTGAAGAAATAAAATGAAATATTTAAAACACCAAAAGTAAGATTAAAACAAAAAAATTTAAAATGAGCCAGGTGGTGGTGGCACACACCTATAATCCCAGAGGCAGGCAGATTGTTGTGAGATTGAGGCCAGCCTGGTCTAAACGGTGAGTCCAGGACAGCCAGGGCTAAACAGAGAAACCCTGTCTCAAAAAAAAAAAAAAAAAAGAAAAAGAAAAAAATGAGAAAATATGCCAATCATTTCACAAATGAAGATATATTTCTAATCAAATTTCCTAAAGAATTTTCCCCAGCAGACAAGGACCAATATCATATTTATGATATCACAAATTTATAATGGTGACATTAAAGAATAATGATATGAATATCCTCAAACATTAACTACCCAAATTAATGGTTGAAGAGTAGAGGACAGGAATCCATATTTTTTGTGTCAGGTCGAATTTGTATATTCTTTGACAGCTTGATACACACATATAGTTAATGTTAGTCATTTTTCCCCCTATGGCCTTCTGTAATCTTTCATTTCCACTGAAATTCCTTTTATTTCAAAGACATATCACTTCAACTTTCAAAAATCCAAAAAGACAGGATAGAGAGAAAATAAAAGCTAGAACATATGAAATAGTTCTGAAAAGCCACATCTTCTGGGCATTGCCTTGTTACTGTGCTCAGGAAATCACTCCTTTGTGGTTTCTTGACTGGTAATGGACCCATCAACACCTCCTCAAGGACAGGGGAAGGACTTGTGATGACTCCATGTCTCTGTGGGAAATTACTGAATGCTAATGTTTCTGGAGAAAGAGGTGTCATTTTCTTCAGCAATGATCTTTGAGACTCTTGAGGTGTTGGATGACATAAGAAAATAGCGTTCTCTTGACTCAGTGAGCAAATGCAAAATTGAACTCAGCAGTAATGATGTCATACACAAGTGGTTGACAAGCTCATCTCATTAAATAGGAAAAGTTTCCAAAATGGAAAGGGAAGTTCCATCCTTTGCAATGGAGCTAGTGATAACTAATAGCTCCTGAAATTGTGTAATTAAGTTATCTTTAAGTATCTGTACCCTGGTTCTTTGATCATACTTCAGTGTATGATGACACATCAGAGTATATAGACAGCACAAATTGAACTTGCTGATTTTGAAAAGAAAAGAAAAGAAGAAAGCAGACACAAAATTGAGGGGCAGGGAAAGGAGTGAATCTGGGAGTAGGTGGGTATCTGAAAATGAGAAAAACTCATTGTAAGAAATCCTTTAAGAACTTATAACAAAAGAACATAAAAGACTCTAAAAGGAAACAACAAAATCACTATGCCAAAATTCTTATTTCCATACGAGTCTCCTAGAGAGAGGGATGAATATTTTGGCTGGGTGATTTACTGCCCTTCACTAGAGAGAAAGTCTCTTTGATTAAAACTGAGAGTAACTTCCTTTTATGGTTATAAGCACAAGTATTTAGAAGGCTGTTGTGATGTAACAATTTAGGAAAACAGTACTGAGTTCTCCTCTCCCACCATATACTTCCTAATAGTGGAATTTTAAAAGTATATTCTTCTCTTATATGTTACGTTCCCCACCATACCTTCCCATCCTCCTCTACTCCCAATCCTTCTATCCCCTCCCCTCTCCTCTAGATCCACTCTTCTTCTCTTTCCCTTTAGAAAAGGGCATAACACACTACAAGACTAGGTACATCCCCTGATACTACGATTGGACAAGGTGGGGGTGGGGAAGATCTCAAAAACAGACAAAAGAGTCAGATAACTTCCCCCGCTCCCATTGTTAGAAGTCCCAAAAGAAGACCAAGCTACACAACCATAACATATATAGAAGGCCTAAGGCAGAACCATGCCGCCTCTCTGACTTCTGGTTCATAGGAGCCCTGATTTCTTGAATCTGTAGATTATTTTCTTGTGGTGTCCTTGATGCTTCTGGCTTCTATAATCATTCTGTCTCCTTTTCTCCAGGATCTCCTGAGCTCCACCTAGTATTTGACTGTGGACCTCTCTGCATCTACTCCCATTAGCTGCTGGATGAAGCTGCTCTGAAGGCTTCAGCCAATGAGTAGACCGGATGAAGGTCCTAGATTACAAGTATAGCAGATTATAATTAGGAGTCATTTTACTGACTTTCTTTTTTTCTTATATTCTTTCTTTCTTTTTCTTCTTTCTTTCTTCCCATTTTTCTTTCATCTACCCTTTTTAATTTTTCTTTCATGTTTAAAATACTAGTGATGGATTTGTTCTTGTATACCGGGCCTTGAAACAAGAGAGTGTAGGATTGTCACACACATAGTAATATCACCACTGGGCCAGTAAGGACGCCATTTTGCAGGTTGGTACTGTGGATCATAGATTTCTCATGGATGCCTTTTCTCCCAAAGTGTTCATTGCATCTTCTTACAGTAGCAAGCAGGAAGGAAGCTTCCACTTCACGTCCAGGTTGATTTCTCTGTATCCCCAAGGTATGTGATTCTTTGTAGAATAATGTCTTATTGATTAATCCTGCAAGCATCCAAGAAGAATGGTAAGAGTCTGTTTTTGGGAGGATCCCTGGGGCCTTACTAATGGGCACAAGATCATAAAGAGATACCTCAAATTTGGCACTGGAATTTGTATTTAAAACCCAGTGGCTATTAGGTTTAACATTCAACAGCCATGCAAGCTACTATTTTTCTAAGTCTTACATTTTTTAGTTGGTTTACAAAGTAGTAGGCTGCCTGATTCTTTCTTATTATATTTTGGTTAACCCTTACTTCCTCCTTCCTTCCTTTTCTCATCATTTCCAAAGAACTTAGCCACATCTTTGCTTAAACTTTCCTATCTTAGTGTTAAAACTCTTGGTTTTCATATCACCTATATTCTTGATATCAGCTGCTCTCAACTTGGCCTTGAGAAGCTTGCTTATACAATGGATAGCAGTATATCAGTGATTTCTTGGATGTTTTGTGTCAGGAGTTTTCCAGCTTTGGCATTTTCTTTAATGGTTGCTTCAAGATCTGTGATTGTATCTTCAGTGCTATGAAAAAATGGCAGTGAATATTTTGCCATAAATGGGATGTCTATATAAATTGTTTCCCTCACAAAGCTCAGAGAAAATTACTAAAATGATAGCAGAAAGAATACAAAAGCTAGATATAATTCCATCTTGAGATGCAATATACAAGCCTTAGGAATCTCTCTCCACAACCCAGTAACCCCCACCTGGCGACAAGGACAGTCAGACTTGTGACCTGAGTCACACAGTAAAGCAAAGTTACACCTGCAGAAATCAAAATATTTCCAGCACTCAAAATCATCAAAGTTCAGTGTTAGTTCTCTTTTGCTTTGTTACAGTCTTCATAATGTATATCAATGCAAAAACAAAAACAACAAATGAGCGAAAAACCTTGATCTTTACTGAATCTCTTCTACCTACTATAGCAAAATGCCATGAGCTGGGTGAATTATGAATAACAAAAAATTTATGTTTTGTGCCTCATATTTGACCACGTTCCCTGAATGGGGAGACCTGGTGGCACTCAGAGGAAGGATAGCAGGCTACCAAGAAGAGACTTGATACCCTATGAGCATATACAGGGGGAGGAAGTCCCCTTTAGTCGCAGTCATAGGGAAGGGGAGTAGGGGAAAAATGGGAGGGAGGGAGGAATGGAAGGATATAAGGGAGGGGATAACCATTGAGATGTAATATGAATAAATTAATAAAATAAAATTAAAAAAAAAAAAAGAAACCATGAGATACTATTGTCTAAACATGGCACTCCTACACACTTGAAGAAATACTCCAACGTCTACCCTTAGTCATCAGTGAAATGCAAATCACAGTGGCTCTGAGATCCCATCTTACACCTACCAGAATGGCTAAGATCAAAAACTCAAGTGACATCAGAGGCTGGCAAGGAGGTGGAGAAAGGGAAACCCTCCTTCATTGCTGGTAGGAGTGCAAATTTGTACAGCAATTTTGGAAATCAATCTGGAACTTTCTCATAAAATTGGGATGGTGATATTGCAGTACTCAAAAGATAATCCACGATACAGCAAGGACATTTGCACAAGTATGTTCATAACAGCTGTATTCAGAATAGCCAGAATCTGGAAACAATGTGGATGTCCCTTAACTGGAAAATGGTTAAAGAAACTATGGCACATTTACACAATGGAGTGCTACTCAGCTCTGAAAAACAAGGAAATCCTGAAATTTGCAGGCAAATAGGTAGAACTAGAATTGATCATTCAAAATGAGGTAACCCAACCCAGAAAGTCACGCATGGCATGTACTCACTTATAAGTGGATATTGGCCGAACATAGATGTCCTCTGAGAGACTCCACCCAGCAGGAGAACAGATGCTAGGACTAACAACTGGACTCTGGGCTGTGTGCTGAGAGTAGCAGGGAAGAGTGAGGGTATGAAAGGTCCCAGAGGGTTCACAAGCCCCAAAAAGAAACCATCAAGGACTGTGGATCTGGACCCAGGAGGCTCTGCACAAACTGTTGCACAAACCAAGGACAATTCATTCAATAAACCTAGATCCCCTGTTCAGATATAGCCAATGGATAGCTCATTCTCCATGGCTGGGGGTGGGGATCAGGGACTTCTTTGACATGAACTCTAATGCCCCCAATTTGATCACTTCCCCTTGGTGGGGACACATTGAGGGAACATATAGGAAGGGGAAGCAAGCTATCCTGATGGGATCTGATTGGCTGTGGAAGCTATCCTGATGGGACCTGATAGGCTGTGGTCATATGGTAGGGTAGGAGGACCCTTTCTGTCAGAGGTCTAGGGGAGGAGAATAGGATAGAAGATGGAGGGAGGGTGGGAATGGGAAGATACAATTGAGGTTATCACAATCAGAATGTTATATGAGTACATAATAATAAAAATTTTTAAAGGATCAAAATTATACAGTTGTTTTAATATTTTAATAAATTCCTGAAATAATCTTGAAAAAAAGCAGAGTTATAATAGTCACCTGAACAAGATCAAGTCAGATAAAACTTCAGCATGAATATGATTTTTCCAATGACTCATTCCTAACTGAGGATCTGTTGATAATAAATTGTAGATGGGGTAGACTTTTAAGACTATATGAATTTTCAGTTAGAATTTATGAATGGTCATGCTAACAAACACAGTTATATTAAACTAGATCATGCTGAAGAACCATTGGCTACATGAAAACTTCATTTTTCCTTTGATCTATTGAGTGTTCTGTTGTCTAGCAGTGGGAACCACCCACTACCACCTGAGATACACCCTCCATGTCATATGTTTTAAACAAGTATTGCCATTGTTTAGGTCTTGATTTTCAGGAGTTATAGTCTCATAGCAAATTTCCTAAACTTCTAGTGTTCATAATATTTCTGTCCTTTCCCCCAGAATATTGTCTGATTGTTGGGTGCAGGAACTTTGTTATGGATGTCTCTGTTCATGCTGAGCTTTCATGGTGCATTGATCTTTGCTTTATGTCCAGCTGTGGTTTGGTAGGGGGTGATTGATACATTTACTTGTAGAGGGATTTTAATCCAGCAGCATGGCTACTCTGGCTGGAATACTGACACACCCTTAGCACATAACTTGAATACCAATGAATAAAGGTAAAGCTAGTTTGTAGAAGAAAGCGCCAATTTTTGAAAGTGATACTTTAAAATTGTTTTATTAATTATAATTTATTCACACTACATCCCTGTTTTTATCCCCTTGCTCTTATATTCCTTTTCCTACCCTCTCTCTTTCTGCTCAATTCCTGTCCCTTAGATCTCTGACAGGGAGAGGCCCTCTTCTCCCACTTTCTGACCACCGCCTATCAGGTTTCATCAGGATAGCATGATAGTGATGTTTAATTGAGGGGCAGCCAAAGTGACAAATAAAAGAAGACATAATAGATGCCCAAGTATGACTAGAACAGAGAGGAAAGAGAAGCTACATAAGAGAGAACAGTGTGGGGGGGACTTTAATGGGACAGGTGAGAGTTGAGAGAGCACAAGATAGACACAGGTGAGGACACAATGAGCCAGAGAAGAAGGAGTCAGGTGATTAATCTGAGGCCAAGCAGAACAATTTATTCAGAAACTGGGAGAAGCCAGTTTGAATCAATCTGCTTGGAGAGGAGTTTGAGCCAGAACAGCTGAGTTGAGCCAGCCAGACAGAGTTCACAAAAAGCTAGAAAGGGTGAGCTTATTCATCAGTAATTGTTAAAGGTTGGAAAATTCTATACTTAGATTAGATTGTATGGAGGCTAGAACCTGCCATCACTGGGCCTTGGTTAGCAGACAGATGCAGGAAGTCTCGAAGAAGACAATGACATCAGGTGAATTAAAAAATACTTTAACACTTACCCATGGGTAAAAAGGATTTTCGGAGTTACGCTGGTCTAGTAAAGTTGCAGTAGTAGGCTCTCCTTCAGGATACTTTATGTCACTTGTCCCATGTAATTGACTATGCTTACAATACCCGGCATGATTTCCCAATCATTGATTAGGCCTTCTGTCTATTTACAAAATGTTGGTTACTGCCAACACCTGCATGCCATCATTGCACCTTTAAGGATTCTTTGTTTATTTGTTTTTGACAAGCTGGTCATATTGTGGTTAAAAGGTATCAAATAATGTCATGGTTTGTTTTCCCCCTATGTCAGCCTGCGTATTACCTTCTTCTAAAATGGAAACTGGACTTAAGGAAGGAAGCTTTCAAGTTAGGTCAGCTCAAGTAATCCCGGTCAGAATTTTGTGTCCTAAGTGAGTGACATGTTAACCAATAGGGACTCACTTTCAAGAACTAAGTTTTTTTATTCAATATTTTTTATTCCTTTGATTTATCGTGATCTATGTGTCTAAAGTTCATATAAATAACAAATGACTACTAAGAGAGGGACAAATCAGCTCTCCAAGGAATAAGCCTTCTAATTTTATTTGTAGTAAAATTACTCAGCCTTGAAATGATATGTATTAAAACAATCAACTGTCCCAAAATGTAGTATTTACAAATTTTTGCATATATATATATATATATATATATATATATATATATATAATTTAAAATGCTGCAGCTTTGATAAAAAGTAGCAGGGCATGGTTGAGGTAAAGGAAAGAAGGGGATAGGAAGAAATATGTGCTTAAATTTTAATTAAAAATATTTTTAAAAAAGAAAGAAGAAAGGAAGGGAGGAAGGAAGGAAGGAAGGAAGGATTGATTTTGGGCATCCAGAAGAGCAAGTCAGCAAGCACTGTCTTTCCGTTCATTTTACTTAAAGTTTCTACCTTATGAGCCTGCTTTTGTTTCCTTCATTATAGACTTCAGTATATAAGTTGAAAGGAACCTCTTTCTCGCCTCTCCAAAATATTTTTTACCCATTTTCAAGTTAATAATAATACTGGGAGTGTACTCAGAGGAATTGATAGCAATTGATTCTAATTTGAATTAAGCTCAATCAACAAAATTTTAAATATTCTTATAAGCATAAAAATTTTAAAGTAATAAATATAGTTATATCTTTAAAATATCTCCTGTGATATAACAAAGTTTTAAAGACAACAAGAAAAGTTAAATAGTACTGAACAGAAAAAAGAATGACTTGAAAAGTACACTTGATCTTCTTGGAACCTGATAGTACAAATCTGGCATCAAAAAGACTGATATCAGCTTGCAATGATGTAATAAAAATAAAGAACAATTAAATTTCAAGCTGACTTTGTTGTTTACTGCCCAATATCAACATTAAATCAGGGAGCACTTCCGGTTACTTCTGTGTAACACATAAAGTAGCCTGCTGTCACTCCACAGAAACCAGACTCTGTATTAAGAACAACAAAGGGATTATTTTCTGCGGAGATTCCAGTTATAGGCTTACAGCTATAGACAGACTCAAAGGAAGACATAAATCACACAGCTGGAATGCTAGCAATGCAGTACCCCAAGCTTAGAAACCAATTTTGTGTTGCTCTTCTTTTAGAGAAAAGAAATTTTAAATCACGTGTAAAGAAGGAAAAACAAAGATTGAAAAATTCAGATGTGATGTTGTGATAATCTTTAAAGAAGATGTTTAACAAGAGTCCAATGACAAGTGTAGGGATTAAGCATGTATCATAATATTGGAAATAATAAAAAGAAGCAAAGGATTGCTGAAAATATGAAAACAGTTGTATTTTGCTGTTATATTATTAACAATATAAGTTATGTTAAAATATGTGCAATATTTTCATAGATATCTCATTGTATATTTTGGTACTTTGTCCTGTCTTAATGTCTGTTCCAATTCCAACTAACTTAAGTATGTACATTTTCTCTCTATTGCTGCACATTTGTCATTCATTTCATTCGGTTGATAGTTTTATTACTCAAAGGTTTTCCACAAAATGTTAGTCATTTAATATTTTCAGCGCTGATTCTAAAATTAGCTAAAGCAAGCATCAATTCAATTTTTAATACTAAACTTAAAGATAAGAGAATTTAAATGACTTAGTAATGGATTCTTTATGGAAATAAATGTCCAAATCTAAGTCAGAATGTTATCCTCATATTCACATAGTCATGCCTCTAAATATTCCTTTCTTCTTTAAGATACCAATATTTTCTCTACTATTTTTTACTTTTAACCATATGATCAGCTTTTAGTATGTAATTTGGATTGGTTTTGTTAATTATTTGTTTTATATATTCTACTATTTTATAGGAATGCTGAAAATTTAAATGAATATATGAAGAAATGAGAGTTTTCTTAATAAGATATAGATGCAAAGGCATGCATTGTGCTGAATACAGAGAGACTTTGTAACTCATTTTGATACAATCATGAGCCTTTCTAGGTAGCATCCCAAACATTTATTTGTAGCTTTTGGGGAAAAAATGCTGAGGTCCCTAACCACATTCCTTTTATTTTTATTTTTTTTGAAATTAAAAATATTCAAGTTGATTTGCTAAGTTGACATGGTGACAAACACACACACACACACACACACACACACACACACACACACACACTTTCACACCTGCTCAGAGAAGCTCCTCATTACTGTACGAGGTGATAAGTGCAGAGATTCTTGGCTTCTCAAGGTGCTGAGAATAAGTAACTGTCGAGTTCTCAGCCTAAAACTCTGCATTTATAGCACCTAATCTAAGGCTCAAGGGACATCATGAAAGAAGGAATGGATAGACAGTTAGGATGTGAAGAGTGGGAGATGGGCTGCTAAAGCAATTCAAATTATAGACTCACAGCAGCTAAGGTTTCCATACACTGAGCCTCCACAAGACTTAGCCTACTATCAGTTAGTCATGGATAGAGGTGTGTTAATGTAGCCTTTATCTTCCATGAAGAAGTATTGAGTACTGAAGGATGCTGGGACAGAGACAATAATAAAGACCTATTATATACACATGTGAAGATTTCAAAGAATATATTTAATTAATAAACAAGTACAAATACTGTATTTACATTATGTGTCTATATGACTAAACCAAAGAGAAATCCAGTCCTACCAGAATTCTCAAATAAATGAAAAAATTAAGCTTGGACTATGTCAGGTAATTTGTTATTGGGAATTTAATTCGGTGAAATAAAGCCTTAAGATAAGATGCCAATTTCCTTCACTTTTAAAAGATACATTCCTGTACAAAATTCCAGAATCTTCATCTAAAAATAAAATCAATATCTATGCCAGGAATTTAACATTCTTTATATCTTCCAAAGGACTTACATTAGGTTAGGTTCTTTATGTCAATTTCTATTTTGCTACCGAACCTATTAATGTACAAAAGTTTCCAAATAATTTAATTAAACCAAGCACTTAATTTTCAACAATTTTTGAGATGCAAACACTTAAAAGCAAACACTTCAATATTTCACCCAATTTACAACTTCCACAGAACTGTTGGCATAGGGTTATTGTACAATTCAAATGCTAATTTCTCTATCCCTCATATCTGATTCCGTGTGTTGTTCTGAGACTCTCCTGTCTTGATGTTGTATAAACTCTGTTCCCTAGTTGTCCCATTATATGCCAATAAAGCAGCTTATAGCCAATTGCTGAGCAGGGGTAGAGAATAGGCCTGGAGTTCTTGTTAGGTAGGCACGGAGGAGCTAGAATAGGAAATAGGGGGTTCAGCATGTGATAGAGAACCAGGCAGAGATGAAGAAAATTCAGCTGAAACAAAGAAAGAACTAAAAGCTGAGTAACTTCAGGAATTTGGCAAAGATGGGGCCAGGATAATGTAGAGGGTGAAGAACACACTTAAGTTGATCAAGATTATGTTGTAAATCTTTATAAAGAAATATAAAGGAGTTCTTCTTGTAGGTTTCTAGGACCATCTGGATCTTTCTATTTTGCCATTCTCCCATGATTCCCTCATCTAGAGTCTCAATAGGATGTCCTCCCCTCTGTAAGTGAACACTTTCATGGGACATGCCTCTTTGGCTAGTATGCTGATATAAGTGAGTATATACCATTTGACCCTCCCTGCTTCTGGGTTAATTCACTCATTATGATCATTTCTAGTTCAATCCATTTGTCCACAAATTTCTGGAAATCCTTGTTTTTAGTAGCTGAGTAGTATTCCATATGTAAATGTACCACAGTTTCTTTATCCATTCTTCTGCTAAGGGAAACTTAGGCTGTTTCCATGATCTGGCTATTATGAATAAGGCTGCTATGAACATGGTTGAGCAAATTTTCTTGTTGTGTGCTGGAGCATCTTCTGGGTATATTCCAAGGAGTGGAATAGCTGGGTCTTGAGGAAGCCCTATTCCCAGTTCTCTGAGTTAGCACCAGATAGATTTCCAAAGTGGTTGTACTAGTTTGCATTCCCACCAGCAATGAAGGAGTGTTCCTCTCTCCCCACATCCTCTCCAGCATGTGGTGTAGCTTGAATTTTTGATCTTAGCCATTCTGAAAGGAGTGTCAGTTATTTATGTGATAGCCAGGTTAAGAAATAAACTTATAGAAACAAACACAGTTTTATAAAACTAACTTTAATACAGAACACCTGTGGAATGAAGACAAGGAAATCATTAAATTTAAAACGTAATCTCACTTTAGAGGCACAGCAGGTTGAATGAAAATAGTATGACCTCTCAAATTCCTTAAGTATACTTAGCCTTACTGTAAATGTTCTTTATCATACGAGCTCTCATTGTGAGGCACATGGAGATGAATAGTATGCTTGAGAATGGCAAACAATGAAAGTATTTTTACAAGGATAAGAAACAAATAATACAATTAAAGCCAAACAAAAGTCACTTGCTACATTGTCATTTGTATTAACATAGGTCATTTATAATATTTCTTAATCTGTAATTGCGTTTTCAATGTCAGAGTTGAAAAATTATGTAAATATATTGAATTGTTTGTGTAGCCATAGCATTAGTAAAGAAAATAAATGCATTGTAGAATCACACACACACAAAAAAATCTCATAGCTTTCCTAGCTATGATCATAAAAGCAAGTGTCTTAACTCTGAAACCCTTAAGTATCACATAACTATGACAATAAATTATTTCATAATATAATTACTGAGTTAACCCAGTTGTTTAAAAAAACCTAACTAAAAACAAGTTTTCTAATGAAGCTCACAGTAAAATTTAAGGTACATAAAATCAAGTGCTTAATACTTGTGAATCACCAATTTTTCTTAAGCAGCAGGATACATATCCATGATACAAGACAGCTTCTAATTGATGATTATTAACTAAATTTGGAAATAAACATTTAATTTTGTAAACTATTTTGAAACAGGTTCTTACTGTTTAGATCAGGGTCTCCTCAAACTCACATTTCAGCTATAATGATTCAATAAGAGTTTTCCAGGAGATGGTGGTGAAGAATCAGGATTCATTGTCAAGGAACAGACATGAAAGCTATAAGATGTGCTCTATATAAAGAATCTGTATCCATGTCTTAGAGTAACTTATCTGAAAGGTTAATGATTTTAATATTGTTATAGATACTCATTGTAGATGTCTGGAAAGTCAGCTCACTGTCATTCAGGATTGCCAATGAACTCTGACATCCTGTGCATTCATGGGAGAAGAAGATAACTTCATTCAGCTATACTCTGACATTCACATATGTATCATACTGTGTTTTCACACACACTCACCAAATATTTGTAACAAAACATTATAAATTCATACTGAAAAAAATAAGAACTTGTGATAATATTAAATAAACTATGAATTGTCTGTTTTTATAAGTATAATATTTAAATAGTATACATGAAATGTAATAAATAAAATATTCTTATAAAATAACTTCTGTTAAATATGGCTTAGCAAATATATATTTAATACTTTTATTAATTATATGACATCATATAATATATTTGGACGTAATCATCTCCCACACTTTGTCCCCTTTCTACTCTTACACCGCTTTCTATCCAACTTCTAAACTGCTTTTTTTAATTCTTCTTTCCCTAAGTCCAATTTGTGGTGCCTAGCTAGTCTGAATTTTGTTAGTCCACCAGCAATTGTATCATTAATGAAAGCTGACTCTCTTTCACAGAAGCTGTCAAATGCTAGTAGCTATCATGTGGTTGTGAGATTACCTTTCCAACTGCCTGCCTCCATGGGGGCCTTTTGTATGGCAGGATCTTCACAAGTCTTATTAATATGATCACAATCACTGTGAGTTTACATGTTTGGTTGCTCTGCTGTATCCAGAAAACGCCATTTCCTAGTGTTATCCACCATCTCTGAGCCTCATGATCTTTTGCTACCTCTTCCTTTAAGGCCTATGAACATTATGGGGTAGGTTGGGCTTTGTATGTCCCATTCATGTTTGAACAATTCACAATCTTTTATTCTTTACATGTTGACCAATAATAGGTCTGTGTATTAAGGATCATTTGTGCAAAGAAGAAACTTCTTTGATGATGGTTAAAAAATATTCTGATATATGAGTATTGCAGAGTCATTAGATGTTATTTCATTACTCTGCCTATGATTTTAATTATTTAATGTTTTGGATAGAGTCTCATTATATACGTCATGCTAACTCTTGAAATAGTAAATCAATACTTTGTCTCTTCCTCAGGAATGCCAGGATTATATACACATGCCGTCATGCCTCATTCTTGTGATTTTATCAAGAAATGATGTATTGGTTTTTAATGGATTATTATATTATGAGTTAAAATTTTCATTTAAAAAGTCAAAACTAATTAAGAAACAATAAAGGGCAGAAATAGGTGGAAGGGAAATATTTTAAGTACCCAATAAAGAGGAAGTCATTATTATCTACAGAAAGAAAGATGTCATGAATAGTTGCAGTTATAAATGACAATGAAATGCCATAGAATTTTAAGCACAGTGCATTCTGAACTGGGAACAAGCCAGAACTGAACAACAACTAAGTATATAGGATTCAAGTGGCAAAAGAAAGCATGAAAAGAAGTATATGATACAGGGCTACATAGATAATTAAACTTTAATGCTACAAATTTTCTAACAGAGTGTGGTTAATGAGCATTCCTTAATAGACAATTATATGCTAACTAAATATATAGCTTTGAAACACTTTGTCAGTGACACATTAAAATGTTTAGACAGGTTATCAATAAAATTGATCATAATTATGATCATACAGTAAAGAAATTAAATTGTAATAAATGGTGGTATAAATTGAATACCTTGGTTTTTATGATATACTGAATATGTCTTCTTAGTTCATTTTCTCCCTCACTGATTAAAATTCATAGTCTATATTTCTCTTTCTTCTTGTATTTTCTACAGTTTTCTCAAATTAATGCTGATAAACAATATAGAATTTGACTTATTAGTAAAGCAAAAAACAAACAACAACAACAACAAAAATCAACCAAAAAAAAAAAAAAAAAAAAAAAAAAAGGAGGACCAGGTGCTGGGAAGTGCACAAATTGGTGAGGTTAAGAAAATTCTATGATGTGGCATCATTAGCCAGTGAAATAATAATGAAGTGTAGCTCTGTGATGTGTGGAACATCAAAAATAGCAGCACAACTATTCTCACATTAAAGGAACAGCAGAGACAGAAAACCCAAGCACATTTTGAACATTAGGGAATGATGTAAAAGGCAGGTAGGTAGGAGCTAGAAGATGTAGGACACAGCTATTTATAGGAGAGGTTTTGACTTTTGTTCAAAGTTAAAAAAGGAATAAGTACATGATTTGATGTCAGCGCGTTTCATGTTCTTGATTTAAGTTTAAAGAGACCACATTGCTAGGTAGAAAATGATCCATATGAGATCAAAATGTGCAAACTGAAAAGAACAGTTAAGAAATGTTTGAGTATCCCAGGAAGAAATATGTTGGGTTTATTCTGAAAGTAGACATGGTCATATAATGTGTTTTAAATTTATTTTACAACATAACTAAATGGAATATTTGCAAAAGGGAAAACAAGGAATGGGGAAACTTTTCATAAACTGGTTACTAAAGGAGTTAAAAAAAAAACATGGGATACAAAAATGCAGGTTTCCATTAAGTAAAACCAGTACATTGCATTTAAATTACAGACAGACAAGTGTAGTAGCTGTAAATATGTTTTGTTGTGATCCCAATTGTGGGACGTAAAACACACTTGTGTGAGGGTGTGTGTGTTTGTTTGCTGGAAACAGACTTGTGAGAGGACACATGGTGTTTTTCTTCTAGAAGAGGAACTCCCTCTTGCTGGAGCATAGTCTTTGCCAACTTATAAATATCCTAGTATGGGCTGTGAGAGAATATACATGCCTTGGCTCTTTGGTGTTGACATTGTTTCCTATTGTTTGGCTGTTCATTGCTCTAATTCCAGACACTCTGAGAGAACCACTGCAGAGAACACTTCGCGGATCCAGGTTCTGGCTGCTGCTCTGAATTCCCACTACTGTGGTTGCAGTCACCTTTGCTGGATTGCTTTTTTTGTTGTTGTTGTTGTGTAATGGCTCTACTGGTACCCTGATGATGAAGAGTAGAATCGCTCCATGGAACTGAGTATAAAAAGGTCTACTTCTCCTATTCCCATTCACTTCTTTTCTCTCCTATCCAGGGTAGGTGGGTTGGAATGGAGATATAAACATTAAAGAATCCCAAATTAAGTAAGTTTTTAAAAATTCAAAGCCTATATACATGGAAGACGATTGAGCTGTTAATTGTGATAAGATTTTGAGAAATTTGTTTGTTTGTTTGTTTGTTTGTTGTTTTGTTTTATTTTCTTTGTTTTTCAAGACATGATTTCTCTGTGTAACAGCCCTGGTTGTCATAGAACTCACTTTGTAGACCAAGCTGGCCTTGAACTCACAGCTATCCCCCTGCCTCTGCCTTCTGAGTGCTGGTATTAAAGGCATGTAGCCCCTGAGTGTTTCTTTATTCACATGCTTACATAAATAGTAACATAAATTTATGGCTGTATTTCATAATGAATTAAGTAGTGATCCACTGGCATAATAATTTTTGTCCAAGAAATGCTGATGCTGCTAATCCTAGGTGCTCATGAGCACTTCCTACATTGTCTAAAGTATTGAATGTCTTCCCAAGCTCTTCAGGAATGCCTTCTAAATGACTACCTTGCAATAAGAGTTTAGATGACAAACTAGGCAATACTGTGTTAACTTTACCTGACAAAATCTGGAGTGCAAATGTGGTACAGATTAAAGTCAGCATCTTCTCCACTAAATGAAATATGGTGAGCAATGTCTACCATATATACCCAGGACATGCATGAAGTGGAAGAAACAAAGATATGTGGATGGACCTCAGACATTCTAACATTACTTGGAGTTATAGGTCATTAATCAAAAGAGCAATAAATAGATAATATGAAATAAAATAGAATGAAAAAATAAGAAAAATTGTTGGCTATGACAATAGACAATATCATTAATGTTTGAATCATGGTATATACATTTGGAAGATAATAATACCTCTTTGTCTTTTAGTATATAGTTGTTAGGAAACACACAATAAGGGAACAAATAAGTTGTTTTTCTATTTAAAATAACTAAGAATATTAAGAACTGCAGAATTTCTGTCAAGAATACTAAAACCCTTTGATTAAAAATAATTTGGAAATATTACCTGAAATTTTAAACTTACTTATAAATGTTAATTAGTTAATAAAATATTATCTATTTTATTACTATTGATAGTTTGTTGAAATGTTTACTAATAATTAATGTACAAATGGGTAAAAAAAGACAAAAACAAAATTTGAATATCTACAGCTAATTTTTCCAGAACATATTTCATACCAAGAACCCATTTACTTATATTTGAATTCTATTTTTAAAACTACAACCAGGTTTTGTATGATCAAGAAATACAGTTAGTTTCGTTTTCAGTTTTGTGTTGTAAAATCCAAGATATCTTTAAAGTTCTAAGTATGAGTAGATCCCATAAGGGCCCTCATGCAGAGGTCATAGAGAAAGGCTAATTACTGACTTACACCAGTGACTTTCTCAGTCTGATTTTTTTTTTTATAGCACCAGGACCATCACTTCATGGGCAGCATTGCACACAATGAATGGAGCCCTTATAAGTCAAGAAAATGCATCATAGGTTTAATGACACCCCAATATGTTGGGGGTATTTTCTCATTTGAAGTCCATTCTTACAAAATGACTCCAGTTTGTGTCACCTTGACACAATACTAATCAGGACAGATTGTTAATTATGTGACTTAGTTGTACAGCATTGTATGGCTAAATACTAATCAAAAGTTTTATATAATGATGTATTTAGACATGTCAAATAAAATAAGGAATATAAAGAAGCATTATCTAAATAAATCAAATTATGTATGCATATATTTGTGTATGTGTGTGTGGTTGTGTGTTTAAGTACACACACAGGTGCGTATATGTGACTCATCCTTTAAGAGCAAAAACTGAGGTCTCTCCATCAAGATTGTAACAGAATCCATGGATATGCTTCCAAAATGCCTATTTCAGACTCTAGAATTGAACATAAACTACCAATTCTTGCCTTGATTTTTAGTCTTCTTTAGTTTGCTATAAATATTTTTTGTGTTTATTTTTTGTTTGTTTTGTTTTGTTCTGTTTTGTTTTGGTTTTTGGTTTTCTGAGACAGGGTTTCTCTGTGCAACACCCTGGCTCTTGTGGACTTGCTTTGTAGACCAGGCTAGCCTTGAACTCAAAGATCTGCATGCCTCTGCCTCCTGAGTGCTGGAATTAAAGGCATGCTCCACCATGCCCAGTTTAATGTGTAGCCCAGGCTGGCTTCGAACTTGAGACTCTCCTACCTCTGCCTCCTTCGTCTAACCCTGCCTGTGTGTGCCACTACTACTGCCATAAACTCTCATTTCTTACATTTTGCAAGACAGTTACTTAAAATCTCTCCTTATTTCCTTTCTTTCACTTCCATTCTCCTCCAGTCCCTTCCTCTCTTTCTCTTTCCCCACAGGCAGGCATACTCTAACGGCTTTATGTCATTTATTAGGTTAAAATATGAAATATAACCCTGATTCTGGCCAGGAAAACAGTGCCTTCTTCAACCATCATTAGAGAATCTTCCTCCTTCAGTAGACAGAAACAAACATAGAGTCATTGGAACACTCTGACCTAAATGGGATTTCCCCATCAAGTCTCTCCCAGCAAACCATGGGAAAGCCCAATGAAAGAGCAGGCAGAAGTGTAAAAGCCAGGAAAGGTCAGGACACCAGGAAAATATGGTTCTCTAAATGAGCATGAGCAAAGATCATATGAACTCTCAGGGAATAAACTGAGGCCGCATCAAGAGAGCTTGCACTGGTCTGCACTAGGTCCTCTGTGCTAAGGTAATGAGTTTCAATTTAGCATTAAGGGATCCTGACTTCTAAGTTCTCTCTTGTACTTTTTTCCCTGGCATGATTAAAATGCCCTGTGCCATTTCACTGGAGAAAGCTGATTTCCCTTTCTCATTAGGTATAAATGACAGTTCCATTATTAACCGTTACCCAAGTGGCTATGTTTTCATCCATTAATTCCTTCTTTATAAAAAATACAACAAACCAAAATGTCAAATAAGACAAAACTATCACCCCAAAGAAGTCAGGTAAGACAGACCAACACTAGAAAAAAACCTGTCATGGATTGGGAATTTACATTGTAATTTCATTAGTAACCCCAATTTTCTAATCACGTCAGCTCTGCAGCACATTACACTGGAGGGACATTTGCTCAAGCTCATAACTGCATTATTATGTAGTAAGTGTAACTTACTGTATTAAAAAATGTGTACCTGGGAAAAATAGCAAAATTTAAATTTGGATGTACCCAATAGTCTAATAAATACATGTGGTAATTTCTTAATACAGACAAATTTAAAACAAAATAATTTTTGAGCTATCCTAACTTGGATCCTTTTCTCTGGAGGATAACTATAACACACAAGTACTGACTTCATTGTGTGAGACACTAGTTAGAATTCTTTCTATGGTAGAAGGAAAGGCATGATCGAGCAGTCAGTTCTCCTGCTTGTGGCTTGTAATGCAGGAACAAGGGAATTTCAGCACCTGGTTCCTTTTCTTCTTTCCCTTTTATTCAGTCTTTCTTCCTGCCCATGAAATAGTGTCATTGGCATTCACAGACTGATCTTCATGCTCCTCAACACACACACACACACACACACACACACACACACACACACACACACACTGAATGTCGGTCTCAGTGTTGTACTTGAAAATGTGAAGGCATGGATATGGTTTTATTTTCTGAATTATTTTCTGTATTTAGGCCTAGGAGAGAAAAACACTGCTGTCAGGTGAAAGGATGAAAGAAAATGAATTCTCTGCATTAAAAACATAGTCAGTGGTTCACTGTGAAGTGAATTGAACACACATAATATCCCCAGGAGGCTGACACTGTCAGGATGTGAAATTTCTTCTGTTCCCATTCCTGCAGATTCTGTCTTTTCTTCAATCTACTGATCAGCTGAAAATAGTCAAGAACAAAGACGTGTCTTTTATAAATGAAGCCTCATGTAAGTTATATGTATGTTGGAGATAAATTGTACTCTTTGGCTGGATAGTTCTACTATTCTAAGTTAAAACTATGGGGATAAACATAATGACTCTTATAATAAAAATTATTGCTTTAAAATGCTAGAGTACAAAGGAATAAGCGATTATAAAAACCCAACATAGAGAATGCAAAATCAGATGAAAACTGTTAAAATAGTCACAGAAGAAGGCACACTACAAATAATGTAAATTGATCCTGTGTCACATATTTTAGCACATTATTCAATGACAAACTCATTATAACACATTGCTAGTTAAAGAGCATTTGAGACACCAAATCACTAATAAAATGACAAAAATCATTGTGTTTTATAAGAAGTAAATTCAATAACCAATGGCGAATAAAGTACTACCTTAAGAAAATTTGTTCATTAAGGACAGATTATTTTAGCCATGTTAGACCCAAATATATGACATTCCATTACTTCTCTGAAATCTTATATCAGTAGGAAATAAGAGACATGAAAGGGCTAGCTCAATTTTTTATTTAATATTTTAACCTTTCTTAAATCAACAAGTAAAGCCCCTTCATTTTCACCCTACCCCTTTGTAGCTATTATTTCAAAATATTTTACAGCAAAATACATTCATGTAATCCAAATGTGTGCTTTTATATTTTCTTTATTATTATTTAATTTTTATTATTCTTTTGAGACAATGTAAGTGTTTAGTTCATACTGACCACAATCCCAGTATGTTGTTCGTAATAATTTTAACTACTTGGTAATCCTGTTTTATTCTTATGCTTTTGTAATATGTCACAGACCATGACAATGATTCATGTCAATATTTTACTTAAATTCTAACCCTGCTAATAGGCCATGATCATATGGTGAGGGAAGTGGTCTCCTTCTGTCACAAGCCTAGGGAAGGGGAATAGGGTGAAAGAGGGACGGAGGGGGAACAGGAAGATACAAGTGAGGGGATAAGAATTGAGATGTAATCTGAATAAATTATTTAAATAAAAAAGAGCAAAAAATTCTAACCCTGTATCTCCATAGCATATCAAGGTGACATTTAAATTGGCTGCATTGTGATATAAATCTTATTACCAATTTTGTTAAACAGAATGCTATATAACTTTCTTTACAAATGAAATTAATCTCATGTACAAGAAAGAAAAATGTTATCTGACTATTCACTGATTCAGTCATTTATTTACTTATTTGCTTATATTTATTTTCTCATGGTCATCCATATCAAATCATGTCATTTTACCCAACATTTTATTTCCTTAATTTTAATATAATTTTTTATTATATCATTTCTCTTTCAAGATTGTTCTTTTCTCCCAAAGCATTCACAATTCTGCTTGATTTTTTTCTCTGTATATCCACCCTTACACATACACACACACACACACACACACACACACACACACACACAC
>OU015748.1:12849424-12874462 GCA_907169655.1 Acomys percivali
ACACACACACACACACACACACACACACACACACACACACCATACCACACACACACAAACACACACATTATTTCCTAAGAACATAATCTAAGGCAGTCAGTGATTCACTTCTTTACTTTCAATCTTCTGATATTTTATTGTCTTCATGTAATATATTTAGTCCAAAATTAACTCTCCCCCATCCCTATCTATCTATCTATCTATCTATCTATCTATCTATCCATCTATCTCTACCTCCATCTCTATCTCTATCTCTTTTATCTTCCACTCTTACACACACAGAGATGTTTTGCACTGAAACTCACTCTTGGTAGGCTTCTTTGTATTCCAAGGCCATAAAGTTAATGATAAAATGATGATTTTGTTTTCTTCAAAGTAGTTTATATATCATATATTGGTCTTTTATAATACAATTTGTTAATCTCTGTTTTTGTTTTTTTTATTAATTAAACATTTTTATTTTATATATACATTTATATTATTACACATATATACAGTAGACTACCTACAGCAAGAAGAACTATGGAAAAAATCAGGAATTATATAAATGTTACATTCTTAGTGTTTCGCTATTTGTATTTGACAGCCTTGAAGTAAACTTCTTTTCTATCTTGGTGCATCTAAAATTCTGAATGTAAATCAATATTCACCACATCTTGTCATTATCAATTTAAAACATCTATCTAGACCTAAAAACATCTTAACCCCTAAACAACTAAGCTTCATTGTAAAACTAAGCTACCTGGTCTTCAACTCCATCAGAGACTTGAAAAGGAATAAACTTGATTATCTGAGTATGCAGGTTAGTAGCTTTCCAAATGAGAAGATGACAGAGGCAGTTTGCTACATAAATAGTCACCCAAAACCTCTATAGTGTTGGAGCACCGTCTTCAGCTTTCTGGTCCAATATATCTGACAGATGTATTTATGAGCCAGGAACTATTGAGGACTTTCTTACTCTGCCTGGCATAGTTTGGCCCATTGACTCTATCTGCACTCACCTTTGACCTTTTTTAGCCAGAATGCTGTCTGTGGTAGAAATGAGTACATGTTGCTCAGTGGCTTGTTTGCCGCATTTGAAGCCATCTTCATAAGGAGGTTCTCTGATACTCATCATCCTCTTTGAGGTAGACTGGGCATTGCCTGGAGTTAACCTGTCTCACTGTCAGTGAATCTTTAAAATTTTTTCACTGTCTTTCAGTGAAGTAAAGCAGTGTCAGTAGTGAAAAACAAAATAGAAGCAGAAAATTAATATATGTCTCAAAGCTATAATAACATAAACATATATAATTTTTCAGCATCCATTTTTTTCAATCTATATTGTATTGTAAATAATGTATTTTTACTAAATTAGTTTTTTATTTAACCTTATTGGGTTTTTTTCATGTTTTATTTTTATGAATGAATAAAATAAATTTTTACTGATTATTATTATTTTCATCTAAATGAATATGTCAATGAACAAATAAATTATACATAAATAAATCAGAATATAAACAAATAAATAGAAATTCCCATAACTTCAGTATATTTCATGGAAAACTCAAAACACAATAGTAATTAAGGTCTTCTAATATAACCAATACCATTTAGATAAAAGGTTCAATTTAACAAGTCAAATTAATGAATAAAAGATAAGACATAAAAACATTTTGATTAATTTTAATTTTCTAGCCCCATGAAATATAGATGTTTAGCCTAACTGGCACTTCCCTAAATAGAGGATTATCCATATGTAAAAGGTATCATTTTGATATTGTAGAGAAGGAATGACATGGCAAGATGGTAGTCAAGGATCCTTCACATGAGATAATAAATATATTATTTTAATGTGTTCAATACTAAACAAAAATAGTCATTATGGAATATTGCTGCTAACACAAAATACTAATGAACTATTAGTGACTTAGGAAGAAACCACTATATTAACAGATATCACAGTGCCAAATCATTTCAGTAATAGAGCATGCAGGACTGCCAGTTCTGGGTAATCAAAAAAACACAGTTTAAAGAATAACGTCCATGTATTAAATGTAATTACATGGCCAAGAGAGTACTAAACCTGGAAGTGTGTTTTTAAAAGCAGCAAACGGAAACCTAGACGCTAGGGAGGTTATTGAAGTGTCTGAATGCCTGGGGCTGTGGTAAGGACTTATTTTTCTTTATCTTTAAATGACTGTTAGCAGAGGTCATCACTGTTATTTACAAGTAGCTAATCCAGAGCGTGAGCCATTTCAGTCAACTTCCCTTGACATTTGCTTAAACCAGGCCTCAAAACTGTCTCTCTGTAAAACTTAGATGCTTACAGCTCTTTCCTGCAATCTGTCCATAAATGAATTCTCTAATGTTTCTCAATGTATCACACATTCTCACATTTTACCAGATTCTGTGATCTGGAACAACAAAGAAAGACAAATTTAGAGATTGAAGCCAGTGGCGTTAAGGAAAAAGAGAAAACAACAACGAAAACATAAATAGTAATAATCACACCAAAAAAAGCAACTCTATAACATGGAGTTATTAACTGTTGTATTTTGGCATTTTTGGAAATAGATATACTCTGATTAATAATATCAAGGAACAGCAACAACAAAAATAAACCCAGAGTAAACATACCTTTACTTATAAAATGTTAAAGGCAAAACCAACAAAAACCTAAAAGATGATGTTCCAAAATATTAGATCAATTACAAATCAATGAAAAAGTAATATTCAAATGCAATAAATACTAAGCATTAAGCAATTGCTGGCACCTTTAAAAAGAGGCCTGTGGGTGTGGCTCACTGATCAAACTCCTCCTCTCCTTCTTCCTTTCTCCTCACTCTCACTCACTCATGGATACATATAACTCATCCTCATTTTTGAATGTATGGAATGTCTATAACAGTAAAATTCTTGGAAATACACACGTGTCTGTAGTTACATTAGCTAGCAGCAGCAAGTGACACCCGTGCAGGTTTGCCCTGTACTCGAGCAAGGAGAGTTCTTTCTTTCCATCTAGACATTATGAATTCCCAAGTGTACGGGAAACTGGGACATATCTCTTTTAGGGCTTCGTGTTTCCTGCAGACATCTGTTAGACTCTTGAAGTGCTCTCCGCAGGTTCGCCTCAACATGGTGTGCTCACATCAGCATAGCAAAGAGCTACAAATGGCATAGACGGTTCTCTCAAACCCATATAGATATAGGTAAAAATTATCATGTCCATTGGATTTGATATTTATTTTGTATGAGAGAAAAATAAAATGTCTGCTGCACTTTGTGGATGCTTAAATTTCTAAGTATAGATGAATCTTTAAATTAAAACATTTTCATTTCCTAGTAATTTTGACACGTTTCAATTAAAGTATAATTATAGAACATTGCCTTCCTCTTCATAATTCCAACCCCAATTTGTGCTCATATTTGTGGCCCCTTTTCTTCATGATTGTTAAAATTAACCATATACATACCAGCCAAACTAAACAGACGCACCAGGGAACTTCATTTTACCTCTTTGTCTAAGAGACTAGGAAGAAAAATGTCAAAAGCACATAGCTTGGGTGGAATGTAAAGTTATATTTTTTATTGTTTGGAAGCAGTGCTAAAGAAAACATTAAACCTAAAGAGGTAAAAGCCCTGGATGTTTTAGTTTGAATTATGCATTTAGTACTGATAGAAGCAAAGATAACGATTGCAGGGATCTACAGAGCATTCAGAAACTTCATGAACACTGAAGGATTTAGCATCTTATTTTCTTGAGACATCTTAAAATTTAAAAATTTAAAATGTAAAAACATCCGATATGACTAGAAATTTGAAAATATGTTTTTGTTTATTAAAGTACAGATATGAAGTAAATAATTAGCTATTGTGGGAGATCTTTCCTTAATTAACGTTAATAACAACTCCACAACTAAATTGAAAGTATAGATTGTGCAAATATCTTGGAAGACATTCTCAGCTCTCCCTTAATGATAGTAAATAATAGGTTATACTTACTCAAATAATTATATATTAATTAATATCCTAGTAGTCATCTAAACAAAATATTTCATATTTTACACTTAAAACTTTTGACTTAGTATATAAGTTCAGAATTTGTGTCAAAATCACCTTGATAACTTCTTCTGGGGATTTTTGGATATAATCAAGTATAAAATTATAAGAAATTAAAATTTTATATTCACTAGTGATTGATAATTTTAAATGGATGATTTCTGATAGATATTATGAGGACCATAAGTAAATGATGTATCATTAGAAAATAAAGCCAATACATTCATATTATAAATGTGCTGGAATGAAATGTATTTTATTTTTTATTTTCATTGTTATAATTATTTTAGGTTTAAAATTATTTAACATGTGTTTTCTTGGTTTGCCCTCTTAAATATATTTTAATTTTTTTTTTATTTAATGAATTTATTCAGGTTACCACTCAATTGTTATCCCATTACTTGTATCCTGTTCTTCCCTCCTCCTGCGTTCACCCTATTCGCCTCCTCTAGGTCTAAGACTGAGGGTCACCTCCTCCCCTTCTTTATGTTCATAGACTATCAAGTCTCATCTTGGTAGCCTGCTTATTCTTTCTTTGAGTACCACCAGGCCTCCCGACTAAGGGGAAGTGGTCAAATGTGGAGCACCAGAGTTCATGTCAGAGTCAGTCCCTGCTCTCCATATAACTATGGAGAATGTCCTTGGATTTATTATTACATGACAATTCCAATCATGTATGTAATGTAGAATTATATAAGATTGTTAGGTGTGGTAGCACAATCCTGTAAGCCCAGCACTCAGGGAGGCAGAAGCAGGCAGATCTCTATGAGTTCAAGGCCAACCTGGTCTACTAATAAGTCCAAGCTAGCTAAGGCTACACAGAGAAAACAAATAAACAAACATGAACAAAATTATATAAGATTATTATTCAAATGCAAGTAATAGTTTTCTATATTTCCATAGACAAAAAATTTCTATTGAAATCTGAACTGAAATATAAAAAGTAGCTAATTAATTACATTTTCTGTATGTGTCCCCAGTGGTTGATAGCATGTTGTATTGAATAACTATGGGAAGAAATTAGTCACCATAATACGACTTGCCCTTCTACACATTGTCTTATAATATACCCTTTTTCCTCTAAATACCACTATATTTTTTAAGTGAGTGGAAAACATGTTCTCTGTACCTGCTCTCTGCAAAGCTCTTGGTTCTGAATTATTGGAGCAATTAGCCTTACAGCCAAAGCAGATAAACACAGACACAGTTCAAAGGCCAACATATTGAAAGACTAGCCTCTTGCTTTAGAATGGCTAGGTTTTACCACCTGTGAGGCATGAGTCATTTAGCTATTGTGGGCATACTGGCAAGTGTCTGCCCTCACTCCTGCTCACACTAAGACAACTGAGAAAGATTATCTACAATGAATTACCATGTAAATTTGCTCAGAAAAACAACTAGCACTTATTGGAAGTATTTACTATAGTATGTTCTAAGAAAAGTGCATAGTATTTTAAGAAAAATGTATTTTTCAGAAATCTACTCAAATTTGTGTTTTATTTGTTTCTCTGCATAGGAAGAGTTAGTAACAACCTAGAAGTTGTACTTTTACTGTTGAGCTATGAGTTGGTGATGCAGCATGCAGTCGTTGTTATTATACAATCATGTCTATATATTCCAGTTACTGTCTTTTATATATTTGCTACATGCCAAAACAATTCTTAGTGATGTACAAATAACAGCCAAGGAAAAGACATAAAATGATGAATTTAGAAAACAGTTTCTTGATCACCTTAAGCTGTTTTTCATGCTATTGTGGACATATCTTGATTGATATTATTCTAATATTTGTGAATGAATTTTAAGTTTTTTGAGATTAATTTTGAGTAATTTTTGTCAAAAGAAGAAAAATTTCTAGACACAAACTTTATCTAGGATATATACTGCTCATTGAAGTGTTGCAGATTCTGTTAATATCTGGGTACATTCAGGCTGCTATAGCAACCAGTCACAGGAAGTATGAATTATAAAGAAAATACAGCTACCCTCAGGACACTGAAGCTAGTCTAAGATCCAGAAGCAGATAGCTCAGGAGTTGGGAAAAAAATGTATGTTTTCTCTATGTAGGCATCTGTGTTTTCTTCACGGTGGGAAGGATGAACATTCTCTGTGGTCTCTCTTACAACGGAGATGCCCTTCTCAATGGCATTATTACCACCCAAAGCCCTCTATTTCCTAATCTCATCACACTGACTTTGAAGATTTCAATAAGAAGGGTTTAAGTAAACCATACAGAGCATCACATCTAATTACACAAATGTTAGATGAATTAGTTGCTGGCTGTTGTTAGACCTTCTTAAGGAAGGTCTAATATTGTCAAGGTTTACCAAGTTCAAACCAGGTATCTGCAAACAAAGCATTTTGGCAGATGTTTTCAATGTATTTAGAGTTCATTTGGAAACAGTATGGGAAGCACAAAATGAAAGAGAAAATATGTATCCTTGCTATCCGAATTCTGCTGCAGAACTTAATTTTGTCTCTGAGTCTATCAAACATAGCTTTTCGATTAAACGTCTTTTTGTGGGGAACCGCAGCTGTGCTGGTACTGACCATTACTTGTTTTTGTCGGCAGTTGAAACTTTACTTGTTTTTCTCTGCAGTTGAAACATTACTTGTTTTTCTCTGCAGTTGAAACATTGTGCTCCACTGGTTGCCTTCATTTTCCTTGTTTTGAGTCTCATTATTTGGCCCTTGTTTGCCTCCTCTTGGGGCCTTTCCACAGCGCTGTTTGATTGCTGGTTCCTCCCCTATAATATAAGCACCTCTGTTACTTCCAATAAATGGCATTCTCTTAGCATGAATGACCCACTGTTGTGTGGTCTTTTCAATCCACAGACCCTCGCCTTAGCCTAGACGAGTAGCTCGGGCACTACATCTTTCAACATTTGGGTCAGGAAAATAACACAGATTTAGCTTTTGCCACTTAGTAGAGATTGAATTCTATTTTTGTCTCATAATGCAGTGAACACATCAGAAGTATCTTCTTAGGAGAAAGAGAGAGAAAGGGAGAGAGAAGAGAGAGAGAGAAAGAGAGAGCGAGAGAGGGAGAGAGAAGAGAGAGAGAAAGAGAGAGAGAGAGAGAGAGAGAGAGAGAGAGAGAGAGAGAGAGAGAGAGGGAGAGAGGGAACACAAAAATATTTCCTTTAAATTTTAAGTTGTATGTTTTTTTTCCCAAGCTATAACAACTAGCCTGAATATGTAAATAGGCAGCTGAGGAAATTGCAAAGAAGCTTGTATCCACCACATGCCCTGAATTTGAAGCTGAAGCTTTGCAAGAGTGCTAGAGCAGAATGCGTTTATTTTTCAAAAGTTCAGTACTTTCTAACATCCATGTACGGATAGCCTGTAGGCTGCGTACAAATTATTGATGAGTTGACTAACCAGCTGGTAGCAAAGGTTTTCTAGGCTGAGACTTTTGGTGTGCGAAGTAGAAATTCCCTTATTTAGAATAACAGCTTGTTAATTGCCCTGATACTTAGTTGATCGCTACCTGTTTTTTCTTTCTTTCTTTCTTTCTTTCTTTCTTTCTTTCTTTCTTTCTTTCTTTTTTTCTTTCTCTCTCTCTCTCTCTTTCTTCTTCCTCCTCCTCCCTCTTCTCTTCTTCTGAAGACTGGTTTAAAAAAAGAAAGAAAATTACTTCACATAAACTCTATTTTGAAAAACAAAACCTTATAAATGTTCCTCTCTAAATAAGAAACAAAGCATATTAAATAGTTCTTTTCTTGGTATAAAGTCATAGGAAGAATTATTTAATGACAGTGATCATAAATTTTATTCAACTTTATAGCTAAAAATTCATTGTTTAAATACAATTATTACAAATTCATTTTTTGTTTCCATCTTTTTAATGCTATACTATGCTATTTTACACATTGTCAATGTATAACTCCCACACTATCATAATTTTTTATTTTTATTCTTTATTTTTTGTGAAATACACTGCTGATCTACATTTCTTTGTCTAGTCTGTCAAAATATTTGTTTTATTTTTTTATTTTATTTTATTTTTTTTATTTTATTTTTTTCAATTCTATTTTTTATTTTATTTTATTTTATTTTTTAATTAATTTATTCTTGTTACATCTCTATGGTTATCCCATCCCTTGTATCCTCCCATTCTCCCCTCCCTCCCATTTTCCCCTTATTCCCCTCCCCTATGACTATTCCTCAGAGGGATTACCTCCCCCTGTATATGCTCATAGTGTATCAAGTCTCTTCTCGGTGACCTGCTGTCCTTCCTCTGAGTGCCACTAGGTATAAACCCTCTACATTTTTAGTGATGTTTCAGTCAACTATATGCTATTGTTGAAACAAATATTACAAATTCTTAATGGTACAAACTTTAAAGTATGCCTCATTTTCTAGGCTGTATCTTCATTTGGGCAAGGCACATTTGAAGTAGCTAGTAAACGTAAGTTTATTTTTCGTTCTTTACTAATTTAAAGTCTTTACAGCCTGAACCCAGCCCACTTCCTCCTCTTCACCCAATCCCACCCTCATGCCTCCTGCTCCCCACTTTCCCCTTCCTTTTTCTCAGAGGAAGGAAAGTCCCCAGGGCTATCAATCCACCCAGGCAATTCAAGTCACAGCAGGACTAAACTCATCCTCTTGCACTGAGGCCTGACAAGGCTGCCAGCTAGGGGGAAGGGATCCAGCAGCAGGCAACAAAGCCAGAGACAGCACCTACTCCCATTTTTAGGGGAGCCACAGATTGATGCTGCACATCTGCTACATATGTACAGGAATTCTAGGTCCAGCCTATGCATGCTCTTTGGTTAGTAGCTCAGTCTTGAGAGTTTCTTGTGGTGTCCTTGACCCCTCCAGCTCCCTCAATTCTTACTCCCACCCTTCCACAAAATCCCTGAGCATTGCCTTTGTTTGGCTGTGTGTCTCTGCATCTGTTTCCATCAGCTGCTGCATGAAGCCTCTCAGAAGACACTTGTGCTGGACTCCTGTCTGCAACCACAGCAAAGTATCACTAATAATGATAGGATTTGGCTCTCTCCCACAGGGTGGGTCTCAAGTTGGGACAGTCTTAGTTGGCCGTTTCCTCAATCTCTGCTCCAACATAATCCCTACAGTTCTTGTAGGTAAGACAAATTTTGGGTCGAAGGTTTTATGAGAGATACTCCACTGGAAGTTCCTCCTCACTACAGGAAGTGGGGACTTCAAGCTTCATATCTTCTGCTTTTAGGCATGTAACTTATGGTCACCTCCCATTGACTTTCAGGGGCCTCCCCATCCCATGGATGGTCCCACACTGATTTCTATTCTCTCTCCTGGTCCCCCCCTCCAAAACACCTCCAAATCCCCAACCATACCTCTGCTATCCCCCTTCGGGTCCCTGCTGCCATTACCCACCCACTTCCTCTCCACACAGCTCCCTCCTACCATCTACTTCAGATGTTTATTTTATATCCTTATCTGAATGAAAGTCAAGCATCCTCCCTTGGACTCGACTTGGCTTCTTTGGGTCTGTCATAGCATGGTTATCCTATACATTATGGCTAATGTGTACTTACAAGTGAGTGCATGACATGTGTATTTTTCTGGGTCTGTGATACCTTACACAGGATGATATTTTCTAGTTATAAACACTTGCCTGAAAATTGCATGATGCCTTTGTTTTTAACAGTTGAGTAGTACTCCATTGTGTGAATGTACCACATTTTCCTTATCCATTCTTTAGTTGAGGGCCATTTAGGTTTTTTTTTTTTCCAGTTTCTGGCTATTATGAATAAAGCTGCTATGAACATAGTTGAATAAGTGTTCCTATAGCATGAAGGAGCACCTTTTGGGTATATGCACAGAAGTGGTATAGCTGGGTCTTGAGGTGGATCTATTTCCAATTTTCTGAGAAACTTCCAGATTGATTTCCACAGTAGTTCATATACATTGTTATAAAGATAAAAAGGAATCTTTAAAAATGTGTTTGACTTGCCAGCTCATATTTTAATAAAAATAATCAATTGATTTGCCTTCAAATTTGAAAATAATTTGTTTTTAATAGAATTTGAAAAAATTCAAAAGTGGACTTAAACCTTTTGCATAATTTCCTCTGTGAAATATAATCAGCATTGATGATCACTAACGTATCAATGAGTTCTTAACAATGCTGAAAATGGAAAGATGGTCTATATCGTAGACCATCGAATATTCAGCCAAGATTTAATTATTTAAGTAAAAATAAATAAGCAGATCCAACTATTAGTAATTTTAACTGACAAACTTAAGAGAGGTTCTCTGCCAATTTCATTATGTACATCGCATTAAACTATGCTCCAAGGAGCAGGTCTGTAGAGGGGTCAACTTAAAGAGTCTCCCGCGTTAGGAGGCATAAAGAATGACCTGAACTGACCTGGAAAGACGACTTACTATACTCTCTTGACTCAGAAAACCTTATAAACAATGCAAATCTACTTCCCACTCTTGCACAAGACTCCTGAGCTTTGCCTACTGTTTGGCTGTAGGAATCTGCATCTGCTTCCATCTGCTGCTGGATGAAGCCTCTCCGAAAACAGTGATGCTAGGCTTCTGTCTGCTAGCATAGCAGAATATCATTAACAGTGTCAGGGCTTGGCTCTCTCCCGCTGAGTGGATCTCAAGTTGGGCCAGTCATTGGTTTGTCATTCCCTCAATCTCTGCTCCAGCTTTACCTCTACACTTCTTATAAACAAGACAAATTTGAGGTCTAAGGTTTAGTAGTTGCTGTCCCTCCCCCGAATTGTTTGAAAATAATATGATATATATAAGTGAGGTGATGAAATGTCCCTGACCCAATTAACAAGAGGACTCATTTCAGTGGGAGAGAAGCTTTAATGTGTCATTATACGTGCTGTTTTAATAAAGAAAATCATGTTAAGCTAGAGCTCTCGGTGCAGTATTGATATCAGTTTGGCATGAGGCCCATTGGCTACAGCCACATGACAAATTTAGTTATAGTGGAATGAAGCCTGATAGGTTTTTGAATATACAACAGCAATAGAATTTTTGGAAGATTGCATCTTAATTCTCAAGTAGTTGTGTATCCATTAAAGAGGGGATGAGAGAGGCAAACAAAATCATTGTCTTAACATAGCAGATGTGTTCTCTATATAGCAGAGTTCTGAAGCATTGTACTGCGTTGACTTCACAAGTCTCTACTATGTTGGTGTCTCAGCCTAACTCAGAAGTAAACAATTTACATGTTTGTTTGTTTGGTTTGGTTTAGTTTAGTTTAGTTTTTGTTTTGTTTTGTTTTGTTTGTTTGTTTGTTTGTTTTTGGTTTTTCAAGACAGGGTTTCTCTGTGTAGTGTTGGAAGTCCTGGACTCAGTTTGTAGACCAGGCTGACCTTGAACTCAACGAGACCCACCTGTCTCTGCCTCCCTGAGTGCTGGAATTGTGATTGTGTACCACCATGACTGGCTACATGTTTTCTTTCCTAATATTCATCAAAATACATAGGATTATAGAAGCCAGTTTCCATTAAACTGACTATGTTTTCCTAGAGTCAAATTTATTCCTTTGTCTCTGAGTGAAAAGTCAATTAGTCAATTAGTCGTACAATAATAAACATTCTTACTGGATGTTCCTATACTCAATGCCACATTCAACAATAACCCATCAAATAAGCAACCTTCTTTCATAAATAAGTTTCTGAAACGTCAAAATCTAAAACCTTAGAGTTTGGGGCTCTGTTGCACAATTTCACCTTCTTCCTCTCCTCCCAATGGATACCCCCACCATCTCCCCTTCTCTGAATCTACTCCTCCTCTGTCTCTCTTCAGAAAAGGGCAAGCCTCTAAGTAATATCAACCAAACATAACTTATTAAGTTTCAATAGAACTGGGGAGCATAGTAAGATAAAAAAGGTCCCGAAAACAGGCAAAAACTGAGACAACCTCATTCCCACTGACAGGAGTCCCACAAGAAAACTATGCTAAACAGCCATAACATACATGCTGAGGACTTTTTATTCATTTACTTATTTAATTTATCATTTGACAAGTAGGAAGTTCCTCTTTTCCAAGCCAGTGTTGCTCCCAAGGAGCTAAAATTTGTATTACATTATTATTTTCTGATTTGTAATAACATTCTCTAGCAATATAGATAAACTGTTTGTAATTGCCTTTGTTTTCACTTGGAATGGCACCATAGGCTCATATATTTGAATGCTTGGTCTCTGTCCAGCAACAGTTCGGGGAAAGATTAGAGATTGTGGCCTCTTTGGAGAAATATGAAACTTAGGATGGCCTGTGAGGTTTAAAAGACCTGCACCTTTCCCAGTTACACCTCTCTTTCTGTCTCTTGCTGTACCACGAGGCCTACCTACTGCTGGCATGCCTGACCCCACAGTGGTCATGTGCTCTATCCTTCTGGATCAATGAGCCCTAATAAATCTTTTATTTTATGAGTTGCCTAGGTCATGGTATCTCTTACCATCAATAGAAAAGTCAGTAATGAAGCATACATTTTATATTTGGAAAATTGTTACAAATTAAGATTTCAGTTACTGAATAGATGGCCTGGGGTTTATGAGCACTGGCTGTTCTTTAAACAGACCTACATTCAGTAACCAACAACATATGATATTTCACAGTAATCTGAAACTGCAGGCACAGAGAACCGTATGCCTTCTTCTAACCTACATAGGCATGTATGCATGTGTTAAGAAATATACTGTAGGCAAAAATTGCACATTCATGAAAAAATAAACATAAAAAGAATATGAATCAACTGTGGTTAATAGTAACTACAGTCTCAAGAGTTACAAATTCTCATACAAAAATTTTAAACTACCATACTGATAGGAATAAAGATGTGTATGCAGATCTCGGTGCCAATTAAATATTTGCGATTAATTAAAAAGTCATTTTGTTACCATGGAAAAACAGTAAATAGATCTAGATATAAAGTTAAAAATATCATTATAAGTATAAATTTTTTTTTGCTGTCTGCGTGTCTGGCAAGCACTTCTACATGCTGAGTCATCCTGCTGGTGACTTTTCTGTCTTGGCAGCAGAGTGAGTCTCCTGTGTGTGTTGGGGGAGGTGCAGGGACTGAGGGTTGTCTTCCAGCAATGAATTCTGCATCAAAATAGAATGAAGCTTCTCTAGTTTATTCAGAGTGATGAGCTGCTACCAGCTGGTTCAAAACTCCAGTGTCTACTTTTGTCTATATTTACTGAGCTTTGTTTGGTTTGCTTTTTTGTTGTAAGGGTCAAATATTGTTTTGTGTATTCTAGACAGACAATCTATCACTGAACTACATCCCAGCATAGCTACTGCTTTCAGATAACATCACAAGGAATATTTAACAATACATGAAAATACCTTCTTGGCATTATTTTTCCTGAATGATAAATTGTATTTAAATCCAATCTCTAAACTTCAAAGTGTGTTCAGTGAAATCATGAGACCATAATATTATTTGTAGTACCACCTACATTCAATCAAATGTAAGAGGCAAAAAATTACATAGATTTGGAGTTTTATGACTTAAATTACTGAGTTTGTGTTTTTGTTTTGTTGATGGTTCTGGTGTTTTGTTTTTGACATGTGTATAATCACATTGCTTGAGGCTAGCGATTGTCTGTCTCAAAACATACAAAAACAACAAGGTGGAAAGCTATTTCTGACCTCTGTGCACTCACAAACAGAGAAAGAGAGACAGAGAGAGGCAAAAAAGTTAATTGTAGCTTTTGTAAATGAGAAGGTAACAGCACCACATACTAAGCGCATTGTTTTAATCTGTCCTCTAAATGAATAGCACCTGTTTATCAAATCAGTGTGGATTTTTTTCTTGTTACTATCTTTTATGACCGAACATCTAAAATTTCTCTGTGTTCATTTGGAATTTCAAATATATGGTCAGAGCACACGATATGAAGAAAAAAATCAATTTGAAGTTCATTGTCACAAATTAAAAATTGAACCTAAAAAGTCTGGCTTTAAAAAATGAATTTCAAAATTATTTGTATTTTCTGGTGTTTAGAACAATATCTTATATTCTTCTTTTTAGTCCTTTCTCTCTCCTCACCTATATTTACAGTAAATAAGCCCAATACCTGCCAGTACCCTGTCACTGTTTCCTTAACCTTCCTACTGAAAGCCTTTGTTTAAAGACCTTTCAAGTGGAAAATTTCTACCTGCTACATAGCAGATCAAGCCAGAGTTGCTATGATGCCCTGAAGCTATCATAGTCATGTGGAGCAGTATGAACAACGAGAGAACAAGAGAGAGAGAGAGAGAGAGAGAGACAGAGAGAGAGAGAGAGAGAGAGAGAGATTGAGAGAGATTTCACAATTACAGTTATTACAATAATTAACAACTGTTAATTATTTTAGAAACTGTAACAATATGTCATATTAAAGTATGAATTTAATTATTTTTGTATGATTAAAAGCAAGAAAGTTTTCTGTAAACATTCCATGATACTGGTTTGATGATCTATGAGCCAAAGATTTAACCACTATCTGGGAGATCAATGTGGTCTATGATGTATCATAGAACTCTTCAGATACATAAAGAAGAATGTATATCTACACCTTCTGAAGCGGAGACCTAGCTTCAATCTCTGCCAAGACAGAGTAAACAAGTTCTAGATAGTTCCTGCCTCACAAATACGTCTGTCAGATATATTGAGCCAGAAGGCTGAAGGTGATGCTCCAATGTTATAGAGAATTTTGGGTGATTGATCAGGCAGCAAACTGTGTCTATCATTTTTTTTTTTTCATTTGGAAGCTGCTAACCTGAACCTCCAGTTTACTCAAGTAATTAAGTTTTATTCCTTCTCAAGTCCCTAATAGGGTTGAAGACCAGATAGTTTAGTTTTACAGTTAGGCTTAGTTGTTTAGGGGCTAAGTTATATTTAGGTCTAGATAGATGTTTTAAGTTGATAGAAATGACATATGATAGATACAGATTTACATTCAGAATTTCTGACTCACCAAGATACAAAAGACTTTTTCTTCAAGGTTGCCAAATATAAATAACCAAAATTATATGAATGTAACATTTATATAAGTCATGATTTTTCCATGGGTCTTCTTGTTGTATGAAGTGTATAGTATTTGTGTGTAAAAATGAAAGAAAAACCTGTATAAAAAAAGAAAATAAATTTCCTAGCATGAGATTTAACATTAGTAGAGAATGGGTCCAAGAAGACTGAATGACTGTATAACCAGATAGATAGTCCTTGCACACTTGGGAACAGTGCCTACTTAATAAAGGCTTCTAGGTCTCCAGTTGCTTGATATATGACAATGGTGAAATGAAGAGTGCACTGAATACATTCTAACATGCATGGGTAAATTCCATTTAGTTTGCCACTTGAGTCTTGAAAGGTTTTCTTGTGGACAAATGCTTCTATTTTAGATCATAGGTAGATATTTTGAGGATATGGCCCTTGATGTCTTATTGTGAAGGAAGGCATGACAGCTAACTCAAAAATAGTGATAATAATATGAGCAACATGACAGCATTGTTGATAGTAACTGTAAATGTGTTATCATTGTAGAGCAACCCATAGAAGAGATTAAAAGGTGATAAAACATGGGATAAAGTTGAGAAAAACACTTTACTATTAGTGCCACCAGAAGGAAATTTAGACTTCTAATGCATACATAATAAAGTCTTGAACAATTCAGGTTCCTAGGAGCAGCAATATTAGGTGATAAGAGAGATTTTTAAAGAAATGGATGAAAGAATTTCAACAGAGTATATGTATATTAACATCTACTAAAAATAACAAAATTTGTAGGATGTAAAACTTAAGTAGATACAATATATTTTTTTTGCTTTTTCAGTACTTTTTTCACTACCCCATTATAACTGAATTTACTAATGTTGCATGGATACATGGATATGAAAATCTCCCACAGACAAATAGAGTGACTCAGTATTTTTAAAAAATTTTTTATTAATTTATTCTTGTTACATCTCAATGGTTATCCCATCCCTTGTATCCTCCCATTCTTCCCTCCCTCCCATGTGGGAAAGATTAAGCTTTGTCACAGGTGGAAGCAGTCTTGGCTGGCTTTACCCTTGGGGCACCCCATGAATACCTTGTGATAGACTGAGAGGAGCCATCCTGGGCCTGGAATTCAGGAAGCAGACCTGGGAACCCCATCTGGGCTATTGTTTTCCTAATGGACCCTCAATGGGAGAAGGAGACCGCCCTTCCCATGTGACTCAGGCAGGTGGGGAAGAGAAAAACAACAGATTCAGCCAGGTTTTTGAGAGCATGTGGAGAAAGCAAACCGGCTGGACTATCACGCGGGCCAGAGAAACACCTAAGGACTCTTCCCGTGGACCGGATACAGGAAGGTTCACTCTTTTGTCCCTTTAACCTTTTTTCCTTCTTGTATAAGCTAGTTGGGTTGTATAATAAAGTTTAATTGTTAAGAAACAGAGCCAACACTCCCATTTTCCCCTTATTACCCTCCCCTATGACTGTTCCTGAGGGGGATTTCCTCCCCCTGTATATGCTCATAGGGTATCAAGTCTCTTCTTGGTAACCTGCTATTCTTCCTCTGAGTGCCACCAGGTCCCCCCTCCAGGGACTTGGTCAAATATGAGGCACCAGAGTACATGTGAAAGTCATACCCCACTCTCCACTCAACTGTGGAGAATGTTCTGTCCATTGGCTAGATCTGGGTAGGGGTTTAAAGTTTACCACCTGTATTGTCCTTGGCTGGTGCCTTAATTTGAGTGGGACCCCTGGGCCCAAATCTGCCTATCATAATGTTCTACTTGTAGGTTTCTAGGAACCTCTGGATCCTTCTACTTTGCTATTCTCCCATGCTTCTCTCATCTAGAATCCCACTAGGATGTCCTCCCCTCGGTCCCACTTTCCTGGTAAGTGAAGGCTTTCATGGGACATGCCCCTTGGGCGAGTATGCAGATATAAGTGAGTATATACCATTTGAGTCTTTCTGCTTCTGGGTAAACTCACTCATTATCATTTCTAGTTCAATGCATTTGTCCACAAATTTCAGGAATTCCTTGTTTTTAATAGCTAAGTAGTATTCCATAGTGTATATGTACCACAGTTTCTTTATCCATTCTTCTACTGAGGGAAACTTAGGCTATTTCCATGATCTGGCTATTATGAATAAGGCTGCTATGAACATGGTTGAGCAAATTTTCTTGTTGTGTGCTGGAGCATCTTCTGGGTATATTCCAAGGAGTAGAATAGCTGGGTCTTGAGGAAGCCCTATTCCCAGTTTTCTGAGATAGCACCAGATAGATTTCCAAAGTGGTTGTACTAGTTTGCATTCCCACCAGCAATGAAGGAGTGTTCCTCTCTCCCCACATCCTCGCCAGCATGTGGTGTCGCTTGTCAGTATTTTCTTACACTGATTCTCTAACTACTATATTTTACTGTACTTTGTTATGTCTCTAGACTTTCATGTAAACATAGAACTTATATCTATGATTACAAAATCAACTACAGTGTCTTGAATAGTCTAGGGCTGTCAACTTGTGATATGGCAAACCAAACACAGTTGCTGGGGCAGTTCTTCATGCAATGATAATTGTGGGCCAGAAAGAAAACTTCTATTTCATACAGATAGGCTAACTAAGTACACATAAATTGTTTGTAACATGTATGTGTTACACAATTAAGATAGAGAATATGGCCACCAGAATCAAAGCCTGAGATGATGGAGAGTCCAGAATGATTGGTGTGTCTTGTACTGGTGCTGAGGGTGAGTGAATGAATCAAGGCCTTAGCAAAACTTATAAAAACAGTGGCAATCCCTTGCTGATTTATTTTTTCCCCAGTCTCCACTAAGTACTGTTAGATATTATGGTAGTGCCCAAATAGCTTGAATTTAGTGAATTAAAAAAAAAATAGAAACCCTAGAGACTACATAAATAGATGTTAATGATATAAGCCTGGGAATTTTTTTTGTTTTGTTTTACTTTCGATATCATCTACTTAGAACTAGCTACTGATAATAATCATTATGTCCAGATTCTAATGAATAGCAATCAGCCTCTGAATGGATAAATATTTATACACTCATAGCTTGTTTAATGGAGACATGAGGTGTACCATCTTAATTTATTTGATATGCCTGGGCAACTTTGATGTTGGAGCATCTTAAAATACCAGGTCAATGGTAGATGTTACTAAAGATGTTGATTTCCCTTTCTTTGTTCAGATAAGTACTATGGGGCACATGTTCGACGGTAGGTCAGGAGTGCCTAGGGGACCACCCTATATGCACTAAAGGTAATTGCTACGTAACCTTCCATGTTTATCCTCTTTATGTTCATTCTCCAAAACCACTTTAGTCCTACTTTTTGGAACCACAATAATAATTGGTCACAATAAAATAAACATTTTTTTTCAGGTTATGGTTAATCATATCCCAGACTTCTAATTCTGTTAGGGAAAGTCCATGGGTCATATTATATAAAGAAGTCAGGAGTGAATCCTTGAATGAAAAATCTTATTGTAGATGAATTTTAATCCAGAAACATGGCTGCTCTAGCAAAGAATCACATCTAAAGACTTTCTAGGTCAATGGGATCTGCCCAGAACACAAAATGCCATGGATTACAATGTGATCTTGCTGGAATACAGACATGCACTTAGAGCACACAATTAAACCCACACAATGAAAGTAAGGTTAGTTTATAGAAGGAAGCAAGCATGTTTGAAAGTAATGTTTAATTGAGGGGGAGACAAAATGACCAGTAAGAGAAAGATTTTACAGGATGAGTCAGATAAAAAAAAAATATATATATACTCGACTTTCATGAGTACAGAAAGGAAGGAGAGTGTCCATGAGACAGTACATAGAGTAGAGGAGAGTACAGTACAGAAACACAGGAGAGTTCATGGAGAAAGTACAGTGGAGTCTGAGAGTGCAGTACAGTTTTGTTGCTTTTCGTGCAGTTCAAATGAATGCAATTGAATTCCTGTCATTTCTTTCAGTTCCTGCAGTCAGTGCAGTTTAGTTCATGGAGTCTAGAAGCAGTTTGTCCAAGCAGAGAAATTCAGTCAGAAGCTGAAATAAGATGGACTGAAGCTTGGAGAGACTTTTGAACTGAAACATCCAAACTGAAACAGCCAACCAGAGTTCAGAAATATAGAAACGTTCTGGGTTCAGCCCAAGTCATGTACTTATGAAGCTTGGGTATGGCTATCATCTCTTCCCCTCATCTGAGGGAATAAAAACAACATTTACATTTCATTTTACAATTACATGTGAATATACTGTTCTTCAGAGGAGATATTTAATTAATCAATGTTACATTTATTAGTTTATAATCAAAAGAACAAATACTTGTTGATCACTTGGTATTTCCTATTTTCAGGTTCTACTTAGGTGAGCAGAAAATAATTTCTTGAATAGAGCTTAAGTGTGTGTGTGTGTGTGTGTGTGTGTAATGTCCAAATTTTTTCCATTTTTCTTGTTATTTTTCTTTTTTGCATAGCATTTATATTATCACATTAATTCAATACACTACATACAGAAGAAGAACCACAAAAAAAATCAGGAATTATATGAATGTAACATTCATAGTGTTCTGCCTATTTGTATTTGCCAGAGACAGAATTCTGCCTAAAAATGGGCAAGCTTGGATACAGGCAGTGTCGACAGCCAAGCTCTGCCAAGACAGGGTAAGCAAGCAAGTCCTCCATACTTCCTGCCTCACAAATATGTCTGTCAGATATATTGGGCCAGATGGCTGAAGATGATGCTCCAATGTTATAGAGAGTGTTGGGTGACTGTTCAGGCAGTAAACTGCCTCTGTCATTTTTTCATTTTGGAAGCTGCTAACCTCTACTTCAGGTTTACTCAGGCAATTAAGATTTATTCCTTCTCGAGTCTTGGATGAGGTTGAAGACTACATAGTTTAGTTTTATAACTATGCTTACTTGCTTAGGGAGTAAGTTATTTTTAGGTCAAGATAGATGTTTTAAGTGGATAGAGATGAGATATGATAGCTATTGATTTACATTTAGAATTTTAGACTCACCAATCTAAGAAAATGGTTTTTAAGGTCACTGAAATTATAGATTCAGCACATAGTAAGAATAAATAATGCGAATAAGAGCAGCAGTGTCCAGGGAAATACTAATTTTTACTTGTTTAAGCAGGTAAGTGATAAGTGTAGTTTAGTTTATAACTTCAGTCACAATTTATTGTCTCTCTTGACTAGTATCATTATAAATAATTTTTGTGAACTTATTTTAAAAATGTGTGGTTGTGTGAATGTAAATGACTTCTACGGGCTTGTTGGGGTGGCATCCCATCACATTATCTGAAGGTGTGTCCCTGTAGTTCCTATTGTTGAATACTGTCTTGGCAAGAAGGTAAGTGATGATAGGATCTTGGTATTGTCGTTTCCATGGCCCATCATCAGATTTTTAATTCCTAGAACAGAAAATATGAGCATAGAAAAAAGCAAGCAGGAGTGAGAGAACCAAAGAGGACTGCTGGAGTACTTTCAGACAACTATTTTTATTTTGGGGTTCTTTGAATCTCTTCATTCCTACCTGACCCCAATCCATTCCAACACCCCAACACTCAGTAGGGGAGAAAGAAGGTTAGAGGGGAGAAGGGCCATGGTTGCCTATATCTGCTTCCAGCTGTTTAGGGTCATTATTGGGTTGTTTGGTGTAGGTCCAATCCTCGTTTCAGGCTGTCTCCAACTTCTCACCAAATTGGATCAACACCAACCAGGATCAGTGTAAGACTGAGACCTCTAGAGAGATCTCTAGTCTATTCCCGGAGTCCCCGCTAAGAGACGGAGTCTGTTGTCAATGCAAATGCATAGGAATTTATTGAGTCATCGCGACGGGGTCTGTCCAGCTCTTTCTGCATCAGAAGGAATCACCAACAGCCTTCTTCTTTCTCACAGTACCAAGTCTCTATTTGGGTTAGGCTTTCATCCTCACTACAAAGACCACAGCCCTGCATGAGGTAGTACATACCTGACAAACATCACATGACCACTCAGGAGGCAACTATCAGCTGTGGACAAACTAGAGCAGCCCCCATATGCCACACCTGGCATTAAAACAAAAACATGTTAAATATATCCCTAAAATTTCTACAAAAGAGGACCTGGAAGGGAATAAGCACAGGCTGGAGAGAATCATGGGAGGTAAAAGGCTAGTCACACAGGGGCAAGTCATAGTGAGAGAATAGTAGGTTTAAGTTTAGACAGTAGAAGGGACACTACTTCCCCAAAAGGCCTAAGCTTTAAACTATATAGAAGTCACAACATTGTTATTTAAACTGCTGGTGGGTCTGAGAAGCCCAGCAATATAGACCCATGAGTTTGAATTTTCAATTAATTAATTTATTCCCTTACCATCCCAATTGTGGCTCCCTTCCTCCTCTCCTACTGGTCCCATCCTCCCTCCCTCTTCCCTTTTCCCCCTCCCTTACTCCTCAGAAACAGGGAGCCCTCCCCTACATACCCCTCAAAGCACATTCTGTCACATCAGGACTGAACACATCTTCCTCCACAGTAGCTTGGGAAAGCAGGCTTGCCTGGGGGAGAGTGATCAAAAAGCATGCAACAGACTTCTTCTCAGAAAAAGTCCCAGCTCCCCTTACTAGAGGATCCACATGGAGACCAAGCTGCCCATTGGGAACATATATGTAGGTAGCCTAGGTCCAGCCCACATATGGTTCTTTGTTGGTGCTTCATTATCCACAAGTGCCACTGGGCCCAGATTAGTTGGCTCTGTTGAACTTCCTAAGGAGCTTCTGTTCTCTCAGGGACTCCTCTCCTTCATCTTACTCTTCTACAAGGCTGCCTGAACTCCTTGAGTCCCAGCATCTATTTTGATCCTTTTCTGGGAGGAGCCTCTCACAGGACAGCTATGCTAGGCTCCTATCTGCAAGGTTAGCACAGTGTTGCTAATAGTGTCAAGTGGCGGGCTCTCTCTTATGAGGTAGCCAAGGATTGGGTGGATCTTCCTTCAACCTCTACTCTGTCTTTATCCCTGCACATCTTGTAGGCAGGATAAATTTTGGGCAGACGTCTCTGTGGTGGGTTGATGTTCCCTCCCAATTCTAAAATTCCATTATATGCCAATCAGAATGTCTTAGATAAAAAAAACTCAAGTTACAGCACATGCTGGCAAGGAAGTGAAGAAACAGAACTCTCTTCCAGTTTTGGTGGTAGTGCAAACTTGTACAACCACTTTGGAAATCAATCTTATAGTATCTCTGAAAACTGGAAATAGCTCTACCTCAAGACTCAGCTACACCACTCCTAGGCATATACCCAAAAGATGCTCCACCACACAACAAGGAACATTTGCTCCAGTATGTTCAGAACAGCTTTATTTGTAAATAGCCAGAAACAAGAAACAACTTAGATGTCCCTCAGCTGAAGAATGGATGAAGACACTGGTACATTTCCATGGCGTAATACTACTCAGCTATTTAAAACAAAGAAATCATGAATTTTTAAGTCATGGATAGAATTAGAAAATGTCATCTTGAGAGAGTTAACACAGAACCAGAAACACACACGTTGTATATAGTCACTTATAAGCAGAAATTAGCCATATAGTACAGGATAAGCATACTACAATTCACAGACCCAAAGAAGCTAAGTAACAAGGAAGCCTAAATAAGGATGCTTGAATTGCACTTAAAATTGGAAATGGAATAGATATTGGAAATGCTTGAAGAGAGAGAACAGGATATAAGAGGGAGTACTGAAGGAAATGAGTGTGGGGAATAGATGGGGGATAGGGGGTGGTTATAAGGCTTGAAGAGAGAAGAGAAACTGGGCAGGGGCTTCTCTGAGATAAGCTAGAAACAAATAACAGTGTAGGCTCCTGGGAGAATATGGGAGAGACTCTACCTGAGACCCCCTAGTCGCAGGGACATGGAGACTGAAGAGGCCACCCTCTAGCCATACAGGCCCATATATTTGAATGATTGGTTCCCAGTTGATGGGGCTATTTGAGCAGGACTAGAAAGTGTAGCATCATTAGCTTCATTGGAGGAATTATGTCACTATGGTGGGTTTTGCCATTCCCAGTTAGCTTTCTGCTTTCTGCTTGTGTCTCTAGAAGGAAGCTTTAAGCTACTGTTCCAGTACAATGTCACCTACCTGCTACAATGCTTCCTAGCATAGTAGGACATGGATTTGCCCTCTGAACATGAAACCCACCATGAAATTCTATCTTCCATAGGTTGCCTAATCATGGTCTTTGTAATAGTAGTAGAAAAGTAACTAAGAAAAACTGTATAGAGGGTTTTGATCTATTGTGTTTTTCTTAGTTTCCCATTAGAAAAGACATCTAGGAGAAGTAACTAAAGCCAACTATTGTCAGGGTCCTGCCATGGAATGAGGGAAGGGCTTGAAGAAGGGTGGATGCAAGAGCAACAAAGAAAGAAAGGGAAGAATGAGTCAGGCATGGGCATCAGGAGCAGTGTTACAGCCAGACTGATTGGTCGCCAGAGTGCTTCTTTATTTATACAGAACTCAGTAGGAAGAGGTAAAAGCATGCTGTTCCAAAACATAGGTCATATCACTTTTGTGACCAAACACATGTGTTAACTTCCACTTGTTCGCAAGTTTAGTTATCATTAATAAACTATGACAGAACAAAATTATATTTTACAATCATTTTCCCTAATCAACACCACCATCCAACTTTTAACAATATTACATTTCAAAGGCATATTTTGTCAAAACATGGCAGCTTGTTCTTAGGCTGGTAACAATCACAGTTTCAAGGGCACTAGACAGAAAGAACATCTCCAAAACAGGGTAGGCAGATTTTTATGTCCCAAACAGTATATTATCAACTTTTAATAGTCATAGTGCAAATTATCACCAGGCCCAAGAAAAATCTTCCGTCCAAAGTGCTACAGATATTATTCAATTTCTGCCTAATGCAATGTTTATATTTTATATATTTGTAGAATTTATTTATATATCTAATCTAGGTATTCTTTGTTCGTTTAGGGCACCATAGTGACTCTGTATGAGTTAACTTTTTCTAAGAAAGGGACGTATTAATATGTTATTCTTTTATCATTTATCCACAGCATTCTTTGTCCACCATTATAGGGAAGGGACTTTTCATTTGATCTGCTGCCAACTTCTCTAGTCTACCACTGAATATTGTTTACCTTTACAAGTTTACTTTGTTTTGATTATCTTGCTCCTGAGTAACATACAGGGGCAGATTGCCAAAGAGTATCTTTGAGTCAGAGCTTCATGAAGAGGTCTCTGGCATAATTATTTGAGTCACAGCCTCCAGGGCATAAGGAAGACCTTCAAGTAGGGCCAGATAAAGGGCCAGATATCTCCCTAAAAGAGGAAGAGCTAGTATACATTCCTAGGGACGTCTAGAAGTGGTACTCCAGGGAGAGAGCATAAGTGATTCATAAGACAATTTCCATCAATCCAATATCCCCAAGTTGTACAAAAAACAAAAGCCCTCCACGCACGCAACACATGGAGATCAAGGCCAAAAGTATGGGACCTTATCACAGTAGTTGCATGACTCAGCTCAGCTTTGCTGGAGCTTTGTCAACCAGCTGTGCTGGCTCTATGACTTTCACTGTTCCCATTAGATACTGCTATGCCAAAAGCCTAGTGGTACAGTTACAGCTTGTCAGCTTTCAAAATTTCCCTAAGTTTTTCTCTTTAAACAATTTCTCAGATCCTTTGTTTTATGCTTACTAATATCATTAATAATCTAAACAGATAAGATGGAAGACTCGATTTTTTTGCATAGCTCTTTTTCCCAGAGAACCACAATTAGCTTTATTAATTTTATCAACATCAGCTTTTGTTACATTATTCCCACTCTAACCTTTAGAGAGAGGCCCTTAACAGTAAGAAATTTCCATCAAGGGGGATAAAAGGTTAATCAAAGGTGTCCAGGAACAGCAACTCTGTCAGGCAGTGCCTTCAGGATACCTGGTTGTAGGGTACTAGAACTTTGTTAAGCAGTGTTGCCAGGACACACACACACACACACACACACACACACACACACACACACACACACAC
>OU015748.1:12874472-12888991 GCA_907169655.1 Acomys percivali
CACACACACACACACACACACACACACACACACACACACACACACACTTCAGATATATTTATACATGCTTTGGAAGTAGGTCAAAAGAATATCTTCCTTGTCCCATCTTAAATTAGATGAGTTTATTAGCCTGGTACTGCTATATTCCTTTAAAGTAATGTATTTCCTAAAATAAAAGACTTGAAAATTAGTCTTGACTATTAGGATGGGAAGGTATATATGATCCTTTTTTCATAGTCATTATGGATTAAACAACACATATGAAAATGCTTCTGAAGTATCATTTTGTTTAATTTTTAAAATGATTGAGTTAGTTGTGCAAAAGAGAGTGTATGGAAGTAACAATCGAATACTGATTGACTGAATCCATTCTAATACTTAATGGGTGGCCGAGGGTTCTTGAGAAAATGCAAATCCCACTGTACTGTTAAAGGAACTTAGTTATTAATTAATCCCTTATGACATTCTGCTATACTAATATATCAGGGGCTTGCTCAGCCATCATCAGAGAAGCTACCTTCTATAGCAGATGGAAACAAACACAGAGATTCACATCCAGACAATAGGCAAAAAATGAAAGACTTTGGGACATTCCATTCCAACTAGGACATCTCCATCAAATTCTTTCCCTCAGTGCTAAGGAAGCTCTGTGAAAGAGGAGGAATAAAGAGTATAAGATCCAGAGTGCATGGAAGACTACAAAGGATCAAAGCCTTTTAAATACAGCAAGACACAAATGGATTCAAAGAGACTATGTTAGCATGCACAGACTCTCTACAGATCTCAACTAGATGGGACCCCAGTGCTGAGAAGAGAAGCATAAGCACACATCAATCTCTAACATCGAACCTATCTATCATTGACAGCCATTTGTAAGTGAAAATGTATTTCTCTCCGAAGGATTCTCAATGAAGATCCAAACTACTGTTTAGGGGTGGAATCATGCCCATTAGTAGATATCCAATACCAAATGAAGTTTATTACTTTCATTATGTTTTGTGAGGATCTCTTTTTATAACCTTACAGGTCATTTACATGTTTATTGTGGCTTTTGGTTTTGTTTTTGTGTGGGATTTCTATGTGTGTAAACATGGGAAGATACAACCTTATTTTCTTTTTGAGGTTTAATTTTGCCCTATCCTGGTTTGTCTCTTTGTTTTATATAATTTTATTATTTTCTAGGTGTTTGTTTGTAAGCAATGTAGGGAGTTTTTATTCCTTCCATATAATGTTCATACAACAACAAAACTGATTTAAAAACCAGGTTTGTAGATGAAATTTCCTTGTCAGCAATAATAATCTCAAGGAGTTCTTACACATGTGATATTATAAAAATCATTTGACACATTTTTAACAGAGCTTTAAGTTTTTAGTTCTTTTCTCAAGGATCCAAAATTCATTATTTGCTTTAAACTCAATGTTTCTTTAGAGGGAAAAATGCCAAAGCACAGAATCTTGTGCATTTATTTTCTTGCACCCCTCCCCTCCCTTCTCTTAACTGCTGAGCTATCTTTCCAGACTCTGTGACAGTAAAATTCATATCATTGCAATAGTATATTTAAAAAATATTAAAGTACCCAACTCATAGAATGTTCTAGATAAAAATAATCAAATGTTAGAAAATAGATCTGGCTATTGCATAAAGATACTAATTAGAAGACTGGAACATCCTGTGTTGGAGTAGAAAGAAAAGAGCAAAAACTTAAGTTATTCTGACTCTGTAGATGGAAAGTAAGAGGTGAACACAGTAAAATGTGAAGATTCATTATTCTTCTGAATTAAAAAGACATTATATCAAAACTGTTAGCTGTTCTAGAGCTATTTAAGAATCTTCCCTCTTAGTTACTATAACTATTTTGACACTGTTAACTAACGTAGTTAAGTTTGTGAGAAACACCATGACCAAGCATATTTACCAAAAGAAGAGCATATATGGGCCTTCCTGCTCCAAAAGGCTAAGTGGAGAAGTGTTACAGTAAGCTCCAGGAATGGTGTAAGAGGCAGCCAAGAGTTCAATGACAAACAGGAAACAGAGAAAGGACTGAAAACTGAGCAAGGCTTTTGGACCCTAAAGCTGCCCCCACTGACAAACTTCCTCCAGTAGGCATTATCTCTTAAACCTACCCATTAACTGAGCACGAAGTTATTAAATGCTACTCATCTGGAAGTTATCTCATTTAATCATGATGTTAAGTGTTCAAATAACTTTATCATCTAGGCACACCCTAGAGTCCCATGAAAGTGGAATTTCAGTTACAGAATACCTTGATCAGATTGGTCTTTGGGTGAATTTTTTTGTTGTTGTTGCTTTAGGAAGACCCAATAAATGTGAGCTTCAGCCTTTCTGGATCAATAATTCCTGAGCTTTACATAGACCCATTAAATGGGTCTATGAACCAGCAAGCAACCTTCTTTCATGGTGTATGAGATTCCTATGTTTGACTTATACTTTGACTTCCCACAATAATGGGCTATTCCATGCAAATATAATCCACATAAATCCTTTCTTCCCTCATAATATAAACAAAAAAGAATTTAGATGGATTTTTTTTTTAATCTACAAAACACTTTCTGTATATTCAATACCTTGGTAAATTTAATCCAATCAAAACTAAGCCAAGGTTGGAATAGAATCTAACACAGTCCCTCCTATAGCTGAGGAGACATTAACAGTTGGTGGTTGCTACATCCGTTTTTTTCAGTGATGTGGTCTAGCCTCAGGTAGGTGCTCATGTTCCAGTGACTGTCATTTATCCATACACATACTAGACAGCACCAATTGGACTACAGGTGCCTTGGGAAGAGTAATAAATAAAATCGAGTGGGGATACTAGGGGTGTATTGATCAGAATGCATTGTTTCTATGTCTGACATCCTCAGAGAATGAATAAAAATATTGTTAATAAGACTGATTAATCATTGATCTGGAGGTGGAGCTCTTTTGCAGATTTTTGGTTTAGCATTCTGAGGTTCAGTGTTTGATCTCTAAGCTAATAGTGGGGAAGTGGAAAAACTTGCTAAATTATTAAATACTAAAGATTAGTTGTAAAGAGTCAGACTGAGTATCAGAGTATCAGACTGAGCAAGCTAATTTACAGTAGAGGTATACAGAGTCAGACCATTTAACCACTTTCCCTTGGTGAGGAATCCTGGTGGCACTCAGAGGAAGGGGAAGCAGGCTATCCACATGAGACCTGATAGGCAGTGATAAAATAGTGGAGGAGGAAGTTCTCTTCTGTCACAGGCCTAAGGAGGTGAATAGGGTGAAGGAAGAATGGAGGGATGGAGGGACAGAGGGAGGGAGAAGGGGAATATACAAGTGAGGGGATAACAATTGGGATGTAATTTGAATAAATTCTTTTTTTAAAATTAAATTTTATTAATTTTTATTAATAATTTTATTATTAAAATTAAAATCAAAATGGAGTCACACCATGTATTAAATGCTTTCATGCCAGGGATGGAAGTCTCTTTAACTTTATATTTTTCCTTTTTTTTCATTTTTATGGAAAGCAGTTATGAATGGTATTCAATGTGGTTCCTTTCTCTAGGAAAAGAAATTGAATGCAGCCAAGGGAGCACAATTTACCACAAAGTGAGTGGGCACAAAGTCCCATCAGTCTAGAACCTGAGGCAAACTACATTAAATGGGTTTTAGAAGTAATTCAGCCATTCAGAAGGTGGTAGTGTTTGAGAGAAACACAAAACACTATGGAAAATAACTGATCAACTATCAGTATACAGTGATATTTATATAGGTACAAATTATACCAATTTGTTTACCGGTAGCAAAGGTCTTAGAACAAAGAGTGTCTGTAGAGGAAGTTTAATTCAGGAGCATAGCTGCTCTATCTACAGATCACATCTAAAGACCTTCTAGGTCTATGTGATCCAGCTAGAATGCCAAAAACGCCTGCATGAGAGTTTGATCTGGCAGGGATACACACATACACTTAGTACACACCCTTTAAAATCCTAAACAATGAAAGCAAGATTAATTTCTTGAAGGAAGCAGGCATGTTTGAAAGTGAGGTCAAATTGAGGGTTAAAAAAGTGACTAATCAGAGAAAGATTTGACAGCATGAGTCAGAGACAGGATATGCCTAATGTTTGTGTTGGGGAAGTGGAAGAGGCTGCAAAGCAGGCAGAGAGAGAAAGAGAGAGAGAGAGAGAGAGAGAGAGAGAGAGAGAGAGAGAGAGAGAGAGAGAGAGAGAGTTGGTGAAGACAATACAGTAGAATTAAGGAGTTGACTTCAGTTTGGTGCCATTCACTTGCATGCTGTTGAGTTCGGTCTATTCTTGCAGCTTCAGTTCTTTGAGTGCAGAAGCAGTTTTTCCAAGCAGAGCAATTCAGCCAGAAGCTGAAAGAAGCCAGTTTGAATCAGTCAGTTTGGAGAAAAGTGTTGGGCCAGAGTAGCTAAGTTGAAGCAGCCACCCTGAGTTCAGAAAGAGCTAGAAAGGATCAGTTTATTCTGCAGTAAGTCTAAGAGGCTAAAAATATTCTAGGCCTATATTAGCAGATGAAGGCTGAAAGCTGACACCTTCGTGGTCCAGGTGTGCAGATTAGATTGTATGGAGATTAAAAGCTTCCAGGCCTAGGACTAGGGGTATTTAGATAGAAATTCTCTGTGCTCAACCAAAACCATGTATTAGTAAAGCTTGGGTAAGATTCTCATCTTATTCCTGCCTCTGAGGAAGCAAAACCATTTAGTGTCTGCATCAGGACAGCACATTTAAAAGTTGGAAAGAATAAACAGAGGCACACTGTCTGTACTAGGTTAAGTTTATGTATAGTGAAACAGATACTTTTTAAACTATGAACCCTTGGAGGTGAAATTCTTTAAAAATTGATTTCATATTTTATTTATTTATTTACAGCCATTCTATCTAAGATGTTAGGACCTGTGCTATGAATGACTATATTCTGACAAAGTCAGTTAAATATCTTCAGACTGAAAAGTCATTATTAAAATGGTTGTTGTCAGCCATGTCCTGAAAAGTGGGACACCATGGGTCCTGGAAATCAGCTCTCCTCTGGCCATTAACCATTAAAGTACATATGGAAATTGCTAGAAAATATTTACATATTATTATACATTTCTATAAACAACAAATACCTGAATCAGCTCAGAACTGTATGAGCTTAGTCACAACTCCGAGCTGTGTGATGGATGATATCCTAACACCTGCTTTAGAGATTAAAATATGAGAAAATGTGTGATACATTTAAGTCACACATACAAAAAAAGGGTGATTACAAGTTTTCATTTAATTGTATGAAGCCAAAACATTATCACTGGATTGTTAAACATTTTGTTCAGAAGGTGATTTTTAACACATTTTAATTTTATGATACAAAATTATTTTTATATATGAGTCTTCACATATGGGGTTGTGTTAAGTTACATTCACAGTTCATTAGCAAGGGCATTATATAATTATCCCCAATTATACCACACAAGCACCTCTGATACTGTGTAGTTATATATCAACAAAACAAATTTAAATATTAAAGAATACAAAAACTTGGGGAATAAAAAAAAAACTTGGGGAAAATGTAACTTATTATTTTTCTTTTACCTCTGATCAGATGTTATGTTGATGATTGAAAATATTTAATCTTACTGAAAATTAGAATTCTTTTTCTATATAATCTATGCAGGTTATGGTTTCTCCTCCTAGTTCCTTTCCACCTCCCCTCCCATCCACATTCACATATACTCTGGCTCTTACCAGAAAACAATCAGACTTCTAAACAAATAATGAAAATAAAATAAAATAATAATACAGTAACATAGAATAAAAACTGACACATTGGAATAGGAAAAAAGAAATAAACATAAGGAAGGACCTCAAACAACAAGCAGAAGAAACAACTATAAATGCAGAGCACCTCTTCATTCACACATTCAGGAATTCCATAAAACATTAACCTGGAAGCTTTCATAAATGTACAAAAGACCTTTTAATAAAAAGGAGAGGAAAATCCTAATATATATACATGTATGCATACTTATTATACACATTTTAATATGAATGTTATATTAATATATACAGGGTGAAAAACTAAGAAAAAAATTCAAGTCCTGATACTTTCTTAGATGCTGTTGACTTTGTTTTCTGTTGTCTGTCTAATCCGAGACATGCAGTCCGTCCTTAGGGACAATCTGTTTCCACAGTGAGACTCCCTTGTAAAAAAAAAGTAAATTTTTTATTGCAAATGGTAATTAATTTGGAATAGGTTAGACATGGATGCTTGTGTTCACATATTTTAGATCTTATCTATCTCATGCATATCTATGAAGGTTCTGGGTATGCATCCTGGCTTTTTCTCAGTCATATGTACATCGATCCTGATGTGTCCATAGGGCCTTGTTTCCTACCTCTCTTTCATCCCTTTTGGCTCTTACACTCTCTCCACCTCCTCTACAGAGGGTTCTCTGAACCTTGAGGGAAAGGATTTGATGGAGACGTTCTGTTCAAGGATGAGTGATCCAATATCTCTCATTCTCTGCAAATGTAGTTTTCTGTATTTGTTCTCACCTGCTGCAGTAGCAAGCTTCTCTGATGATGGCTGAGTAAGGCACTTATCAATGAGTATATCAAGATGACTTTAGGAGATATTTTATTGCTACATGCAGATTCATGGTCACCCAAGCACTGTCACATATGGGATACAACTCATGGAGTTGGGCTGAAGGAAAATCAGATGTTAGTTGGTTACACCAACAAGTTTAGTGCCTCTATTGTACTAGCATATCTTGCAGGCAAGATATGATTGTAGCTAGAAGGGTTTGTAGCTACTGGTGTTTTACCTTTCCTTTTGGTAGTGTGCAAGGTACCTTCTGAATAAAGAATCTATGCAGGAACCTCCATGACTTCTCCATGTTTAGCAAGTTGTATAGGTGTTGTCTTCACCAATAGGGGCCTTGTTATCAGTTTGGGGAAAACAACCTATAGTTTTGGCAACAGCATGCATTTTTGGGGGGTTTCCATGGGGCCCCATTGGCCAACAACTCAATTAGATATAATCTAATCCTGGTAATGAAAGATAATTTGTTGAGTGGAGAGTGGGGTCTGACTTTCCCAAGTACTCTGGTGCCTCATATTTAACCACGTCCCCTGAATGGGGAGACCTGGTGGCACTTAGAGGAAGGACAGCAGGTCACCAAGAAGAGACTTGATACCCTATGAGCATATACAGGGGGAGGTAATCCCCCTCAGTCACAGTCATAGGGGAGGGGAGTAAGGGGAAAATGGGAGGGAGGGAGGAATGGGAGGATATAAGGGAGGGGATAACCATTGAGATGTAAAATGAATAAATTAATAAAATAAAATTAAACAACAAACAAACAAAAAAGATTATTCGGTGACAAGAGATGGCTATTTGGAGTTCTGTTTCCCCCATTACTTGGTAATTTCACTTAGAGTAAGTTAATTTATGTGTATATTTTAGAAAGCTTCTATTTTATTATGTTTTCATACTACCTTTCAAATTGCAATTTATTTTGTCTGCCTCTCTCCCTATTTCCTCCTTGTCTCCATCTTTCATTCTCTTCTCCCCTTGATCCTCCTGATCCCACCATGCTTATCCATCCATACACATCTATTCTATTTATCTTTCCTAAAATTACCTATTTTCCTCACCCTTCAGATCCCTTATTCTATACCTACAAGCTATGATACTATGGGATGCAGCTTGTTTGTCATTAGCTTAACAGCTAACATCCCCATGTAAGTGAATACATATAATATTTGTCTTTCTCAATCAGGGTTACTTCACTCACAGTGAATTTTTTTAGTTTTATCCATTGACCTCTGACTTTCATGATTTCATTTTTTAAAGTACTGAATAATATTCTATTACTGCGATTTATATAAGTGTACCAGATATTCTGTATACATTCATTATTGATGGAAATCTAAGTTGTCCATTTCTGGCTATTATGAATAGAGAAGCAATGAACATGGCTTAACACATGTCTCTATGGTAAGATAAAGCATTTTGGGGCTATACCCTCAATAGTTGTATAGCTGGTCTTAAGTTAGACTGATTCTTATTTTCCTGAGGGAACACCACATTAATTTCCATAATAGCTGTGCAAGTTCTCACTTTCACCAACAATTGGTGAGTATTCCTATTTCCTCGCATCCTTGCTGGCACCAACTGTACTTTGTTTTATTGATCTTGGCCATTCTGATGAGTAGAAGGTAAAATATCAAATTAAGCAGAAATTATTAGTTTATGAAATAAAAATCATGGTGTACCAGTCAGTAGCAAGCATTACTTTTTATATAAACTGGTGTAAATGTCTATAGATCATAAGCTCTCAAATTCTTGACCCTGAATTTGAATACACATACTCTCAAATTTTAATCTGACACAGGAAAATTTCTTCTAATATTTAGAAACACAACTTACTGGGATTCACACTGTTAATTAGAATTTCTTAACATTATACCTCTGAGGCATTCAATATGCTAAGCAATTATTGTCACATTTAAAAACTCATGAGCCCCTCAAAAGAGATGAGAGAAATGTATCTGGGCTTCCCTTAACAGATAAAAGTAAACAAGGACAAAATTCTAAAGTATCAGGGTATCAGGCCATCTGTGTCTGGGAATTTCAATGAACTAGACACAGAACAAGTCACCTCTGTAATGATGGTGAGAAAATACCTGGGAGAATTCTTAAAAAGAGGCTTAAATTACAGGTTAGTTCTACATAATAATAGTAAGTGATTCTCTACCTTTGTTGTAGAAAATAGGTTAGTTCCCAGATAACCCAAGGATGAAACAGAGAGCTGCACAGGACAGATGGGATTCCTGAAGAAGAAAAAAAGAAGAAAAAAGAAAAAAAAAAAAAAAAAAGAACAAAACTCCACAGTTTCAGGGACATTTTGGTGAAACCTTTCACGATATGAATAGAAGTTCAGAGTCACAATGGGCAATTTAACTAAGAGAAACTTGAACCATTTCTGCTGTCCAGAAGCAACAAGCCTCCAAGTGATATTTTTAAATAAAACTGCAGCAGTGCATGGAGGGAAAAACCCAGAGTTCTCTAATACAACAAGACTTAAAGCTCCTTAATATAGATGTACATGCACATTTCTTAATTCAAACAGCAGAATTCTACATTCTACACATTTACTTTGCTCTTATTATGCAACTTTTATAAAAACACACATAAAAATCTGCTGGACCTTGCAATATCAGTTTGTATCACAAATTTTTATATAAAAACAATTGAATAATTTAATTGTAATATGTTTATACATATAGCCTTTATTGTAATAAGCAAAGGAAATGATTTTAATATATATTATATATGCATTAGATATATAATTTATCAAGCAACTATTTCAGTGTGCTCATTATTTACTAGACATATACTAAAGGGTTTTTAAATATAAAATGAAAATTCCTTCCTTCCTTTGTGGACAACAGATAAATTTTAAATAGTTAGTAATTTGCAAATCTCCCTTGTTCCATTATATTTTTATGCTCCATGTGTTTTACATCTGTGGAAGGCTACAATATAAAGGTCAAGTATTTCACAAGTGATAAATGGATGCATTGTAATTTTATATGATTTATGGAACCTGAAAGAATGTTTTAAACTTGAGTCTCATTTGACATTTCAGTAATTTTTTCTAAAGTCTTTTAGTTTACTGCCCTGCCACTTGATCTTAACCAAAAGGCTGAGAAATGATGTGAGCCTTATGTGCACTGAATAGTCTCTAAAGGATGTAGGAAGTTTCCTATTTAGTTATCAATTTGCCACAATGGTGATAGAGCTGATAAACGGTGACAGAAAATGTCTTCTTCAGAATAGTATTTGACCAGCCATATTACAGAAATTTATGAATAGAAGTAGATTGTTAGCACCATTCTTGCCAGTTAAATAACAAAAAACAATTCAATCCTGAAGACGGGAATGAGTGATATAGGAGATTTTTCATCTCATAGCATCAGGAAGTAATGAAAGAGGCATAGTGAGCAGGAATAACCTTCAAATTCATGAACCTAGAAAGCTTTTCCTTCATCTAGAACCTATCTCCCATGATTCCCATCACCTCTCAGAACAACACACCAGCTGAATGTGAATCAGCACATTACCCTTTATGGACATATTATACGTAACCCTTTACATTAATTAAAGGACTATTTTGCTCTTGGGTCTGTTGTAAATTGTATTGTTCTGCTGACTAGTCTATGGAATTATAGGGAGTTTATGTTGGTTCTCAAGTGTGGGAAGCCACAGTATTCTACTGTGTGCCTCGCCCCAAGATGGCGCCTGGCATGTAGCCAGCTTTGCCTCAAAAGTAGTAAACAAGTCCTTATTAGGGCATGGCCCGCTGCCTGCAATAGTTCCGCTTTCAAGAGCCAATAGAGTACGGAAACGTGGCGTTGCTTGATTGGATGCTTGGATGTCTATAAAAGGGTGTGAGGGGAGTGGTTAGGGGGAGAAGACCGCAAGAAGAGCCTGAATAAACTGCTTGAGAGAAGAACCGGGTGCCGCGTCTTCCTTGCTGGTCGAGTGGGACGCGACACTCAAGTAGGAAGGGTTGGGTTAGTGTTAGTATTAGGGTTCTTCTATTACACGCACTTCATCAGATTTTGTAATAAAAGAAATGTTCAAGAATGAAAGACCACTTGAAATGGCTTTCTTTCTTGTCCTTTTCTGATATGGAGGAAATGTTTTATTTTACGGTGTTTTTATTTTTTAAATTTTGTTATACACTTTTGGTTTCTTCCAACACCAGTCTAATTTCAACTTAAACATAGGGATACAGTTTGTATGTTGGGTCAAAATAATTATCTCCCTATGTAAACAACCCTGATTATCTTAGTAATATTGTACCTAATAACTATCTGTGTTTAAACTTACTCAATGGCATCATAGTGGGTATTATCAATTAAACAAAGCCTATCACTCCTGGCCAGGGTGATGAGGGAGAAACTGTCATTCCACTCGTTGCTGGTGAGAATGCAAATGAAAAATTAGTCAAATCATCATGGAAAACAAGATGAAATTTCCTCAAAATATTAAACAAGGAAATTCCAGATGATCTAGCTTTCCATTCATGGAAAGCCATGTCATCTTCCTGCAGACCCCTGATTACTTCAGCACTCTTCACAATACATATGACTAATATACCAATCAACAAATAAACAGGTGAAAGAAATATGGATAATATTTGTCTTATTAGGGTTTCGATTAATATGATAGAGAGCATGGCCAAAAGAAACTTGGGGGACAAGGGTTTATTTCATATTACACCTTAAGGTAACAGTCCATCATGGAGGGAAGTCAGGGCAGGAACTCAAGCAGGAACCTAGAGGAGGAAACTGAAGCAGAATTTATTGAGGGACTCTCCTTACTGCCTTGTTCCAATAGCTTGGCCAGCCTGCTTTCTTATAGGTCCCTGTAACAATGGCCCAGAGTTGGCACCTCCACAATGGGCTGGGCCTTCCTATCTCAATCAATAATTTTAAAATATCCATGCGTGCTTGACTAAGGCTGTACCTTAAAAACAGTAGGTGAGGAAAGATTGTAGGACTCAGAGAGGTCAAAGACCCTGCAAGAAAACCCACAGAATCAACCAACCTGGCCTCATAGGGGCTCACAGAGACTGACCTGACATCTAGGGAGCCTGAATAGGACTGACTGACTTAGGACATCTCCATATGTTATAGTTGTGTAGGCTGCTCTTGTGAGAACCCTAGCAGTGCCATCAGAGGTTATCTCTGATTCTTTTGGTTTGCTTTGAGGACCCTTTCCTTCTACTGAGATGCTTTGTAAAGGCTCAATAGAGAGGGGCGGTGTCTGGTCTTACTGCAACTTCATATGCCATGATTTCTGGATACCTATGGGAGGCTTGCCCTTTTCTGAGGAGAAAACGGGGGAGTAGATAGGTGACAGGAGGTCCGGATACATGACTGGGAGAGGAGGAGAGAGGAAAACTGAGGTCACAATGTAGAAACAAAGAAAAAAGAAAAGAAAGAAAGATTATATATATATATATATATATACATATACACATATGTATATATATATAACTTGCATAAACATAAAAACCTCTCCTACTCACTTTGCGTTTTACTTTTATCTAATGTTTTCATATAATAAAACTTTGTTGTTTCTCTTGCTATTTATTATTTTTTTAAATTTTTTAAATTAATTTATTCATATTACATCTCAATTCTTAGCCCATCCCTTGTATCCTCCCTTTCTTTCCTCCCTCCCGCTTCCCCCTCTACTCCCTTCCCCTATGTCTGTGACTGAGGGGGACCTCCTCCCCCTGTATATGCTCCTAGGGTATCGAGTCTCTTCTTGGTGACTTATTATCTTTCCTCTGAATGCCACCAGGCCTCCCCATCCAAGGGACATGGTCCGATATGGGGCACCAGAGTTTGTGTGAAAGTCAGATCCCCTTCTCCACTTAACGGTGGAGAATGTCCTGTCCATCGGCTAGACTGGGTAGAGGTTCGAAGTTTACTGCTTATATTTTCCTTGGCTGGTGCCATAGTTTGAGGAGGACCCCAGGGCCCAGACCCGCCTGTAGTTTTCCAGGACCCTCTGGATCCTTCTATTTCCTCATTCTCCCAGGCTTCTCACCCCTAAAGTCTCAATAGGATTTTCTCCCCTCTGACCCACTTTCCTGGTAGGTAAAGTTTTTCATGGGGGTGTACCCCTTGGACTAGTGTCTCGATATAAGTGAGTATATACCATTTGACTCTTTTTGCTTCTGGGTGAACTCACTCATTAGAGATGAATCCGCACACATTTGGTCATTTGATTTTTGACAAAGAAGCCAAATCCATTCAATGGAAAAACGACAGCATCTTCAACAAATGGTGCTGGTCTAACTGGATGTCTACATGTAGAAAAATGCAATTAGACCTCTATTTGTCACCATGCACAAAAATCAAGTCCAAGTGGATTAAAGACCTCAACCTAAAACCAGAGACATTAACCCAATTAGAGGAAAAAGTGGGGAAGAGTCTGGAACACATAGGTACAGGAGACAACTTCCTGAATAGAACACCAACAGCCCACGCCTTAACGTCAACAATTAATAAATGGGACCTCATGAGGCTGAGAAGCTTCTGTAAGGCAGGTGACACTGTCAAGAGAACAAAGCGACAGCCTACAGACTGGGAAAAGATCTTCACCAACCCTTCATCTGACAAAGGTCTAATATCCAAAATATATAAAGATCTCTTGCTATTTATATCTACTGGGTATTGAGATTTGGGCAGACTAAAGCCTTCAGTACTTACATATATGTATATATATGCAAATACGGGAAAGTGAAAAAAGACAAATCCACCCTCTCCAGTGAAATCTCCTATTTTGTCACTTTTATTGCTTTGGAGTAGGGTGCTTAAAAAGAAGATCTGCATCTTCAAGTAGTTTGGGAACTGGCGCAACACGACCTGCAGCTGCTTGGCATCAAAATAAACATTGAGACATTGGAATGCATTTCTATAAATGCCAATAGAATACCATTTTCCTAAGCTCTTCCAGTGTTTTATAATATTGCTTTGCAATCTAGTTTGTCTGGATGCATTTCATTTTATGCAATGAATGCATGAGTGTAACCTCCAACATCATAAAGGGAAATATTAGTGAGTTTCATCATCATAATAGCACAATAGGAATGTCTTGCTTTGTATATCTATACATACATATTTATTTGAAATTTATTTCTTATTCCTGAGTAGAAGAGATAGATAGTGCTTTGACTGCATAGGGGTAGGGGTGAGCTAATTATTCTCCAACTTGTAGTTCTTTGTCTTGTTTGAATTAGAATCTTATTTACTTTACATCCTGGTCATAACTCCATCCCTCCTCACCTACCAGTTCCATGCTCCGAACCCTCTATCCCCCCTCTTCTATTCATAAGAAAAAGGGAACCCCCACCCACCCACCTTGACCAGCTCATTGAGTTGCATCAGGACTGAGCACATCCTCTTCCCCTGTGGCCAGACAAGACAGTTCTGTCAGGGGAATTAATTGAAAAGCTTGATGGAATGGTACCCAGCTATTAAAAACAATGAAATCATAAACTTTCCAGGCTAACAGACAGAACTAGAAAAAAATCATATTGAGTGATGTAACCTAGACCTAGAAAAACATATGTGGAATGTACTCACTTATACGTGGATTTAGCCATATATTACAGGATAAACACTAGAACTCACAGGCCTAAAAAACATAAGTAACAAGGGAGGATATTTAAATCTCACTCAGAAGGGGAAATAGAATAGACAGAGGCAGTGCTTGCAGAGAGGGAAGAAGGTAGGAGAGAAAACAGAGAAAGAAATGAGGGTGAAGATTGAGATAGAATCTTAAACACAACATAAGAAAATGACATAGTTCCAGATTCCTCCTCCTCCTTCTCCTCCTCCTCCTTCTCCTCCTTCTCCTCCTCCTCCTCCTCCTCCTCCTCCTCCTCCTCCTCTTCTTCTTCTTCTTCTTCTTCTTCTTCTTCTTCTTCTTCTTCTTCTTC
>OU015748.1:12891957-12910917 GCA_907169655.1 Acomys percivali
AAAGAAAGAAAGAAAGAAAGAAAGAAAGAAAGAAAGAAAGAAAGAAAAGTGCCTATCACAGTACAAAAACCATACAGGACATAAAATAGATTGTACCAGAAAAGAAATTGCTCTCACATATAACAATAAAAGTGCCAAACATACAGAAAAAAAGAGAGAATATTAAAACCTTTGAGAGTATAAAACCAAGTAACTTCTTTTTTAGTTTATAAAAATGATTTCTTTACTCTTTGTTTTCTGAGACATATTCTCACTGTGCAGTCCAGCTTCCCCTAGAAGTTAACTCTCATCCTCCTGCTACTGCCCCCAGAATGTGGCTTACAGGCTTGTCCTGCCTCCATGCCTGTCAGCGCTAGGGAAGTGAAGAACCTTGTCTCTTGCACCTTTGACTGCTCTAAGATTGCCTTTGCTTCTCTCGTCCACCACTGAGTGTGGATTCTTGTCAGCCTGCCTTTGCATTTCTCTTTTCTTTCTTTCTTTCTTTCTTTCTTTCTTTCTTTCTTTCTTTCTTTCTTTCTCTTTCTTTCTTTTTCTTTCTTTCTTTCTTTCTTTCTTTCTTTCTTTCTTTCTTTCTTTTTTTCTTTTTGGAGATAGTGTCTCACATAGCTCAGGCAGTTCTCAGGTTTGCTGTGTAGCTGAGACTGAACTGAAACTCTTAAGACCAAATTACTTATAAAGCAGACTAACAACTGACTTCTCAATGGAGACTAAAAGCCAAAAAGATATGGACAGACATTGTACAAATTCTAAGAGACACAAATGTCTGCTTAGAATACCATACTCAATAAAACTTTCAATTATAATAGATGGAGAAAGAAGGACATAACCTGATACAACCAATTTTATAGTTTCTGTCTACAAATAGAGCCATCCAGATGGTCCTAGAAGTTTAGACACACCTCAACCTGGAGAAGTTAACTGGAACTAAAAAAGACAAAAACAACAAACAAACAAAACACAGAAGGGAATAAATAACATCAGACAAGTGAATCAAAAGAGGGAGTAGACCAACACCAAAACAACAACAAAATAACAGGTATCAACAAACACTGTGTATTGATAACTCTTCATATCAATCTTTTAAAAAAATTTTTTTAATTTATTCTTGTTACATCTCAATGGTTATCCCATCCCTTGTATTCTCCCATTCTTCCCTCCCTCCCATTTTCCCCTTATTCCCCTCCCCTATGACTGTGCCTGAGGGGGATTTCCTCCCCCTGTATATGCTCATAGGGTATCAAGTCTCTTCTTGGTAACGTGGTATCCTTCCTCTGAGTGCCACCAGGTCAATCTTTTAATTTCTCAATGAAAAAATAAAGACTGACAGAAAGGCTGAAACACATTAATATAAAGCAAAGATATTGCATCAGGGAAAAGACATCTCAAGCAGATGAACCTAAGAGCAAGTTGCTTTAGCCACTTTATATTCTGACAAAATATACTTCAAAATTAATCAGAATAGATATAGGAAGACACTACTCAGTAATCAATGGAAATATCCACCAAGAGGAATTTGCAATCCTTTTTTTTAATATTTTATTTTATTAATTTATTCATATTACATCTCAGTGGTTATCCCCTCCTTTGTATCCTCCCATTCCTCCCTCCCTCCCATTTTCCCCTTACCCACCCACAAGAACTTTGTCCCAAATTTTAATTTGCCTGAAAGATGCACAGGGTTACAGTAGAACAGAGATTGAAAGACTGTACAACCAGTCTCTGGCCCAACCTGAGATCTACCCCAAGGGAGAGAGGCGATGCCTAATCATTAATTATATTCTGCTATATTCACAGAAACAAGCCTAGCATACTTGTCCTCTAAGAGACTCCACTCAACAGCAGATTGAAACAGATGTTGAGACTCACAGTCAAACATTGTGCTAAGCATTAGTAGTTTTGGGGAAAAGTGTGTGTGTGGGGGAATGATAGAAGGACCAATAGATGACAGGAGATTCACAGGAAGATCAACAGAGATAACTAACCAGGTCCAGAGGGGTTTACGGAGACTGAAGAACCAACCCAGGACCATATATGAACCAGACCTAGGCCCTCAACATAGATGTAGCCCATGGGCAGTTCAGTCTTCATGTAGGTCACCTAGAAATGGGAGTGGGAGCTGTCTCTGACATGAATTCAGTTGCCTGCTTTTTTATACCTCCCCATCTGGCAGGGCTGCCTTGCCAGGCCACAGGGGAAGAGGGTTCATTCAGTTCTGATGGTAGTTGATGAGTGGAAGTGGGTGGGTATGAGGGGGTGGGTTCCTCTTCTCTAGGGAATAGAAGAAGGGGATGGAGGAAGAACAAGGGAGGTTGGGACCAGGAGGATAGAATGGAGGGGCTAAAATAAGGATGGAGAGTGAATAAATAAATTAATTAATTAGGTAAGGCCTATTATTGATTGTATGTAGGATAGAAACGTCCAGGGATAAGGATAGTTAAATAGAAATGCTCTGGATTAAATCCAAGCCATGCATTCATAAAGCTTGGGTACAGCTCTTACCTCTTCTCTTCTGAAGAAATAAAGACATTTACACATATCTGGTTTGATTTAGGCCCATTGTATGATATAGAACTCATACTCAACACTGCTCTGGTAGCCAAGAACCCAAGACTAGATAGCTCAGTGACCCAGGGGAAACCCAAAATAATACTGTTTTGCTAAATAAACTTAGCAATTAAATGACTTGTAATGACATTCTATTATGTCATTTTCTGTGTCATAGATCAGTGCCTTGCTCACCTCTCATTATAGAAGCTTCTTCCTGCAACAACAAATGGGAACAAATGCCGAGAACCACATTTAGAAATTGATAGGGGAGTGAAAGAGCTTGTAACACACATCCTTAAATTGGATTCTTAAATCTTCTCACACTCAGGGCACAGAAAATCCTCTAAAAAAGGATGTTGAAAGAGTGTAAGAGTCAGAGAGTATTGAGGACACTAGGGAAACAAGGCCCTCCAAACACATGAGGACTCATGCACATATGAGCTTACAGAGATAGGCAGCCTACATATTGCCGATGGGGTACTACAGCTGAACAGAAATGAACACATTCTCCAATTCTTAACCTGAAGCTAGCTCCAGTTAGTAACCACTTGCAAATGAAAATTTACTCTTTCTTCAAGATAGTCCCATTGTGGAAAATAAACACTCTTAAGGATAGACCCCTTGGACAACAGTCATCTTCTAACACAAAAGGAACACAAGCATATCTTTCATCTTTGGAGGTTCTTGTCTCATAAATATATGTCAGGGGTCTTTTTTAATCTTATAGATAGGATGCATATATATTAAGTCTTCTGGTTTTGTGTTTTCATGATCTTCACATGTGTGTAATCACGTATGTAGTATACCTCTGAGTGTACATTTGTTTCTTGTGCTTTTACTTTGGCTCAATTTCTTTTTCTGTTTGTTTGTTTTGTTTTGTTTTTTCTTTTTTCTTTCTTTTTTTTATTAATTTATTCTTATTACATCTTAGTGGATATCCCATCCCTTGTATCCTCCCATTCTTCCCCCCCTCCCATTTTCCCCTTATTCCCCTCCCCTATGACTGTGCCTGAGGGGGACTTCCTCCCCCTGTATATGCTCATAGGGTATCAAGTCTCTTCTTGGTAGCCTACTATCCTTCCTCTGAGTGCCACCAGGTCTCCCCCTCCAGGGGACGTGGTCAAATATGAGGCACCAGAGTACGTGTGAAAGTCAAACCCCACTCTCCACTCAACTGTGGAGAATGTCCTGTCCATTGGCTAGATCTGGGTAGGGGTTTAAAGTTTACAGCCTGTATTGTCCTTGGCTGGTTTTGGCTCAATTTCTACTGTTGTTTCTCCTATTCTGAGCTGTTTTTGTTTATCTTACTTGTTAAAATAGTTTCTTCTTTATATACCTGCTTGTTTTCCAATGAGAGACTAAGAGAATCTGTATCATGATGGAAGAGGAGGTTGGGATAAACATGGAGTAGTTTAGAAAGAGCATCCCATAATCAACATATATTGTATAAAATAAATATTTTAGTTCTTCTAGAACATCATATTTTTTTATTGATTATTTGTACCCCAATAGCACTCCTCCTAGGTCTATTCTTCCATCCTTGTCACTACCACCTCTGACAGAAGTCATCAACTGTGAAGAGCTACACTCTATCATATTTGTCACAATTTTTAAGTACTCTCTTCAATGGCTTCTTGTCTAGACCTTTTCTCTTTAATGGGGTATCTCTCTTTCTCAGTTATGAGTCTGGAGTCATTAAAACCACAGCAACTGAAGCTTCTTGATTACTACGTTCAGGAGCAGTAGATCATGGACTTCTACATGGTTTGTTATGACATCATGGACCTTGGAACTCCTTATAGCCTCCTTAGATATCATGGACCACAGACATTATTACATCCTTGACTTGGATAGGATCACAGACGTCAACATGGCCTCTGGTGATAGCAAAAACCATCCATATCAACATGGTCTCTTGTGGCAGCCCTGATCATGGATATCAATATGGTCTCAGTTGGCAGCATGGGTCATGAACATTGACCAGACTTCCATATTACCAAGGGTCTGTGTTGACACTAGAGGCCATATTGATATCTATCTGGACCCTGTAGCCACTGGGAAAAAAACCTATTTTTAATGAAAGAAAAGGTAACAATTTTTATATAACCATATTTAATAAGATGGCTATGAAAATATTTATTTTCAATAAAAAAATTAAATAAGACAATTTTGATATAACCATATTTATTCATATTACTATCATTTAATTCATTTCTTTCAAAGTCAGTTGGTCAAAGTTAGGATGGTATTAAGTAGTGAGGTGTTGTCAGGCAGAGGTGGCACATGTCTTTAATCTCAGCCTTAAGAAAGAGGGAAAGGCAATTGGGATCTCTGTGAGTTCAAGGCCTTCCTAGTCTACAAAGCAAGAATCAGGACAACCAGTGCTACATAAAGAAATACTATAGAACAACCCTCCTCCAAACACATACACAAAGAAAGGAAGGAAGGAAGAAACAAAAGAAGAAAGAAAGAAAGAAAGAAAGAAAGAAAGAAAGAAAGTAAGTTGTTTAAGAGGCAGTTATGCCAATAAGAGATTTCATTTATTGTCGCTTTGCATTAAGTCATGAAAGAACGTAGAAACAGGAAGGAACTTTAGAAGCAGGAAGGAGTCCTTATCAGAAGCTAAACTTCACTGTGCCTCTCTTTGAACTTCTCATGCTTGGATTGCAAGAAATTATCCTCTGTGAGTTATTTTGTCATAGCAGCATAAATGGAGGGAAAAAAGTTGACTCATCTGAATTTATTTTTGTTCAGAGTGCTTCCATCATTATCTCTATTTTTCGCCATGCCACTAAAGACTTGGATTTTATGGAGTGGCTACTACCCATAGGTAATGCCAACAGCACATAGTGAGGGGACTTCATTGCATGCTGTGAACTCACCCATTTTACATATAAATCTGAAAACTTCAAGCTCTTTATTTTTCACAAAGGTAAGAAGATATAATAAAAATATCCTTATTCTTTTTTCATAAGATAGAGTAGGGGTTCTTATAAACTCCTATATTATAAACTAGCAGAAGATAAGTCAAAGTTCTATGTGTGTATGTTCAAATATGTTACAATTATTCATTATATTAATGGTTTCATTTTCTTTCAAATTAGAATATTTTATAATGTATTTTACTTTCTACAATTACAATAACAGCTGTAAATTTGTAGAATTAAAAATGTAGATAGATATCGAGGAAAGCTATTTCAGTGCAGTAAGAACCTTATTTTGCTGTGCTTGATAAATTGTGCTGACTCTAGAAAACTGGTCTTTAGCTCTGTACTAGAATTTGGCCTAAAATATGTATTTTACTCTTATATGACAGAATTTCTCTCTCCATAGGAAATTATTCTCCAATTCAGTTTTCAGGCAAATCTGCTTATGTCTGATAGCAAATAGCTAAACAAACACAATTTCCTGAAATCAAGAAATTACTCATGATGAAACTGATAGAAGAAATTTCATTTTGTACATGTGATAAGGAGGTAAGACCAGTGTTTGGCAGATGCTACTTGATGGAATTGTAGTATCCTTAAAAGAACTAGTTGATAAGATATATTTTATTCTGACAACACAGGCAAACATGACTGGATTCAGCCAGTGACTTTTAATAGCTGTTGACTGTTGGACACTGAAATAAATTGCTCTAGTTTTGCATTCTTACAAATGGTTACAAATTCAGTTTGATGGTTACCTTGAATTTCTCCCTCATTGAAAGCTTGTGATATTAAACTAAATTTGGTGTTTTCATTAATTTAAAAGATAAACATATTGAAATAAATGATCAACAATGTCCCTACATACCACTTTAAATGCAACTTGTGTGTTGGGCTTGTTATGTGTGGAGACACTGCACTGTTCAAACAGACAAAGGACGTTCTTTTCCAGGTTGCACTTGTGCTATCTACTACCAGTTTCTGAGAGGTTAGGTGGGTCACACTTGTGAAGTGAGCAGAGTGTTTACCAACCACTCACAGCAATTGAAGAAACAGTATTTACTTTTATACAAGAGAATAGTGCTATAATATAATCCAATGGGCTGCATTTACGAACATTTATTATTTATTTATTTTATGTGTATGTGCCTGAATGTATGCATGTGATCCATATGTATACAGGAACACGTGGAGGCCAAAAGAGGGCACTGGCTAGATACCATAGTTTTGAGAAACCGTCTATATGCTGAGAAATAAGGCTAGGTCTTCCAAAAGAGAAACAAGAATACTTAGTTGCTCAGCAATCTTAGAAGCCCCATATAGTAGACACCTTTAGGGAGATTACGGTACCTTCATTAAGTGGAGCATCTTGGGCAAGTGTAGGCCAATGGAAGTTGAAATTTCAAAATACCAATACAACTCTGTTTCTAACACCCATTTTATTTTCTTACTCCACAGAAATTTAACAATTTGAACACAAGAATCGCCAATATAACAGCTCCTACCTTTCTATAGCTTGAACCTATAACACTAAGAGACATAGTACATATTTGGTCAATGCGATGAACAAGCAATTCATATAATCCTATATAATCTAATTAAAATGTACTAAACTAAAGGAACTATAATGCAGAAAATTTCTAATTACATTTTCTTGAAAATTTTTCAACTCAAAGATAAAATGTAGACCCAATAGTTATATTTAATATCTCCAAATGACACGTCTATGGACTTATTTTATTCAATTTTCACTAACACAAGATAAAACATGGAAGACTAAATTAAAAGAAATATTAATAAAAGAAAAAATGAAATAAATAAGTTAATGTTGGGAAGGATGTCACATTTTGATTCTACACTCTCTTGAGAAGACACAGAGACAATGTATGTGTCAAATAGGTAGTCCACAAGGCATAGGAAATCTGTTTAGTGAATAAGGTAGAATCCTGGAATGGTCCTTCCAGAAGGTCCCAAGGAATATCACCTTAATGCCCTGATTGGATATTACGTGGAAATCCTATTCATGGCAACACATATCTTGATGACATTTGTCCACTAATTACAGTACTAATTCATCTTAATGTCTTACTTATGATACAATATCAAGAGACATAATAAATATATCCTCTCTCTGTTTGAGTCTCTGCATCATAGCATTTAGTGATATTTCTGTTTAACAATCCAGATAGTAAATATTTTCAGTATTGAAGGCCAAGTAGATTTTATTACAAATATGAACTCTCTCTTACTACAAACACAACCAGTGATAATATAACAAAACAAAGTCACAGATATGTTTCCTTACTTCTTCTACATGAAAATATAAATTTGCTTTATAAAAATTCACATGCAGATTTTGCCAATGACAGGTAGTTTGTCAACCTTTAGTAAAGACTCTTATCAAATGATTTTACTTGAGAATACAAAAATAATACTCATTTTTTCTACTGCTTCTTGATTTGATTTACAATGTTCTTTTCTCTACAAATCCAAGAAATATAAATCATCTCTAGAGCATCTAATCATGCAATTCACTTCCTCCCTCTGTAGTGACTTTCTTAAAGTTGGGCTTGTTTAGACATATAAACTTAGTTTAGGTTGTCCTAGAACAAGAAGTGAAAACAAAAACTAGCTTTGATCTTTTGCATAACTTAGCAATGGGTCTGGAGAAGAAATAAGACTCATATTTTTATAGTTGTTAAGTTAACATTCTAAAATGCTTTTTTACAAGATTTAGGTCTGAATTTTAGATTTAATTATATGGAGTCTTACAAACATAAAACTGCATTTATTTATGCTTTCACTAGATCAGATTTATTGAATGTATAGACTCATAATATCATTTTAATTAGGATTTTTACTTATTAAAATGTAGAAAATAAAGTAGGTCAACTCTGGAAGCTAAAACTCAAGAAAATTAAATTTTATAACATAATAAAACATTAGACATGTAAATAAAATTGGAAAGATTCACATCTAGAAATTTGTATCAAAATATGTAACTGAATAGATAAAACATGTATAAAAAATTGACACAAGACCCACATTTTTATTTAGTCCAACCTAGTAAATTAAGAAAGGAAATAAATCCAAACATAATTTTCAGTTGACTTAACAAAGAATTCAAGTCCAAATCAGAGAAAAGGTCAGGGAGTGGGTCAGTGAGAGCCCAACAGTGTTTTTCCATGTCTTATCTCAAAGAGTGAAATTGCTACTGAACGGTACCTGATATGCAGAAGAAAATATAATACTGAACAGCATGTAGGCAGACTCTAAGATTTTCTCCACTTTCACTCCTTTTTTCAGAGTGTTAACTCTTTGTCCTACCACTCACCTGCAGGAGATTTATTCTGTAAGGTTTAACCAAATCAAGTAAGGGTACCATTCACAGCTGATCAGTGGTGCTTGTCACATTACATGACAATAAAGTGAAAATGGTGACCATTGTCTGCTCCACCTAGGATCTGAGAGAGCAACAGCTGTGATTTTACCTACCAGAATGGAAATTGCTATATCATCTCATGGAGAAAGTGGCCACTCAGACTGGTTTTACAAGCACTGCCATTTGCACATTCTTCAAAGGATTGTCAGTCTATTTGCCCAGTAATAGTGTAAACAAATCTGTCTTAATCTACACTAACTTTCTTTAAAAGGTTAATCAGTTGGATTATGGATCTATTTCTTAGCATTCCTGAAGTTCACTATCAAAACACCACTAGATTGTGAGTCTGATAAATGGATACTACTTGTTCATAGATAGTATTTTTTGGCTCTGTCATACGTGGAGTAGACAACCAGTTAGCTGTCTGGAAGGTTGTAAGAACAGTCAGCCCATAGGATTAGAGAGATGATGCAGCTTTAAGGGCACTTGCTGATCTTGCAGAGGACCTAGTACTCACATGGTGGTTCACAGCTGTGTGTAACTCCAGTTATGGGTTATCTTTTGGCCTATGGAGGCACAAAACCAATATGTGAAATACCACACACACATACATTCAGGTGAAACACTCATAAAAGAAAATGATATAAATTCAAAATAGTGTTTTTAGAAGGAGCACTAGGTTCCTTCATGATGGCCTCAATTAAGAAATACATAAATAAAAAAGTGAAGAGTTTAGACATCACTGCTGTTGTTGTTATCATGTATTCAGCCTCTTACATCGATTAACATGGAATGACTTGATATACTCAACATAATAATCAGAAGATTATAAATTTCATGAGTACATTCAACTTTATTGACCCAAATTCACTGCGTAAAAATGTTTAGCTATTTTATGTGCATTGAAAAATGTTATATGTAAAACAATGGTGATAATTAAAATTCATGCATCTATTAATGGTGATACAAGCTCAATTTATGTTTTATCTCAGTAATTTTGAAATTTTTAAAAAAGATACTTGTTGAAAATGAATTTAAAAAACTATGAGCTACAGTTTATCAACTTTGAAATTTAGGTATCAAAATTCTCTATACTTTTAGACTGGGGAAGTCTTATCAGATAAAATCAATTTGAGTTTTTCTAACGTATACAATGTTACTTTGTTATTTGGATTTCAACGTTATTCAAAATGAACTTACATAATATCACTAAAAATTCACTTTTTGTAGTGTATATAGCATTGTTTATATTGTTTTATTAAACATTGATAGCTTGAAAGCTAGCTATATTACATCAGTATACACATGTGTACAAAATGAACAGAATCTCACAGATATACACACAAAAAGCATGCACGTATGCATGCAGGTGTACATGTGCACATGTTTCTGCTTCCTTATGAAATTATTGCCCAATCAGGAAGGGTGGAGTAAATTCAGTTCTTCTTCGTCTTAACAGAGACACAGTTGAAATACCCACATATTAGGCAACCTTGAAGCATGAATGTCACAAAGGGTGTGAACAATCTTTTGTAATAAAGATAAAATACCAATTTTGTTTATGAAATGTTTACATAATGTAATTATATTTACTGACAATTTAAAGACACTTTTATAAATGATTACTCGACTCTATTTGACCTTAACGTGCAAATTAAAAAATATTTGTTTACTTTTCTACACACCCAATTGTTTTATATTACCAAAAGGTATTTGTTTAATTTGTCATCACCTGTTTTACAGTTCATTTTAAAATATGAAAGACGAAGGTCTTGGTTATTTAAAAACATCTTACAGTATTTGTATTTGAAATGAAATTACTATTAACTCTTTTCATTCAGAATGGTATTCAAGGTGTATCAGGACTGAGTCTGTTCTCTTACCCCTTGGCCTGCAAAGGCAGTCCCACCAGGGGCAAATAATTGAAATACTGATAAGAGAGTCCATTACAAAGATAGCAGCAGCTCGCCTTACTAGAAGAATTCACCTGAAGCCCGAGCTGCCCATCAGCTACATCTTTGTAGGGCCTCTAGGTCCAGTCCATTCAAGGGCTTGGTTGGTACTTCAACCTCCGATGCCCCTCTAGGCTCTGGAGAGTTGACTCTGTTGATCTTCTTGTGAAGCTCCTTTCACTTTCAGGTCCTTTTCGCCTTCCCCCCACTATCCATAAGGCTCTCTATGCATAAACAAATGTTTGGTTGTGAGTCTCAGCATAGTTTTCAATCTGCTGCTGGGTGGAGCCTCTCAGAGGCCAACTCCACTAGGCTTCTGTCTGTAAGCATAGCAGAGTGTTGCAGGCTTCGATCTTCTCCAAACCTACTTTATTTAAGGTTCTTTAATTCTTATACCTCCCTTCCAACCCACCTACCCCAGATAGGAGAGAAAGGAGGTTAATGGGAAAAGGAGAAGTAGACCTTTTTGGACTCAGTTCCTGGGAGTGATTCCCTGGCTGAGTCAGCAGGATTTCAGCAGACCAGCAATTCAACCAAAGTTGCTGCTGGAACCTGGAGGAGCAGCAGCAGGAACCCAGAGTCCTGAAGTGTTCTCTGAAGTGGTGTCGCTAGGAGCATCTCAAAATGGAGCGATGAACAGCCAAACAACACCAAGACTCCAAAATACCCCCTCCTGTTTTGGACTCGAATATATATATATATCTCCTGTCAGAGTCTGTACTAAGATGTGTTTCACCTGGCATAAACCAAGCCGCCGCAGGTTATGGTTCATCTTCTAGTGGATAGTCACTTGTTCTCTCACAATTCTGTCCCCCAGTCCCACACTTGGGATCAAAACAAAAACATGGTTACAGTCACCACAGAATATTTTTACCAGTGTCAGGAGTTAGTTCTCTCCCATGAGGTAGGTCTCCCGTTGGGCCAGGCATTGTTAGACATCCCCTCAGTCTCTGTGCTATCTCTTCTATCTTTATACCTGCACATCTTATAGACAAGGTCTTATAGCCATACATGAAATGTTATTCTTTTAATATTATTTTTCTCAAATTTAAAAGTAAAATAATAATAGTAATTAATTGTAATTCAGATATAATCAACATATTATCTTGGATGTGTACTGTAACATTTAGTTTAAAACTTAAACATGTTCTTCACATACTTTTCCATTTTAATAGCATTTCTTTGTACATGTACACAATGTTAATGTAAAACATGATTTAAAGGATCCATTATATCAAATCTCTGTTGTAAATAATATTAAAACAGTTGTTTAAATGATCCTATTATTGATAAGTAGAACAAAAGCTTAGCAAAGAATGAACATAGTTGTAGGTCAGCTTATGGTGATGTGTGTAGGTTTTCCCCCATGACTCTTCTTAGCATGGTTGAGGTGAGTGTTAAGGAAAACCAAGGCTAGGCTAATTAGTTGTGATATATACAAAAATGAACTAAAAAGAAACTTGTTATATATTCACAATGTAGTGGCTTGAGAAGCTCCCACAAGCAACAAGTTTGAAGGATAAGTGTGAGGATGCTGAACCTTTAAGAGGGCTTAGGAGAGTTAGGGGTGGTTAACACATGTTTATTGCAGCTACTTAGGATCCCTGTTGTTGGGACACCGTTACTGAGTATTGACCCTTCCCAATCACCACGTACTGAAATCTAATATTCAAGAAATGTAGACAACATAGACACTTTTTTATGAGAATGAAGCCTTTGTGAATATGGTCACTTAACAGAATCCTTGCTGGTGTTTCTCATGCCATCTGAGGATACAGAGATATGTTATCCATTTGTAAGCTGGAAAATGGTTCTTTCCAGATCAAAAGCTTGCAGGAACATTTTTTTCAAAGGGAATAATGTTTCTGTTGTTTACAAACTACCTGGTTTGCTGTGTTTCATTACATCAATTCAGGTTGACTATGACACCTATTCTGATGAAGGACAATGCAGTTTCAGGAAACCCCACAGAACAACCAATACAGTAGACATATATTCACTGTGGCTCTACAGGAAAGAGAGAAGCCATGAGCATACTGTGCGCATCATCTGAAGGCTACATAGGTTCTGTCCTGATAAATCTCAGCAGAGATGTCTGTGGTCAAGATTCAGTCTGACAAAGACACAACCTGCTTTACTGAATATAAAGGTTGGACTCATCGGCACATATCATATTATCTCTTTATAAGGAATGTACCAAGAGTTTCAGTTTTACTTATGTTAATTTTCCTTAAGATTTTCTTCTCAGTTAGACTTACATGTATAAAAGCAGGATAAAGATAGGTTGAATTTTCAAAGTTTTATCTTATGTTGCATTTGTTGTATTTATTTTTATTTTTTATTTTTATTTATTTTATTTTATTTTTAATTTTTTTATTAATTTATTCATATTACATCTCAATTGTTAGCCCATCCCTTGTATCCTCCCTTTCTTTCCTCCCTCCCGCTTACCCCTCTACTCCCTTCCCCTATGTCTGTGACTGAGGGGGACCTCCTCCCCCTGTATATGCTCCTAGGGTATCGAGTCTCTTCTTGGTGACTTATTATCTTTCCTCTGAGTGCCACCAGGCCTCCCCATCCAAGGGACATGGTCCGATATGGGGCACCAGAGTTTGTGTGAAAGTCAGATCCCCTTCTCCACTTAATGGTGGAGAATGTCCTGTCCATCGGCTAGACTGGGTAGGGGTTCGAAGTTTACTGCCTATATTTTCCTTGACTGGTGCCATAGTTTGAGGAGGACCCCAGGGCCCAGACCCGCCTATAGTTTTCCAGGACCCTCTAGATCCTTCTATTTCCTCATTCTCCCAGGCTTCTCACCCCTAAAGTCTCAATAGGATTTTCTCCCCTCTGACCCACTTTCCTGGTAGGTAATGTTTTTCATGGGGGCATACCCCTTGGCCTAGTGTCTCTATATAAGTGAGTATATACCATTTGACTCTTTTTGCTTCTGGGTGAACTCACTCATTATGATAATTTCTAGTTCAATCCATTTGTCCACAAATTTCGGAAATTCCTTGTTTTTAATAGCTGAGTAGTATTCCATAGTGTAAATATACCACAGTTTCTTTATCCATTCTTCTACTGATGGACACGTAGGTTGTTTCCATGTTCTGGCTATTATGAATAAGGCTGCTATGAACATGGTTGAGCTGTTGTATTTATTTTATGTTGATCATTTTTATCCTTCTAAGATTAAAGATGATAAGATTATATAACTAAATGCAGAAGATTTTAATTGCTTGAATTTATATCTAGGGCAAAGTTGTTGGTTAGTTCACTGTATTTTAAAGTACACAAACATTTACATTATAAAGGAATATGCTTCTTTTCTGTATAATTTGAATTTAATTAAAGGAAAATTAATATGGCCTGATCAATTACTTATAATAATAGCTTCCTCAATTAATCAAGACAGGCCAACTATTTGGTAAATATAAGTTAACCTTAAATTGTAATGGTTCAGCATATTAAGATTTCTTTTTTTAAAGTAATACTTTCAATTGGATTAAAAACAAATTATTATCTTGAATTTCTCATGATTTAGCCTTCTGCATGCTTCAACATTTAATAATATGGATGTCTCAAAATGGGGCTTAAGTCAGTTATATTGGATCTAGAGACAATGCAAATCATTTTTATACATGATAAGACATCCCTCCTCTTTATGAGATAAGCAATATTCATTTAGAGATCGCTTGCTGGTCAAATGGCTATTGTCTCACTACCAGGGAGAAGAGTTTAAAAATGTTATAAATGACTTTTCTCACAATTACACTTTCTTCTTCATTTTCTTCATACCAGGAATGTATCTTGTGTAGAATGCCACCATTGAGGAAACTATCTAGAAAGTTCCTTATTTATATGGCAACATTCATTTGAAATCTGAAAATTATATATAAATTGCTTGAAAATTCTGCCATAGATGCTTGGACTTGTGTAGAGAGAATACATTTGTTTCCATGAATTAGTAACATATTCTCAAACACACTTGTCTGTGAATATTTCTTTAATAAGGAAAACAAAAGGGCAAAGAAATTAGAAAAGATGAATTGCTAAAGTGTCAAAGGAGCAAAAAATTTAAAAAGTCAAATCAGAATAAAGCCAAAGAATACTTCATATTAAAAGAAAAATACTACATATAGTTGTCTTGAATACAAAGAGTAACTAATATTTTCCATCTAATTTTTCTTTCTGTGATCACTTAGGCTTTTTACCATCATATGACAACATCACATTGGAAAAGAGTAGTGAGTAAAACAGTGTTTTTCAAACCGTAAAAGGAGTATTATTCTGCTATCAAAAACAAGGAAATCTTGAAATCACAGGCAAATGGATGGATGGATCTAGAAGAGATCATCCTAAGTGAGTAACCCAGACCCAGAAAGACACACATGTATGTACTCACTTACACTCACTTAAGTGGATAGAACATAGAAGTCCTGAGATAATATACTCAGCAAGGGTTCAAGACAGAGACTGGAACTTGTAGCTCGACCATGGGCTGAGAGCTAAGAGTTATATGGAAGAGTGGGGCAAGGGGAGGAATGGAAGGACACAGAGAGGTCAGGAGCTCAATAGGGAGACCACCAAGGCCAGCAAAGCTTGACACAGGGGGTACTGCACAAACTGATGCACCGACCAAGGGAAATGCGTGGTGAGTACCCGGAATCCCTGTTCAGATGTAGCTGACATGATCGCTGATGTCTATGATTGGATCACTACCCCATGGTCGGGCAGCCTTGTGGGCACACAGAGAAAGAGGATGCAGGCTACCATAAAGAGACCTGATAGATTGTGATCAGACGGTGGGAGAAGCCGTCCCCCCCCCATCAGAGGTCTAAGGGAGGGTGACAACTACAAGATAAAAGAGAGGGAATAACAATCAGGATGTAGCTTGAATAAGTCAGAATAAATAAATAAATGAATGAATAAATAAATAAATGAATAAATAAATAAATGAATAAATGAATAAGTAAAATGTGCACGTTTCAATGGCAATGTGTCCCTCAAATATTTAAAAATCTCAGTCCACAGTATCATTACTAATGAGATTAAAAATAAATAAATCTGCTTAATTTCTCTAGGAATGTAATGCAATTATTGTCAAACTAACTTCACCGGTTTTGATTATGGGCAATCTTTCAGTATGTGAGTCTGTAGTATTTGTTATTGCTTAATTGTATTGAGATTTCAAAAGCATAAGTCTTCCCTCCCATCTTTATGCAGAGTATCTATAATTTTAATTGCTTTCTTCTATGACAAATGTTAAAAAATGCTATTTTTTCAATTCTTATGACTACAAAGAGGCAAATTATTAGCATGTATTCTACTTTCCTTTTCCTCTTTTTCAGTTTTTCACTAAATGATTTTATGGTTCTCAATCTTTATTCAGTTATTATAAAACATATATTAGATGATGTAATTATAGACAATAACCAGTATATTGTATATATCTATTGTAAATAAAATATTATACAACATTGTAATGTTATATATATATAAACAATAATCAAAATATAAAATAAATAATCTTGCCACTCTTGGTTCATTATTCTGGAAATTATAATATGACTGCATAAGTAGATATGGTGCGTCTTGTGAGCTCTTTGTTTATATGTGCCTATGTATAAAAAATGTACTTCAGAACTCTCTTGTCATTACACGTTACTCATTTGTGATGTAGTACTGTCACAATAGAGTGCCTTCCCACATTACAGCTCTTATACCATCACCCCAGAGTTTAATATTTAATTAGAAACTTGCATGGACACATGCTAGGTAGAGAATTCTGCTCACACAATTCCCAAAAGTGTGTTCTTCTTATATGAATTATTGATGGACTCAATATTAATAGGATTCAATATTAATAGCCCTAAAGTTTTAACTCCTTCCATGACTAACTAGAATCTAGGCTCTCATCAAATATCATCTGTCTCAGACATTTGTATGACTAAGGGAACAATTTAACTACAGAAGTTCCTCTATAACCAGACACCAATGAAACTAAACAGATTGTACTCTTTAAAATACAATGGTGGAATACACTTAGGATAGGAAATATCATTACAAATGGGGAGGGAGCAGTGAGCAGGAGGAAATGAATAATGGCCAGCAAGTAAATCCAAAACACCTACAAGGCCAACATTAAATGTTAAAGCTTGAAGATAATCTTTTATTCTTTGTTGTAGTTATGTTGGAATGGAGCCCAGTATAGTCAGCAGCTCATACATCAGGTTTCAGGAACTTGGCTTAATGCTGAATGTCTGTGGTTGTCCCCGGACATAATTACACCCTAGCGATTATACTGATCTGAAGTCTCTGGGCTGGCCTTTCATAGCAGTTATGTTGGCTTTTTGCATGCATGAGAACCCTCTGCCATGGCCCCACGGTCAAGCCTCCACTAATCTACAGTCTACTGACGTGTGTCCATGGTGGCCATCCCCAAAATGAGTGAAGGTGATTCTTTACAACCGAATCACCCAACTCACATGTCACTTACTTGAAAATGCCATAGCAGAGATGCACTGATATACCACTTTACCAGGGTTTCCTCTCATTCAATGATGAAGTTAAGGATCATGCACATGCCCTATCTCACCCATCCAATATCATGAAATTTATATCCTAAACCTGACTTTTATATATAAATTAAACACTGACAGAGATTTGGAGCACAAGAGAATGTAGACATTGACATTTTTCTTCTAATGGTAGCAGCATGATCTTGGTTCTAATATGAGGCACAGTCAGAAACAAAAGCATTTCTAATCTTCATCCTCAGATTATAGATACTTTTAAATGTGATGGATTTTTTTGTGAGCAATTTCGAAATATATAGTGGTATTTTGTTATTGGAATTCACACAGTCCACAGTGGCAGTGAATTTCCCTTTTCTTTAATAGTTCTTTGGATTTATTTTTATATTATTTAGTTGTATTATTTCATATCTGAGCTTTGGAGATTTAAAGTTGTACAATGTGGAGAGGTTTTTTTTTTTTCTTTCTTTCTTTCTTTCTTTTCTTTTCTTTTTTTTTTTTTTTGTGAGAATGTCTCTCAGGGGGAGAGAGATTAGATAAAGACATGAGGATGAACGGTGATGTCTAACTTGAATAAAAATGTGCTGGAAACTACATCTCCGTCCAAGGCAGAAGCACAGAAGCATGGGTCATGAGGATGTACTGGCTGCAATGTGTTGCACAATCCAAGCCAAGAAGTAGAGGCAAAGGAATACTGGGCATGACAATGATTAACACTTAATATGGAAAATGCTATGTGTTCCAGGATACTTTTTTTAAAGATGATATAACTAGAGCTTAAAATGCAGCATGAATACAAAACACTGTATGTGGATTTAATGGTAGTTTATTCTCATTTAAAATGAGTGATCAAAGAGAGAGAATATATTTAAATGAAACCGTGGTTGCTCATACACTTCTTGTATCGCGTACTAGTATTTAATTCTCATCAGTTTAAGTCATGCTGCACCTGATATATACCCATGAGCAAAACAGATACTTTTCTATGAAAAGGAATGTTGTTTGATTTCCAAATTAATAATTATGTTTTCTACTCTATCAGATATCCAGAACTTACTCGACTCACAAGAATATAGATTTCAAACTAATCCTTTATTTTAGATAGGAATTTGTTTTGTACTAAAAACGTGTCACTTTATCTTGAATTTCACCATTTTGTACTTTAATTCTTTCCTGAATTAATAAAGTCGAAATTGTTATTTTACCATTTGAGCACTCATGTGGATAACAAATAAACAAAATGGATTGTGTCAGGATCTGTTAGATTGCAAATATCAACACACACACAAGTTTTGTCAGGTCATAGGGATATATAGAAACACAGAAAACAAAAATAGGGCATGTCTTCTAAGACAGGTGACACTTTACAGAAGTCTCGGATGTCATTTGAATCCAAAACAGCTCTCTCTCAGGGCACAACTACATCTATAGGTGTCTAGCTAAGTGGTCTGTCGTTTTGCTGCCTGAGTGAGCCAATAGCAAACACTATTCCCAGTCCAGCTACCTTCTTTGTTGCTATGGTGACTCAGTTCTTTTCTCTCTGCTTCTCACTGGCTCTATACCTCTGTCTCTCCTCGTGTGCATCATTCATTTTGCTGCAGCCCAGCATCTCTTAC
>OU015748.1:12930638-12942113 GCA_907169655.1 Acomys percivali
GTGTGTGTGTGTGTGTGTGTGTGTGTGTGTGTGTGTGTGTGTGTGTGCGCCTAATATAAAACCAAAAGCTTAAAACCAGAAAATGTACCACTGAGACATATAGTTAGTGACATATAGTCCGTTTCTTACCCTCTAAAGGTACTGCACATTGTTGCAGAGTGCAGAAAAGTATCCATTACATAAAGAGAAGTTTATTGTGTATAACTAAAGGACAATTTTCCATAATTGATTCATTCTTAAAATTAAAAAATGCTGAATAACAAAAAAGAACTTGATGAAGCCAGAAATTTTATTAGATGTAGATATAGATAAGAGTATTATTCATAGTTATTTATTGAAAGTTTAGATTAGAAACAATTCTGCTAGCTGTTGAAAACCAAATAAGCAAATCAGAAAACATGGTTATTTCAAAACAGTTAATATATTTACACTTAATAATCTTAAAATTTTATGTACATTTGTTGAACATTAACTGTATAAAACATCCTATGATATATGAGGTAAACTGTAATTAAGGTCTATTTAGTGCTTACAAATCAGTAGCTAATTAACAAATCAAAATTATACTGACAGGTATAGTATGCCTGATTGTGTTCTGAATGAAACCATGGTTGGAAAATGAAGAATGCGCCCTCATAGCTGCAAATTACACTGAATAATTTGAATTGCTTGTATGTTAGAGAAGAAAAAAGAATCTGCAATGACACTGGTAATTATTTATGGCAGGCCATGCATATTCTGAGGCTACAAATATGAATATGATTTTAAAGTACAATAATTAGTGTAATACGAAATATAATTACTTTCATCTTATTTATATATATATTAGGATTAAAGCAGTGTTTAGAAGGGCTATTCACTGGTATGATATTTAAGTTATTTGTACTGAATAAAGAATACTTCAGAGAATTTTATTCTCCCCTGTTATCCTCATTTTTCACAATGAAACAGCCATTCATAATCCCACTAAACCATGTTAGTTGAATTGAAATGAGGAAAACTTATGTTAATTGGAATCCTGACTTTGGTTAGGACATCAATGCTTTTCAACCTTAGGTAAATGCTGCCAAAGAACTAAGCAGAAAATTCTATCACGATTCCTTAGGCCAGAAATAAGTCCTATCATTTTTCCAAATTTCACATTCAAAAAAATAACTCAATCAAGAATATATTATTCAAGTTTTTTTCTCATATTGCATCTTCCGTGTCTTCAATAATATATGATTTTTATTATTTAATACTACCAACGTCATAAAAATATGTGACAAAAAATGAAAATCCCTAAAGTTGTACCTTAGGAATATGCTAAGAATGTGTGTTTTTCAGAACACACATCATAGAAATGAAGAACGAGAACATGAAAAGAGTATGCATGTTTTCTTAAACTTGACATTTAAAATAGTTATAAAAATTCATATACTTGGTGTTACTGCTGCTATTTCTTTTTCCTACTAAGTAGAATTTTTTAAATGGTCAATAATTTTATTTAATCCAATTAAATTTAAATTTTCTAAAACTGTAACAGGATTACTCAAAAATGAAATGTATTTAATTATTCCAAAACACATTTCATTAATCCACATTACATGTCCATTTAGCTAAAGAAGCACTGTAGGGGCTTTGTATCTCCTCCTGTAGTGATATCAATCATGGTCAATATGATGAAGTATCTGGTCCTCAGTGAGCTGGCTGGTTAATGTTCATAAACACTGTTTCTGTTGTTCCTGTGTTGCTCTCAGCCAGATCTTTAAATGAGACTACGTAATTCTGCATATGCTGTCATTTTTCAACAAAACTATTTTTAGAGCAGAACTCAGAATTGTCATTTTAATGTCTTCTCTCCACATATTGATGATGGAACAGTCTGAGAAATAAAGACCTTTATGAGGAGCAATGAACAATAAATGCACAATTTCCACCCTTCTACAGACAAAAACCCCTGGCTTTCCCTAAACAAGTCAGCTTCAGATTGCTGGAAAGTCCTGAGGTTTGAGGAACTATTTTTACATAATTTGACGCTGTGTTATATCAACTTTCCCTGGTAACAAACAAAATCTGTATCGTACAATAAAATACTTAGCGAGTATAGGCAATAGTTTAACTCATCCTCTAAAGTTAAAGATTTTACTACAGATCATCCAATCCTTTTATACTTAGAATAGCATCTTTAATTTTAAAGTGAATTATTAAATTAGAAATGCCTTCACAAACCCTATACAGGGTCTTTGTTCCTTTTCTTATTTCAGTATTTCTATTTTTAAAAGGTGAAATTTTCATTTGGAAAGAATATTCACAACAGTAAACTCCTACATTTCCATTTAAGTGAGAATATTTTTAAGCCTGGAGGATTAACCAGGGCTTAAACACAAAGTAGAAATCATCCATCTGCCTTTGGAAACTCAATTTCTTTGTTTTGGTTCTTCCATGATCAGTGTTAGAAAGCAAGTAAAAGAAAACATAAACATGAGAAGATTCTCCTTACTGGATGCTTCTGGGTCAGTTCAACACAGCAGATATAGGCCCCTAGTCTCAGAATTTACTGAAGCAGAATATTGATGCTGCATAATTGTTGTCACTACTAAGTAAAATGTGGCATGCTGTTTCTGTAACACTGTGCTTGACACTTTGTCTATTAAGCCTTCTGGTTTCCTAGAGTAAAATGAACTGCAGAGTTTGGAATCACACAGACGGCAACTTCTAGTCTGAGGGCACTCCCAGGAGAGACAGAAATCATCTACTTCATGTAATGTAAGCACGGTGTTGAAGTTACACATGTTTTTAAACATCTCATGGAAGCTATCCAATCAGAGTATGTGGCTGCGCAGAAAAATCCAAACACAGCTGGAGTAAACATGGGTTATTGCAATGCTATTTAAAGAATATGTAAACTTTCCTTTTAAATTGGGGTCAGGGAAATGAGAAAACATTCAAAGTAAGAGAAACATAGGCACATTCTGGACGTGCTAAAGAAAGAAGCTACCTTTAAAAAAGACAATACGGGACTAAACAATTAGAGTAAGAGTTAGATAAGACATTGGGAGATGCAGAGGAAGCGGGAAAAAGGAAGGGGAAAGTTTTTTGTGTTGCCACTACTGTAAATTTTTAGTGTTGGGCTTCAATCAGGGGTCATATGCATCTATGCAAGTATTTTACTACCCTGAAATGAAAGAACAGATGTCCTTATCGTTTATAGGGACATAATAATTGTATTTGTTTGGTGGAATATTTGTAATCAGGTTGATATCATTTTTATATATTTTTTTGTTTGCTTTAAGTTGTACAACTTCTAAATAGGAGTGAGATTTGACTACTCAAAACTCAATTGATATGGCTGGACTATTATACGTGCAATGTCAATTTAATAAATTAAACAACACATAAATTTAGGGTGTTTTAATAGTATAATAGTGGCATTTATATATATATACATATATATATATATATATATTTTAGAAAAGTTGACAGTTTCAGAGAATATAACTAACTGTCTTCGTCACTATTCTATTGCTGTGAAGAGACACCATGACCAAGGCAACTCTTATGGAAGAAAGCATTTCATTGAGGGCTTGATTACAATTTCAGAAGTTTATCATCATGGTGAAGAGCATACTAGCATGTAGGTAGCAGCTGGAGCTGAGAGGAATACGCTGACCCAGAGAGAGAAAGATACACGGGCCCTGCAAGCTACCTCATAATCTTTCTCAGGTAGCTCTGCTCCTTGAAGACCAGCATTTAAATTTGTAAATGTATGGTGGCCAATCTTTTTTTAAATTTTTTATTAATTTATTCTTGTTACATCTCAATGGTTATCCCATCCCTTGTATCCTCCCATTCTTCCCTAACTCCCATTTTCCCCTTATTCCCCTCCCCTATGACTGTTCCTGAGGGGGATTTCCTCCCCCTGTATATGCTCATAGGGTATCAAGTCTCTTCTCGGTGACCTGCTGTCCTTCCTCTGAGTGCCACCAGGTCTCCCCCTCCAGGGGACATGGTCATAATGAGTGAGTTAACCCAGAAGCAGAAAGACTTAAATGGTATATACTCACTTATATCTGCATACTAGCCCAAGGGGCATGTCCCATGAAAGCCTTGACTTACCAGGAAACTGGGACAGAGGGGAGGACATCCTATTGGGACTCTAGATGAGAGAAGCATGGGAGAACCGCAAAGTAGAAGGATCCAGAAGGTCCTAGAAACTTACAAGTAGAACATTATGATAGGCAGATTTGGGCCCAGGGTTCCCGCTCAAACTAAGGCACCAGCCAAGGACAATACAGGCAGTAAACTTTAAACCCCTACCCAGATCTAGCCAATGGTCAGAACATTCTCTACAGTTGAGTGGAGAGTGGGGTATGACTTTCACATGTACTCTGGTGCCTCATATTTGACCATGGTGGCCATTCTTATTCAAACCAACAGAGTAACCAAAAATGTCATCGTTTAATATTTACCATTTTAAAACTTCTTATCTCATAATAGGATAGCTGTTTACTTGTAAACAATTCCATAAGAACGTCCTGTTCAAATGTACAGGAACAATTGTAAATGCCCTGTTTAATGACATACATATATGATACTATTTAATAATTTTAGTATTTAAAATAATTTTTTCTGTGATTTGGAATCTGTATACTAGGTAATCTATATTTTTGTTGTTCTTAAATGAATGCAATATATTAATTTAGTTTCTTCTTTAAGTTAAATATACATTTCAAACATGTTGTTTGTTGAGACAGAGTTTCTCTATGCAGCCTTGGCTGTCCTAGACTTGCTTTGTAGATCAGAACAATGATGTGCCTGTTTCTGCCTCCTTCAGTGCTGGGATTAAAAGGTGTTTGCATCCATGCCCAACTTAAATATACTTTTTAATTTACTTTCATTGTAGCAAAAAATCATATTCTGCTTTGTGAGGTGGGAATAAACTCAATGTTTGGAGCCAGATTACTACATTTGACCAAGGAGTTACACACTTCTACATTCTTTGAATATAAATTAATGTTAAAGTAAAGGACACACAAATTCAAATACTTAAATACATATTTTTTGAATTATTAAGTGGTTAATAAGTGAAGATTTATCTTAATAAGCAACCTCAATTCATTTTTTAGATTTTTACATATTTATGTGAGGTTTTGCAAGAAAATTACTGTTTTAGAATAAAGGAATTGAATGAAACTACAATCAAAGAATAAACTACATATGACCTCGAATTTCATTTGCTTGACTGTGGTTCAAGATTTTAAAATTATTAATGCCAGGTGCAATCAAGTGGCCCAAATCAAAAGCTGCTATGACCTTGAAATCTATTTTAGTTGCATAAATTAAGCATAGTCTGTTTTATTTTATTCACATAGTTTCCAAGCCTTATACTACCCAGTGACTGTAGAAAAGAAAAGCTTATAAAAGTATGGAAATAGAAATCTCACTCACAAAGCACATGTTCTAAATAGGCGCAGGGTATCCAGAAGTCACAGAAACCATATGTTTTCCTTTCCTTATCACATAAAAAGCTTTTGAATGCCTCTTTGTAAATACAAAAGCATATTTAAATTAAAGCCAGGTTTTTTGGATTAGTTAAACATTTTAAATCATGTAACACTCTCTTATGTTGTACTTATATACAATATTAATGTGAGTGCATACATTTTTTTAAATGTTTAAAAGGTACCTTGGGATACATATATACAAATACAAGTGAGCCAGACAAAAGGTCAGTGGTATTTTCTCTATGGTACGTGCTTCTATATGTCCATGATTAGGATTATAGCATTACTTTCATTATTTCAATGTTAATTTTTTCTTCTCTATAAATACTCATAGAATCAATAAAAACTCAGCTACTATGTGTTGAGTAGCAGATTATCTTCTCACAAATTTCTCAAATCAACTTGAATTTAATACAAGTCCTTAAGGCACAAGAAAAACATTTACCATAGGTAGAAATTAAATACTGTTCTTATTCCCAGATCTCTAGCTCTCCAAAGACCACCAGGAGTCAGAAGCCATATGCAAAAGCAAGGAGCCTTTATTTCTGCATGCACATGCACGGCTCACAATTCAGACAAAATGAAGACCTCCAGGTGAGCTCTTTCTTGCAGGCGCTTTAAAGACATTCAGGGGAATTCCACTGGAGAGATTAGTGAACTTTAACATGACTGGGGCATTCATACTGAAAGATCATAGGCAGACTGAAAAGGTGCACGCAGCCTTAGTCAGCAGTCATGAGTTAGTTCATAAGACAAGAGATTTTTAGACCCCCAGACCTGCAGTAAACTACGCTTAAACAACTTTATCCTCAGGTCAGGCTGCCCATTATCTGGGTATTCCCAGTAACCACTGAGCTCATTTCTGAGGATTGGAGGCTCAGGGCTGCTCCAAGCTGACAAGAAACTGAAATCTGTCATGGAGTCGACTAGACTTATGTTACCGTTGCTCCTCACTTTTGAGTATAATTGTCATCTCAGAGTATGCTAGATATTCCCAGGCACCCAGGCTTATTCCCCAAAGGTATTCTAGAAGTATAATGTACCATGGTCTTAAGCAAAACTCAGAAGTGTGAGCAGAAATGATACGCCATTTTGTAGTAAATTTAATTGGCAAGAGATCTGCATTCTATTTGTTTCTCTGTCGTCTGAAGAAAAAATAATCAGAATTTCTAAAGACTGTAGAACCACTTAGGGAAAGAATATTGTTAAGTACGTTACAGTTAAGGGAGTCACAAAAGAGACTATCTGGGAGAAGAGAGGAAGGGACGAGGAGACTGGTGGATGGATGTGGAGTCAACTGAGTTGATAGACACTTTTCTATTTGTTTGAACATTGCGTACCATTTCAAATACTGATTGGTTGATAATCATTTTATGTTTAGGTTTCTACTTTCCCTTCCTGTCTTTTAATACTCTCCTTAACTTGCACCTCCACAGTTCATCAGTATAACAGAAGCTTCTTTATAAAATGCACCAATATATTTCAGCGTATAACATGCATCAGCAGTTTACTGAGCTTCCTAATCCTTTTCACTTTAAGCAATGTCTTTAGTTAGTTCACCTAGTTACCTACTTGACATTTCTCTAACTAATTTTTTTCTAAGTTTTTTCTTATCTCTCTTTCTTTTTCTATTTGATTCCACTGATATCTTTTGTATCTTCCTCAAAAATATTGGCACTGTAATAATTCTGCTTATATTCACATTTAAAACAAATAATTTCTAAACTACAATTTTTTGTATCTATTAGATTAATACAGAAAACTCAACTCTAACAAGATTGTGATTTCCTGGAATTAAAGTACTTTTGTAATTATGTAGATTAGAAAGAAATCAGGAAATAACGCATAATTTTGCTCAACATCAGAAAATCCCAGCTTTATTTTATTAGCATATACTCAAGTTTTGACTGCTGCTGCCTCATGTGAGGACCAATATCAGAGTCTAGAGGACAATGATATTTTCACTGGGATGTAGCTCCAATCACCATGTGACCATTACACCAAACTTCATGCCTCAGACTCAGGAAAACTGCCAAACTTTTGCTTAATCCCTTCAGTGGATCAATAACCAATTTAGCTCTTTATCATTTATTTTTTTCCAGTGATAGTATGGATTTCCACAGAGCCATGAGCATCTTCTATCACTGAATTATATCCTCAAACTTTCATTTCTTAGTATATTACTAAAATGCATTGGTTATAGGTCTTAATGAGATTCTACATGATGGTTACGCACTATAAATTCTCTTGTGTCCTCTGTCAAACTTTTACAGTCTGTCAAGTCAGTGTTCTATTGTTATAAATAGACACCATGGCCAAGGCATCTTTTAAGATAGAAGCCATTTAATTAAGGGATGTTTAAAAACATTTCAGAAGATTACTCCATTATCATCATAACAGAAAGATGGTAGCACATGTACACACATGGTTTTGGAGAAGTAGTAGATTGTTGCAGTCTGGTCCCCTGGCCTACAAAGAGTCTCTGGTCTTCACAATATCTTTTGAAACATTAAAACCCATCCCCCAAAGAAACACTTTCTCCAACAAGACCACAACCCCAATCCTGTCAAACAGTGCCATTCAAGTAAACAAGCATTCAAATATGTGAGTCTATGAGGACCATTCTAATTTAAACCACCACATTGTTTGTCTCTGTCACTGCCTATAATCTTACCCAACTATTTACTGTTCTTATTACTCAGCCTGTTCACATACTGCACTTCAGAATTTCACATTGCACACTCATCATTTGTAAAGCACTCATTCAGAGTTCTACTTTCTTCCATAAACTTTAATTTAACTATGGATATTTTGATAAGTCTTTTATAGTTATATTATTTGTACATTCAATTTCCCAGTGTTTGGTATCTCTCTAACTCTCTTTCTCTCACATATTTATCACCATGTGTGACACTATAGTTTATATATATTCCTATTATAGTTTATGTAGTGAGGTGTCTGCCAGAGACTACTTGGACACAGGTTCAAGCCGAGAAAAAAGACTTTGTTAGCCACCTGGTAACTACACTGGAAGTTTAGGACCTCAGTGTCATCCCAAGATCTCCTTAGGTTGTGTTTTTAAGATGAAAATCCACATCCTTGCTTGACACACTTCAGTTAGTGAGAACAGTTAGCTAGAAACATAACTATGGAAGCCAAAACATTGGTTACACTTCGAGACATTCCCAGAACTGTGGATTTTTGTCGACTATGTTTTGTTCTTTTTGGGTCAGTGCTGGCTGCCTATGTGCTGTGTCCCAAGACCTGAATGATACATCTATCATGGCATCAGTTGTGACAAGGTCTGGGACTCCTACAAATGGTTATAGTCTCAGGAACTTGAACTGCCTTGCATAAGACATAAGAAATGTAAGATAGTCAGTTATAAATAGAATTTTCAGATATGGATAGTGTTTTGGTACAATTAATAGGACAGGATCAAGACAGGACAGATAGGGGAAAATGCTTCCATGGCTCATTAGAATTATTTTCTTTAAGCTGATTAGTTCCTGCTGTCATTTCTCCATAGGTGTCTTGAAATTTTCAGAATGATTAATTTCATTTTGTACAGGTGATCTTGAGCATCTATTCAGGTGCAATGGCTAATGAACAACAGATTTTGTCTCTAATAATATTCTAATCTATCAGACCTAAAATGTTTCCTGGTGGTAAGCAGACTTCTGCAAAAGTCCACTTAATTTCAAGAGACATCTTCACAAGTTTTTCTCAAAATACAAGGTATTTCCACATTCACTTATTTTGTTCACAGTTCTTACAATCAGTCCAAAATAATATATCCAAAAGCATTAGTGCATCATGTTATCAGAAATGAAGTAAAATGAAATTATTGGTATATTATTTTATCAAAACAAAATATTAACAATAATATTTGAATGTGAAATTTTACATATTTATAATATAAATATACATGTGATATTCGGCACACATTTTCATTTAATGTAATTATGATATATACAGGTTAGTTAATCTAAATTATAAAGTAATTACACATTGTTTAGAAATCTGGTAATCAAGTCTAGAATACCAAATAGATTCATAGCCAGCTATTTCAAATACTTGATACAACATGCATTTACCCTAAGAATGAATGATAATGCAAGGCTAAAGATTTCTGCTAAAACCATGGATTTGTTACAGGACAAAAAAGAAAAGAAAACATGGCTTTTTGGAGTAAATAAAAAAAATTAATTTATTCATAAAGGAAGCAGTGCTTAATTAAGTCTCAGGGAACATTTTGAGTTGAGCTAAAGCCTTTTGTTACCTGTCCTCCCTGGAGCATCTCTGTGCAAGGACTTGATGTAATAAGAGAAGCATTCCAAACACCAACAGGCCTGTGGGCTCACAGGAGACAATACTGAAACACATGGTCAAGAAAAGTGATTTCTCAAGAAAAGGGACAGCAGAATAAATACAGTATTCTGCACTGTTTATCAAGTGTAGACATATGGTGTTTTGTACTCGTCACCAGAGAACAAATTGCTGGAGTTAACTGAGAGCTTATGAAGAACCAGTTATCTAGAAAGAAAATATATAATATATATTTCAAAATTACGAAATCATCAAGATTAAGGAAAATCTGAGAAGCTATATCACAACCAAGAGTATCCTATAGGAAATATTAATATGGAAATTGAACAAAATATATTAAATAAAAACATAAGTATGAATATAATAAGGACTTTGAAGATTTAAAAAAATTAACATTTTCCATGTGAATTCAAATAAAAATAAAAGTTTGTGTTCACATCAAAGAGACATTCCAGGAAGATCCACTGTACCATGCATAAATCTCCCCACACTGAATGATCTGAGACCAGTTGACTTGATATTTTGCAATCCAACATCAGAAAAGGCAGGAAAGGGTTGTATGTCTGTTGTATGTCTTTTGGTTTTGGTTTCTTTTTCCCATCTCTGGTCTTTTTTTAGGTAGCATTTAAGTTTGTGATTATTTGAAAGGCCGTGTCCATAAGATTAATAAGGTTTCACATCAATAAAGTTGATCAAATCACAGTCATGTCAATTACTAGTCTATTTTTAATCACAAGAATATATATCCTAGGTTTAACAGATAGGATTCTATAGATAGATAGGGTAAAATAGTAAGATATGGTCTTCAAACCCTCAAAGATCTACAGAATATGACATTTAAATGTTTTTATTATTTTAAAGATTCTTTGACAACTAGACAGGTTAACTCCTGTCAACACAAAGCCTACCCCAAAGAAGATGATGAACATCCAAGAACCTCCTATTGGAGATGTCTTCAGATGTGGCAAGCAAGCCACTGGGAAAAAATGTCCTCATTTTGTCACATACAGATTTCTGACTAAAAATGGTGAAGCTTAGATGTAGGCAGAGTTGACTTCTTAACTCTGCGAAGACAGGCTAAGCAAGTCCTCAGCAGTTCCTGTCTCACAAATAGGTCTGCCAGATATATTGGGCCAGAAGTTTGAAGAGGATGCTCCTATGTTATAGAGAGTTGTGGGTTCAGGCAGCAAACTGTCTCTGACATCTGCTCATTTGGGAATCTGCTAAACTGCACCCCCTGTATACTCAGGTAACTAATTTTATTCCTTATCAAGTCTGATGGGGTTGAAGACAAGATAGTTTAATTTTATAATTAAGCTTAATTGTTTAGGGGTTAAGATGTTTTTAGGTCTAGATAGATGTTTTAAGTTGATAATAAGAAGATATTATAGATATTGATTTACGTTCAGAATTTTAGACATACCAAGATAGAAAAGATGTTCTCTTCAAGGCTGCAAAATACAAATAGCCAAAACATTATGAATGTAACAATTATATAATTCCTGATTGTTTCATGATTCTTCTTGATGTAGGTAGTTTATTGTACATATGTGTAATGTAAACATCAAAACTATTTAATAAAAATGAAAGAAAAAGAAGCAAGTTTTGACCACATAATAGGTTCATGAACCAAAAATATTAACATTTTTACATTATGATA
>OU015748.1:12948509-12964482 GCA_907169655.1 Acomys percivali
TATTATTATTATTATTATTATTATTATTATTATTATTATTATTATTAATTTTGGTTTTCAGTTCCTGCCTCACAAATATGTCTGTCAGATATAATGGATCAGAAGGCTGAAGATGATGCTCCAACATAATAGAGAGTTTTGGGTGACTATTCAGGTAGCAACCTGTCTCTGTCATCTTCTCATTTGGAAAGCTACTAACCAGCACTCTCAACATACTCAGGTAATCAACCATGGAGAAAGTGCTGTCCATTGGCTAGATCTGAATAGGGGGTCTAAATTTGCTGCCTGCATTGTCCTTGCTTGGTACAGCAGTTTGTGAAGAACTCCCCTGGGTCCAGATCTGCCAGCCTTGATGATCCTCAGTGGGGCTCCTCGACCCTCTGGCTCTTCCTATCTCCCCATTCTCTCATATCACTCTCACCTGGAGTCCAATAGTGGGTCCTAGCATCTGTCTGGATCCCCTGCTGAGTGAACTCTCTCAGAGGGCATACATTATAAACTAATATCTACTTATACATGAGTATATACCATGTGTATCTTTCTGGGTCTGGGTTAACTCACTCAGGATGATCATTTCTAGTTCTATCCATTTGCCTGCTAATTTCAAGGTTTCCTTTTTTATAGCTGAGTAGTATTCCATAGTATAAATGTACCATAGTCCTTTTGTCCATTCTAAAATTGAGGGACATCTAGGTTGTTTCCAAATTCTGGCTATTACAAATAAGGCTGCTATTAATATAGTTGCTCAAATTTCCTTGTTATGTAATGGAGCATCTTTTGGTTATAGCTGGCTCTTGAAGTAGCACTATTCCCAATTTTCTGAGAAAGCTCCAGATTGATTTCCAAAATGGTTGTACCAGCAATGGTGTTGTGTTCCCCTTTGTCCACATTCTTGCCACCATGTGCTCACTTGATTTTTTTTATCTTAGCCATTCTGATGGGTTTAAGATGGAATTGCAGAGTTGTTTTGATTTGTAATTCTCTGATGAATAAGGACATTGAACATTTGTTAAATGTTTCTCAGCCATTTGATATTCCTCTGCTAAGAAATCTCTGTATAGCTCTGAACCCCATTTCTTAATTGGCTTACTTGTTTTGGTGGTGCTTAATTTCTTGAGTTCTTTATACATTTTGACCATTTTACTAAAAGCAATTTACAGATTCATTGCAATCCCAATTAAAATACCTATACAGTTTTTAACAATCTTGAAAGATCAATTCTCAACATCATATGGGAAAAAACTCAGAATAGTTAAAACAATCCTTTAAATTGAAAGATCCTTCAGCAGAATCTTCATCCCTGATATTAAGCTGTACTACAGAGCAACAGTAATTAAACCAGCATGGTACTGGCACAGCAATAGGCTGGTTGATTAAAGGAATCAAATCAAAGACCGAGAAATAAATCCATATACCTACGGACACTTGATTTTTGACTAAGAAGCCAAATCCATACAATGGAAAAAGATAGCATCTTCAACAAATGATGCTAGTTTAACTGGACGACTACATATAGAAAAATGAAAATCGATCCCTGTCTATCACCCTGCACAAAACTGAAGTCCAAATGGATAAAAGACCTCAACATAAAACCAGACAACTAAATCTGTTAGAAGAAAATGTGGGGAAGAGCCTTGAGCTCATTGGCACAGGAGACAACTTCCTGAACAGAACACCAGCAGTTCAGGCCCTAAGATCAACCATTAATAAATGGGATCTCAGGAAACTGAAAAGCCTCTGTAAGGCAAAGAACACATCAACAGAACAAAACAACATCTTACAGACTGGGAAAAGGTCTTCATCAAAGATCTTCTTAGTCGTCTATACATAAGACAGACATCTGACTGTGTCTGTGTGTATAAACCCTTTCATGGTATCATTCTGCCTTCAGTCACAACTATCCTAAAAGATAGCCACAAAGAGAAAACTTTGAGAGGGAGATTCCAGGGGGACTCAGGCAAGCAGGTAGTAGAGTTATTGTAAAAATACTTCTGTGAAATGTGAACCTTTTTATGCTACAGAGATGTAATAAGCTTTAAACTAAAGCCTTACAGCCTCACATATGCTAATTATTCACTGAACCAACAGCTACCTCCCTGCACTATTTTCTTTAAGTTAAAGGCACTGGTCAGCCAGCCCATACTGCCCTAGGCTGTTAGTGGTAATCCTTCTACTGTTATCATGTAATTGTGCTGCTTAACCCCTTTGTCCCTATATAGCTACCACATCTCTCTACACTTCCCTTTGGCTTATTTTACATAAGATTCTCTTTCACCCTGTCTAAGCAATTACTCTGAGTGGTGCCAAGGGATGGCAGGACCCAGAGGGTTCAGGAGCCACACAAGGAGACCCTCAAGGCCAGTGGATCAGGACCCGGGGAAGCCTGCATAAACTGTTGCACCAATCCAGGACAATGCATGATGTAAACAGAGCCTCCCTGTTCGGATCTAGCCAATGGACAGCTCAATTTCTATGGTTGTTGAGAGAATGGGGACTCTATCTGACATAAACTCTGGTGCCCCAGATTTAATCCCTTCTACTTGGTGGAGAGGCCTGGCAGCACAAAGAGGAAGGGGAAGTAGGCTATCAGGATGAGACCTAATAGACTGTGGTCATATGGTAGGGGAGGAAGTCCCATTATGCCAGAGGTCTGAGAGGTGAATAGGGTGGAATAGGGAGAGAGGGTGGGAACAGAAAGATGAGAGATAGGGGATAACAATCAGGATGTAAAGTGAATAAATTAAAATTAAAAATTGACTATGTGTGATCAGATAATGTTAGTTTGTAAACATACTCACTGAATAAACATCACACAAATATATCAAAGGAATAGCCAAATCTTCTGAACCTTTAATGTCTATTTTACATTGCCAATGATTAGCTTATTATCAATATAAGCAATAATCATGGCTCTTGTTCTTAATAATTTGACATTGTACATTAGTTCATAATTCTTAATCTACCTTAATTGATCTGTTTGTGTTTTCACTGAGCTAATATTGAATGTTAATTTATCAGAATTATTTTACCAATAGCTATATAATTAAATATTGCATAGTGAACATACATAATCTGTTTATAAACTCTGATAACAAGGTATTATTTTGAAAGAAGAAGTGACCAAAAATGAGAATGATTAAGTAAACTGCTTGACTTTATAAAACAATTTACTTATAAATAATTTAATGAGTTTAGGTGATTAGTTTAGTTATGTACATTGTACATGGTTATACATGACTCCACTAAATAAGTAGCAGCACAGCATGACTGGTATTCTGACAGATCGCTTAGTTTCTTCTTTTTATTTTTTCAACTTTATCTTCATTGGAAAGAACACCCCATTGACAGCTTATCAGAAATGAGTAAGATGTAGAGGAAAACACTTAGTACTTAGTACATTGCAGGATATAAAAACAATTATACTCCAAAAACAATTATACAGACAAGGGTCAGAAGAGGGGTTCCTCTTTGTGATTATTTTCCAGTGAGACACTATAGACCCTGAATTATTAAAAGCTATTGCCATTACTCTTGAGTACCTTTTAGGTTTTGGCAATAGGGCCTCACCTCTAATAATGAAACATAGTTGAGTCAGTCATAACACACACACACACACACACACACACACACACACACACACACACAATCAACTGGCATTGACTTGGAGGATGCATCACTATCAGCTAACTTACTTTAGTTGGAAATAAAGTAATCATCAAACTTTTTTTTCCTTTTTTAATTATTAGCCTGTCAGTTTCTTCTGAGTAATAGAAAGCGTCAAGGGCACTATGTCATGAAACAAATAGTATGGATAGATACTCTATGCAGAAAAATTCTGAAGGAAGTCCAGTTCCTCCAGGGAAATGATGAAGATTCAATATACAAGGTCTATAGAGGTGTCAAGCATGGGCCCCTATAGTATCAGTACCATGCACTGTATAATATTTTTCTGTGTTATATTAAGACACTAATAAATACAAGAAATGAGTAAATCTTTAGAGACATTGAATTTATAGATACACATTAGGGAAAGTCAGACCTTTTGGTACAAGTACTGATTAGACATATATGACCACTAAAATATGTTCCTTTGGCCAACTTATCATCGGGCTAAATATCATATTATCTGGAAGACATTAATTCTGTGCAGCACAACTTATTCTAATGGAAATGTCTTATATTTTGCAGAACATTGTTAAATGCAGGATTTCATATAACACTATTGGGCATGGCAGTGACTTACAGGACTCTTGATTCCTGAGAGTGCCATTTACTAAGCCTGTGGCCATGGTACTGATTATCTTTATTTCAGATCACGTCTGTAAAACTGAAAAAAAAAAATAAATGCATAATGCACTTAAATACTTTCACTATCAAACACATAAATATGTACATAATATACACAGGGTCATTTTAGTTACTCCACTATTCATATCAATACAATATTATGATGAAATGATTCCTAATCATCTTCTGCTATACTAGTAGACAGCAGCCTACCATAATCATCACCAGAGAGGCTTCATCCAGCAACCAATGGAAACAGATGAAGAGACCGACAGCCAATCCTTAAGAGGAGATCAGCAAATCCTTCAGAAGAAGGAGAGGAAGAAGCCAGAGGAGTCAAGGACACCACGAGAAAACCCACAGAGTCAAGCAGCCTGGCCTCACTGGGGTTCACAGGGAGAGGTTCACAGGCAATAAACCAACAATGAGAGAACTTGCATACATCTGATCTAGACCCTTGCTTACATGTTATGGTTGTAGAGCTTAGTCTTCTCATGAGCAAGGGCTACGATTGACTCATTTGTTCTTTTGGGGCCCCTTTACATCCTCGTAGGTTTCCTCTTCCTGCCTTAGTATGAGGGGATGTGCTTAGTCTTACTGCAACTCGATATGCCATGTTTCCTTGATATCCCTGGGAGGCCTGCTCTTTTCTGAAGGAAAATGAGGAGGAGTGGATTGGGAGAGGAGATGGGGCAGGAACTAAGAAGGGAGTAGGAAAGGGAACTGCAGTCAGGATATAATATATGAGCAGAGAATAAATTAATAAAAATAAAAAGTAAAAAAAGATGCCTATAGCATAAATATTTATCAAGTGTGGGTGAATGTGATTTAAGCAGCTATAAAACAAATTGCCAAATATAAGTATGAACCTCTCTGTAGAAGTGGGTGTGGGTGTGTGGGTGTGTGAATAAACCTAAGCCTTCGCTGAGGGAATACAAGGCTAAATTTTCTCCAGCTGAAAGAGCTAGACAAGCCAAAGAAAGACAGCAAATATCTTCTTTTATTGGACAATGCAAAAGAAATCCACAAACTGAACATAAGCAATGAGGAATAAGTTATCATGCTTCTATGTATGCCTTTTGGAATTGTAACAATACAAAAGAAAAAATTACTAAGAGACAATGTGGCATTATGATTTACAACTTAAAAAGTGAAAGGTCCTATTTGGGCCATAAACATTTTTGGAAGAATTTCCTTTGATTTAGGATTACAATTTTTTTTTTTATAGCTGAAAAGTTTTAGGATATGGTGTAGATCTTAAATAAAATATAAGCCAAGAAAAAAATTAAGGTTTTTATTCGGTTGTTGGGTTTTTTGTTTTTTTGTTTTGTTTTGTTTTGCTTTAGTTTTATTTATCATGTGAGTAAAGGAGGACAATAAGGCTTAGTTGTCTTCTCTCTTATTATGTGAATTTTAGGCTGGGTGGTCCAAAGAAGTTAACATTTGAAAGTCAAAATGATGTTACAGAGTTGTTCCGTAATAAAAAGCTAACTTAGTCTATGTGGCTTTGAGAGAATCTTGATAAGTTGCTGTGATTTAAGTCACAGTATATATTAGGCAGTTGGGACTGGCTAAGATATTGTGGAGACTTTCCAATCAGAATGAAAAATTTGAGCTAGATGGAAGATGGATCGTAGTGAGTATTACTGAAATTGCTGAAGTTGGAATGGTTGAGATAGTGGGAACAGGGCTTAGAGCCAGGAAGAAAGCAAGACACAAGCCAGAACCAAAAGATGAATGGGACTTGAGCCAGGACTGTTATAAAGACAGTGGAATGAAAGCTTAGAGATATAGGAAAGGGTGATGAGTTTCAATGAGGAAGTACAAGGGAGAGGAATGGGGAAAGGGGACAGGAATGCACACACTTGAGAGGTATAGTTGTCCATACATACAGCTTCATTCTTTTAACAAATAGAACTTAAAATACACACTACGAACATTTAAAAAGAGTAGACTGAGTGCTGATTATTTTTATCAGCAGGAGCTTGTGATTCACAGCTCCAGAGAAAAAGATATGCAATCCAGGAATTCCTCACAGCTTCATTCTTATAGTCATGATTCTACGTTTAGTTTTTCTTTTCTTTTCTTTTTTCTTTTTTTTTTTTTTTTTTTTTTTTTTTTTTTTTTTTTTTTTTTTTTTTCTTTTTTTTTTTTTTTTTTTTTTTTTTTTTTTTTTTTTTTTTTTTTTTTGCTTTATAGTTTTAGGGAATCATCATCTTTCCATAACACTTTAAATAAATATTATATTGGTTTAAGTCACTACAATTACAAAAATTGGAGAAGTAGAACAATATATTGGAATTTAGTGTAACTGATAATCAATACTGCAAAAAAAAAAATCTAGAAATGGGTGTGCATTGTTGTCTTTATCCTAAGATTCAGCTTTCATGTCATTTTTTTTAAATCAAGAAGGCACTCATATAAAATTGCACCTTAATCTTTAGATTCTATGTAATAAATGCAACAAGAATTTCTGTATACTCAGATCAACATTAATTACAGGATTTTTTTTGTAAGAAATAGTTGGTTCAGTCCATTACTAATAATCAGTCTTCTGTCAACCAGAAGCTTCTCATTAGCTCAAACTATGACAAGATAAAAGAAAAAGAAAAAGAATAAACAATACAACAAATAAAACCTTTTTCTTACTATCCCCAAATATGGCATCTTGAGCTACAGCACATCACATTCTCTTCCTAATTTCTTTAAAAAGCTCCATTGCACATGTTGAGGCTGGCTGTACTTTTCTGAACTAATTTTGGTTTGCAAAGCAGCCATATTTATTAATTACTTTTATCACTAATAAACTATGCTAAATGTAATTAGTTTAAATTATTCTTTTAATTTATTTTTTTAAGAATGACTTGCCAAATAATAAGGCCTTGAGAAAATTCCAATGGGGAGTAAAAATACTAACTTATAAATAGCCATGCAAGTACTTATATGTACCCATTTGGAAATTTTACTGAGTAGAATAAACCAATAAAAAGTAAAACTATTTTTCCTGAACATGAATTATCAGGTTTATAGGAAACATTCAAAGACACCTTTTAAAGGATGTAGGTGGCAGAATGATTGTATGAGCTAGAGAGGGGATCAGGTATTTTATTGTGAGATTGTGTCTTTTAGTATTATCAGAAGATATACCTATAATATCTTATGAACACATTTGCCTATATGTGAGATGAACAAAGATGACTGGGAAAATTGGGAATACAAGGAACATAGCCAAAGGTAATAGAGGTAGTTTACAGGAAGGCTATAGCCAACAAAAAATTAAATGGAGAGAAACTCAAAGCAACTCCAATAGAATCAGAAACAAGACCAGGTTTTCTACTCTCTCAATGCCTATTGAGTATAGCATTGAAAGCTTTAAGCTAGAGAAATGAGGCAACTGGATGAGATCAAAGTGATAACAAATTGGAAAGGAAGAAATCAAACACACATTATTTGTAGATGATCTGATATTACACATATGTGATGTTTAATTTTCTACAAGGAAAAATCTCAACTTATGAATTAGCTGGATACAAAACACATATGGACACCTGATTTTTTATAAATGAGCTAGAAATACGCATTGGAAAAATATAGTGTCAGCAACAGCTTCAACAAATTGTGCTGGTCAAACTAGATCCCTCCATGTATAAGAATGCAAATAGATCCTTACTTATCACTTGCTACAAAACTGAAATATAAGTGCATCTAAGACCTCACAGAAAACCAGATAAACTGAACCTGATATAGGAGAAAATACAGAATAACCTTGAACACATTGTCACAGGAGAAGATTTTCGGAAGAGAACACAGTTAGCACAGGCACTAAGATCAACAATTAATAAGTGGGACTTCATGAAACTGAAAAACTTCTGTAAGGCAAATGACATAGTCATTCACAAGAGGAGGCAACCTACAGAATGTGACAATATTTTTTTTCAAAATGAGAACTCAGGTAATCAAGTTTATTCATTCTCAAGTCTCTGAGGAGTTGAGGACCGGGAAGCTTAGTTTTACAATGAAGCTTAGTTTTTTAGGGTTTAAGATATTTTTAGGCCTAGATAGATGTTTTAAGTTGCTATTGACAAGTTGTAATGGAGATATGTTTATATTTAGAATTTTAGACACACCAAGATAAGACAGATGTTTTCTTCAAAGCTGTTAAATAGTAATAGCTATAACACTAAGAATGTAACATTTATATAATTCCTGAATCTGTCATGGTTCTTCTTGATAAAGGCAGTTTATTGTATATATGTTTAATAATAAAAATATATATGTAAAAATAAAACTGATTAATTAATAAAAGAGAATTTTTTTTTGTTCCAACTCCATATCTGATAGAGGACTAACACCTAAAATATATGAAGGACTCAATAAACTGGTTATCATAAAATAAAATAATTCAAATAAAATTGGGCTATGTAAATGGAATTCTCAGTAGAGAAACTCAAATGGCTGAGACACTGAGAACAATACCCACACAATCTATTGAACACAGACAAGTCAAGCTGACGCCTATGTAGAGCCTTTACCACTATGTTCCAGTGTATTTGGTGCAGGAAGATACTTTGTAGGCCACCACAGGAGAAACACAAGCATCAACCCAGACATATTATGAATAAAAGTAGAAAATGTTATACATGAAATACAATAATAACAACAACCACCAAAAGAAAACAACTTAGGAAATAATTGTTGAAAAACACATAGAATTGCTTTAATTTGTGGACTACTGTGTCAAATCAGAGTGTTTGGAAACTCACATCAATGTCATACTTTTGATGTTCTATAGGTTGTCTTTTTATCCAAAATACTATGCTAGGCAGTTCCTTATTTCATTATAGGTAGTATAATATCTGATTTCCTAATGACTTCTTAATGACACATGTGCTTTATAAATAGGGCAATATTCTAAATTCAATCAAAAGTTAAGTTAAACACAATTGGACTGGGGAAATTGCTCAGTCCACTGTATATATGTAACCCCTACGAAGTGGATTGAATAAAGACAGATACCAGAATCTCATTGCCCAGTCATTCTGTTTATGTTTATTTTTAAGGTTTATTTTTGATATTTTATTCTAATTATAACACTTTTCCATTCTCTGTCCTCTCTCCAAGCCTTCCTATGTACCCTTCTCCACTCTCCTTCAAATAGAAGACCTTTTTTGTAAACTGTTATTGCACATATATACATACATATATATGTATACATATATATATGTATGTATATATATATATATATATATATATCCCAATATAATACGATGTTATTTGTATGAATTATTTTAGTGCTGATCATTGGCACCCAACAACTAGTTCATTTTCTCTTTCGGGGAAAGGACTCCTACCCTTTCTCCCAGCTCTGCTCCATTGCCTGTAGTTCTTTGTGTAGAGTTGAGGCCTCATGAGTATGTTTCTTGTTGTCATCTTTGTTCTGCTCACACTTTGCCAGGTTTGACAATGAGATTTTACAGTTCTATCTTCTGTCTTTTGAGTTGTTGACTAGGGCTGTCTAAGAAACTCCCCAAACATACAACTATTGCTTCTGTCTTTCATTATCTGATCAGAGAGAGACAGTAAGTTAATATTTCTTAAGACAGTATACACTTCAGATACAGAGTGAGATGCCCATTGCCCTGCCCATGATGAGTAATTTTCATGGTATCAGAAGGCACTATGTAATCTTCCAAAGAAAAGGGAAAAATACTTCACCTAGTTATGATGACTGTTTACCATAAGGAGCAGAATGACCCAGTAAGTCTAAGGGTACAGTAGTGGCACACATACCTTCATGGTATCAAACAGCTCTCTAATTGGAATTAAGATTGGTTCTAAAAGAGAGATTACATGACTATAAATATAAACCTAGTAAATTAGTGAAATTAAATGTACTTGTAAAAAAAAATCTATGACCACTAATTTATGGAGCCTTAACAATAATCTATGAAACTGTATCAATCTGTGAAACTGTAACAATAATCTATGAAACCTATGAAATGAAGAAGTGTAGTCTTCACCCTCATTTAAGACACTTCTCTTTTTCCCGATAGGAACTACTACAGAAAACTACAATGAATTAATAGATCCAGTCATTCTAACAGATCTATGTGCAACCTCTTAAATGAGGGACCCAGTCTGAAAAGAAGAAAAGAAAATGAAAGAAAAGAAACAGAAGAGCAATTTAGAGAGAAAGACACACACACACACACACACACACACACACACACACACAGAGAGAGAGAGAGAGAGAGAGAGAGAGAGAGAGAGAGAGAGAGAGAGAAAGAGAGAGAGAATAAGATTAAATGTGAAACAGATGAATTATTCTTCATAATGAGCAACAACAGAGTCATAATATAAAAAATGTTTGGAAAGGCTTATAACTATAATGATAATAATTATAAAGATAGAAAAAATTAGTTATAAAACTGAGAAAACAGAATCATGAAAATCCATTTCAGTTGTTATATAAGCACTTTAAGTCATCCTTTTTGAAGAAGTACTATGAAGTACACAGTAAATGAAATCACTACAACTTTTAATTCTGAACCTCAATAAATCTTCAGTTACTAAATGTTCAGTTGCTACCTTGAATTATATTATTATATTACAAGGATGTCAGTAATGACACTAACACCAATTTGTCAAAAGTCACTTATCACAATAGGATGACCTCTCCTCTGACCCACTTACCTGGTAAGTAAAATTTTTCATGGTACATATCCCTTGGACTAGTGTTTTGATATAAGTGAGTATATACCGTTTGTCTCTTTTTGCTTCTGGGTGAAATCACTCATTATGATAATTTCTAGATCAATCTGTTTGTCCACAATTTTCGGGAATTCCTTGTTTTTAATAGCTGAGTAGTATTCCATAGTGTAAATGTACCACAGTTTCTTAGTCCATTCTTCTACTGAGGGACACTTAGGCTGTTTCCATGTTCTGGCTATTATGTATAAAGCAGCTATGAACATGGTTGAGCATATGTCCCTGTTGTGTGGTAGGGTATTTTCTGGGTATATTCCCAGGAGTGGGATAGCTGGGTCTTGAGGAAACCCTATTCCCAGTTTTCTGAGAAAGCGCCAGATAACTTTCCAAAGTGGTTGTACTAGTTTGCATTCTCACCAGCAATGAAGGAGTGTCCCTCTCTTTCTACATCCTCGCCAACATGTGGTGTCATTTGAGTTTTTGATCTTAGCCATTCTGATGGGTGTAAGATGGAATCTCAGTGTCGTTTTGATTTGCATTTCTCTGATGGCTAAGGAGGACGAGCATTTCTTTAAGTGTTTCTCGGCCATTTGATAGGCGAGAGTAGCATGGAAGAATGGGGAAATAGTAGGACCCACAGGGTCCTGGAAACCTACAAGAAGAACTTTATGACAGGCAGATCTGGGTCTTGGGGTCCTCCTCAAACTAAGGCACCAGCCAAGGAGAATATAGGCAGTAAACTTCGAATCCCTACCAAGACCTAGCCGACGAACATGATATTCTCCACCGTTGAGTGGAGAGTGAGATCTGACTCTCACATGAACTCTGGTGCCCCTTTTCTGACCACGCCCCCTGGATGGGGAGGCCTGGCGGCACTCAGAGGAGGGATAGCAAGTTACAAAGAAGAGACTCGATATCCTAAAAGCATATATAGGGGGAGGAGGTCTCCCTCAATCACAGACATAGGGGAGGGGAGAAGGGGGGAAGTGGGAGGGAGGGAAGAATGTGAGTAAACAGAGGAAGTGCTAACAATCGAGATGTAATACGAATAAATTAAGAAAAAAAAGTCACTTATCTATTACATAAATAATCCATGACTAATTCTTTATTCTGATTGACTGCAGGATTTGAAAATTAGGGCCAGGTAATGGCTTAGCAGGTGAGGATATTTACTGAGAAAATCAGGGACAAGAATTTCATCCCTGGAAACTCATTCATTGAAAGGAGAACACTGACATTCACAAGTTGTTCTCAGACAATCATATATATATATATGAGTAATATCATGAGTGTGTATGTATTACATACACACTCACATATACACACACACACATGCACACATGGACACACACACTCATAAACATGGAGGGAAACACCCACACACTCATGAACACACAAACACACATTATAGCATATAACATATCTATATTACCTCTAAAATAATGTTTGATGGTTTACATGTATTATCAGAATATTAAATAAACGTTTTAAAATAAAGCCTTAGAATAAGCAAGGCATGGTGGTCCATGGTTTTAATCTCAGCACTCAGGGAGGCAGCTGCAGGTGGATTGCTGTGTATTCCAGCCTGCTCTTCAAAGCAAGTCTAGGACAGCCATGGTTACAAAGAGAAACTCTGTCTTGGAAAAACAAACAAACACATAAAACAAACAAAAAAGTAAAATAAATTATAAATGATGAGTTTCTTTTAAACTTTAAAAAGTAATAAATATCCATCAACATTATTTTTGTGTGTGTGTGTCTGTAAGTATATCTCTGGTTGATTCTTAAGAAAAAATTTGAAGCATATGGTCTTTTTTTATGTGAATTAACCCAAAACTATTTTTTTAGGGAAATAGAGAGATAAATGTATGTATTTGACATGAGTAAGGTAGTTATCCGCGAATACAATTTTTTCATCTGAGTTGAGATTAAAATAAATCTAAATGGCCTTCATTTCTCATTAATGTTCACTGAACAACCATAGTCCTAAACAGACAGTTGAATGCACAGCAGGTGATAAAATTTTTAGAATTTTTATATTTTAAATTTGTATTTAATTTATACGATCACTTTTCATCCTGATTGTAACCTACTCCCTCCTCTTCCCCCTATCCTCCTTCTCCCTGTCCTCAGAAAATTTAGTCCCCTCTCCCATCAACGAATCACCCCACCACATCAAGTCACATCAGGACTGAGCTCATCTTCCTCCAATGAGGCCAGGCAAAACAGCTCCTTTCGGAGAAACTGATTGGAAGCAGAGAACAGAGTCCCCATGAGAAAGAGACAACCCTGAACACTATTAAAGATACTCTGCCATATTTACAGCCAGTGGCCTAACTGCCTTCTGAGAGGCCCCACGCAGCATCTGATCTAATCAGATTTTGAGACTCACAGCCAAGCATTAGGCAGAGTTCTGGTAGTCCTGTGGAAAAGGAGTTGGGGCTGGAGTGGGGATAGGAGGACACAGAAGGGACACTTATGATATCCATAATCTGGAAACAACCTTGATGCTGCTCAAACAAAGAATGGAAAAAGAAACTGTGGTACACTTACACAATGGAATATACTCAACAAGTAAAAGCAAGGAAATCTTGAAAATTTCAGGCAAATGGATGGAACTAGAAATGATCACCCTGAGTAAAGTCATCTAGACCTTGAAAGACACACATCCCTTCAGAGGTCTAGGGGTGGGCAGTAATGCAGAAGGAGGAGGGAGGGATGGGAGTGGGAAAGCACCAGCGAGAAGATAACTATTATGATGCAATGTGAAAAAAATTATAATATACGAAAGTGTTTAAAATGCTGCAAGAAGAACAGCAGAGTCAACTACCATTGATGAGAGCTTACAGAAATGGAAGCACCAGCCAAAAAAGCATGCATGTACTGGGCCTAGGTCCCCTACACATATGTAACAGATGGGCTGTTAGATCTTCATGTGGGTCCTTTACTAGATCAGCAGCAATATTTTTGAAGAAGATGGAAAAATTCATACTCAGAAAATAACTGTACCTCTAACACAAAGGCAGACATGTGGTTTTTGACTATAGATTTATCCTAATAAAACATGCCAAAGTAATTTGGGTAGGGTAAAGCTTTAGTTAGTTTACTACAAGAGGTATGAAAAGTTTAACAGTATATGATGTCTATATCTAACATGCTAAGCAATATATGTTTCTTTATAACTAAATTGTAAAACTGTTTGAAAGAATAGTACTCTACAAATATCTGTAAATGATATATTGAGTTTCTAATTTCCATTTTAAATGTTTCTTTAGTGACTGCCCAGAAACTTTAACAAGTAATTTTTAAAAATAAATACTGAATAATTATAGGATGATAAGCAAAAATTTTACTTTTAGATACTTGTGATAGTTACACAAGTTGAATTGCATTGTTAGATAGCATCTTTCAACTGATAATTCCTCAAAACAATGACATATGCTTTTCATGTCTCTGAAAATTTCAGAGTCAATTATGACTATTACATTTATTTTTAAAAAGTAATATTAATTAATTTCATCATCTTTCACAAATGACCCATTTTGTTTTCCTAATTACTAGATTTTCTTGCATTTATATGATCTTCTGGTTAGTGTTAAAGCTTAAAAGTGCTTATTTTTCTGTTTATATATTCCAACTTGTTTAAAAAAGCATTATTTTCTTCATGACTACACATCCTGCCTAAAGTCACACAATCTTTAAGCAAAGAAAAGGGACGCATTAGGTCTATAAAAGTACCATAATCCTCCGCATTTTAATTCTTATTCAACAAAAGACTTCTGTTTTTAATAAAAATGCTTTCCTCAATCTTTATGGCACTCTGACAGAGCTGTGTTCCTTTGCCAGGTTTTTTAAAAGAATGTGTATAAAACACTAATGGAACATTTGTGTCTTCCTTACTAAAGGCTCCTGAACTTTGGCTCAGATTTTGAGTTTGTACATTTGAAAAATAGAAACACTTTATAAAGTGCTTTGATATCTTTTCATCCAGTGCAATTGGAAAGACCTATTTCATTTTTATTTTCATTTTGGCTTGTATTTTTCAGCATTAGAACCGATTTAAGTTCCTTGTCATGTTATATAACTGGGATATCTTGTCACATTCTGACATCTTGTCACCTAAACAATGACTCATGTTCCTGGTAAGCTTTGAGAGAAAGGTTCTGGCAATTATCAAACGGCTCAGTTCTTCTTTTGACATTTCACAAGCTAAAGTACATTTGTGATATATTGTCTGCCTTTTCCCAGAAAATATTACCCTGGACACTTATACCAAAGCTTTCTGAGAAGATCCGTATGCTTACGTAGAACGGGCATAGTATGCAATATGCATATACTTTCAGTTAAGTTACCTTTTCAAAATCAGAGTATCTAAGATTTTATTAATTCTTATAGTATAAAAATATGTAGTTGCTCCCTGCATTCTATAGAAAAGAATATTAAAAATTTAGAAAAGAATGTGTAAGATCCATCGATATCAGTAACTACAAAGGTCCAGTTCATTTGTTTTTTTCAAAGACAAGAGAAGGCAATGAGGGCCAGAAAACCCTCCACAGTGCATACAGGATGTCAGAGGCGTAGCAAAACGGTGCAGCAAATAGGACACTTTAGAGATGAAGCTTCTAGGTGCGTCACTCTTGGTGAGATTTTAGCAAGTTTTGGGGTTCATTAGCAGGTGAAAATGCTAAAAGATTTTTGTACAGTTAATATATATTTGGAGCACCTTTTTTGAAGCCAGTCATCTAGGTTCTGGTACTATATCTATAAACACATAGGGGAAAATGTTTTTAGACTCCATTGGTTCATAGTTCTTTGAATGGAATCATGTAAATTGTTATACAGCCAATAGACCAATTCTGTGTAATTATTTCTTACATTAGAATGTAATTAGAAGTATTCAAAAAGAACAAAAGAAAATAAAGTGGCTATGAAGTTAACTTTAATTAACTGCGTGTGTGTGTGTGTGTGTGTGTGTGTG
>OU015748.1:12982619-13067132 GCA_907169655.1 Acomys percivali
TTTTCTCCATCTCTGCCTCTTTTTGAACTTACTAAAAGCACATTGTTTTCCTTAATTCCGTATACTTAGTCCAAACATTGAAGAGCCTCCTTAAGAGGTCTGTAATCCCAACACAAGATAATTCATTCCATAAATACACACAAATCTATATATTGATCTCTTTTATAATGAGAAAACATTGCTATGTATAATAAAATCATATAAAATTCATATTAAGTTGAATTAACTGGAGTACTGACTTAATATTAGAGTGGCACAATTTGCCTTTTCTGTTTTTTTGCTAGATGAAGGTCATCCTTTAAACTGAAAATACTTTGAATTACCTATAGAATTTCCAAACATAAGTTAGTAACTCTTATGGAAAGGGGATTTTCATGTGCTTTTATGATAGCTGTATTTTACAGAGACCTAAAATGTCTCTCATGATGACTAATAAAATACACAACTAATATAAAATATAACAGTCTAGGAGTCAATGGTACATGCAACTAATATTGATAAAAAGGAGAACTATATATAAAACTGTCATGTTTTATTAATCTCTTTGCCAAGCATTACTGTTAAGTAGAAATCACCCCTCTAATGTGTGTTTATATTATAGTGCTAGAAATCTTAATATGTTACATAACATTTCAACACAACTAGAAATGTGATTACTGGGAACATGTACAGACTCAACTCATCACTGTTGACTTTGAGGATAGCCCAAGAGTCTTAAGCCAAGCAATACAAATAGTAGGTAAATACTAGGAAAGCCAAGGGGAAAAGTCACATGCTTCTAGAAAAGAAAAGAAATACTCAACCCACAAACATTTCAAAATGTTGATTTTATCCTGATGAGACCTCTATGGTTTCTTATGTAAGAGTCGTAAAACAACATAAGGAATTTGTCCTTAATGTGACAGCATATTATCTGTTACAGCAGTGATAAGACTAATTTGTTATCAGACACAGATTCATAGATAAACAATCAAGAAATATGTCCCTTTTCACATTATATCATTTTCTTTTTATTTAATTTTTTATTAAACAGCTTTTTACATATATTTTTCTATTATTACACACACACATATATATACATACACACATACATATATATATATACATACACACACACAAACACACACACACACACACACACACACACACACACATATATATATATATATATATATATATATATATATATAATAAACTACCTAAAGCAAGAAAAACCACCAAACAATCAGGTATTATATATATGTTATATTCATATTGTTTTGGCTTTTTGTATTTGGCATGCTTGAAGAAAACATCTTTCCTAATTTGTGGAGTCTAAAATTCTGAGTGTAAATCAACATCTACCATGTCTTGTCATTATCAACTTAAAACATTTATCTAGACCTCAAAACATCTTATTCCTTAAACAGCTAAACTTAAATGTAAAACTAAACTATCTGGTCTTCAACTTCATCAGAGACTTGAGAAGGAATAAAATTAATTAATGAATATACAGGGAGTGCAGCTTAGCAGGTTCCCAAATGAGAGAAAAGAAACATAAAATTGCATTCATATCATTTACAATCCTTCAAAAAACTGTTAATGCATGCAACTGATCAATTTGCATGTTAATGATTACATATAATTAGTTGTATCAAAAATGTCATTTCTTGTATTTTTATTTTCATATGTGTAAATTACTGAATTACACTGAATTACACAACATAATATTTCATGTTACTAATTATTATAAATTCTAAACATACATACTTAAGATATATACAAGACACTATATGATAAAAATACATGTGTAATATCTCAATGTTGAATATTATACCACTTACAATTGCCATTATCACCTTACTTTAAAACATTTGTTAACATGAACTTAATGTGTTGAGGATATAATAGGTCTGCAATGTGATAAATACCAGACAAGAGATACTTTCTGTTATAAATTTGAAGACATTAACGTACTCAAAATTACTTTATGTATTTTTGGTCTGGTGTATATTTGGTTGTGCCAAATATTATAATATTTAATCTATAACCATATAAATAAAGTATCCCTTTTCAAAATCTAGCATAAATATTCCTAAGAATTAATGAAGTTTAAAAATAGCAACAATTAATTCCAAATGTCATTATAGATATGTGTGAGAAGACATGAAGTGATCTATCTCAAATTGTCAGCAACTTGTCTATGACATTATTATTACTTTGAGTAACAAATATATCAAAATGTAGATATAAATTTTTTCTCATTTATAATACAAAATCCGGTCAAAACTGTTTAAATATTTCCCAATGGAAACAATAAAACATTGGATAAGATTTCCTAAACATATATAGCCAATTATACACACATTAAAATACAATGAACTATAAAACTTGTATATGTATAAATATTACAAAGTACCCAGAAACCCGGCAGAACCAATATGATATGACCACATTGTTTAAGCTATTCAACAGTTAGGCCAAATTAATAGTCAGTGTCCAAAGAATGATTTTTAAAGTTTTGCCATGAACAAAATTTTATTTACTCGTGCATAATATTGTTTCCTTCAATAAAGATTTTGTCTTCTGTAGAAAGATCTTACATAGAAGAATGGATAACTGGGGGCTAGATTGATGGTTCGGTAAATAAAAGCTGGTGTACAAGCTTGAAAACCAGGGATAAGATCCTCAAAGTTCACATGAAGGCCAGAGGAGAGGAACATTTGCCACCATCTAAGGAATATGAAATAGGGAATTCCCAAGAAAAGCCTGCTAGCTCAACTACCTGACTTGGTGAACTCAAGGTTTAGGCTGGTATCTTTGGTCTAGGAAGACACCTGAGATCCAGGGAGAGGAAGACACCGTAGGTCTAGCAAGACATCCCTCAACAAATTTTGAACTCCAGATGTGTGTGAATATGCATACCAAGCACGTCAAACATATATTATGCAAAAATTGAAAAATAAGGAATATGATGGAGTGTTAAAAGGGTATTCACAGTTTATAAAAGCCATCCCAGGGCCCAAGGTACACTTGAATCTAACTGAGAAGGGGGAATAGAATTGACATTATGGGTGGATGGAAGGAGGAAACTGGTACGGTAGGAGTGGGGATGGGAGCAGAAGGGACCAATTGGGGAGAGTAGGATAACAGGAAAAAAGACAGGAGAAAGAACTGAAATCAGGGGTGGGAGGCATCTCTGGGACTAGCAAGAGACCCAGGACAACAGGAACTCTAAGGAATCTGATATTGACTCTAGCTACGGCCCCAAGCACTTGGGGATTTGAAGCCTGAAATGACCATCTCCTGTTGCCAGAAAAGATTTCCAGTGGAAAGACTGGGACACCAACCCAGGCACAAAACTTTGACCCAAAATTTGTCAGGCCAAAAAGATATTCCAGGGTAAAGATGGAGCAGAAACTGAGGGAATGGCCAAGTATGAACTGGCCCTACTTGAGACGTATGCTATAAGAGAATGTCTACCCCGACACTATACTGATATTTTGCTATACTTCCAGACAGACACCTAGTGTAACTGCCATCCCAGTCTTTACCCAGAAACTGATGGAAACAAATGCAGAGACACGCAGCCAAATATTAGGCAAAACTTGGGAAATTTCGTGGAAGGGGAGGGGGAATGGATCTGTATCTGACTCTATTGCTTGCTTTGGGATCCCTTTTTCCTAAGTGGGCTGCCTTGCCTAGCCACAGTAGAAAATGCTCTTCATCCTACTACAGCTTGATATGTTTGCTATCCATGGGAAGGCTCCCCTTTTCTGAGCCTCTTCTGAGGAGTAAGGGAGAACGGGAGGATGGCTGAGCGGTGAGGTAAAACATTGGCACTGGGAGGAGAAAAAGGAAGGGAAGCTGATATCGGAAATTAAAATAAATAATTAATAATAAAAAGCCATCCTTGACATTCCTATGTCACATAGTTATACATTCTTAGTCTTAACTGTATCTCAAGTCTTTCACATTATATTATATCAAAGAGTGTTCATGTAGTTACCAAAGAACATTTGTAAAATATATGAACCCAATTATTATCAAATGGTATATTCACAATAAACAGAAACACAAGTGAATTATCTTGTAATTTATATATTTATAAAATATAACAAACTATTGAACCAGCTCATAAATTAATCATTTTTCTTGGCACACAGAAGACCAATGCTTTTACATATAGCACACTAGCTAAGAACTCCAGATCTAACGAAAACTCTAAATAAAACTATTGTCCAAGTCAAGTCTCATTATAATCATTGTTTTCCTTAATAATTCACTTCTTTATATCATCAAAACTGCATGCACTTTATAGATACAGCACCATATTCAGTTAAAACTTAACTAAGTTCTCCAGGATTATGTGGTTAGTTAATAAAAAATTACACCTGATATAATAATGCATGTACCTTCCAACAATTGATGGAGAGTATACGATAAAATTAAATAGACCAAAAGTTTATTTTATCAAATATAAATGTTAATTACACTAAAGATTTATTCTAACAATAAATTTACACTATAATCAATGAAAAAAATTTTAAAATAGCACCCATATTTACTAATATTATGGAAATAATCAAGGCACATTTATAACATTTGAGCTTCAGGACAATTCAATGTGTCCATTAGACATATGTGGAAGATATCAGATGTGCCTATATAGACCTATATAGACCCATACATACCAAGAACAGACTCTGTAACATTCAAGCCAATAAAGAATCTCCATTCCCTGAGGCTTCTAGAAAACGATGGTATGCATCTGCAGGCTGTTTAACTTTCTGCCAAGTTTCTTAAGTTCTTTGTTTACTAATGGTGGGTTGTAAATGTCAACATCTTGAATCTGGCGCCAGAGTTTGTGACACACAGCAGCACTTTAGCATTCTTCTGGTTTCACAAACCGGTTACCTCTGGTTTTATAAACATAATACTATGGAATCATAATTCACTGGTTTGCTTCTCTAGTTTTGGTGTCAATTTTAGAAACCTAGTTTATTTTATTTATTTTTATTTTTTTACATATACATTTGTATTATTACACAAATATTTACTAAACTACCTAGAGTAAGAAAACCATAAAACATTCAGGAATTACACACACACACACACACAAACACACACACACTTTTGTGTGTGTGTGTTTGTGTGTGTGTGTGTGTGTTACATTCATAGTGTTTTGGCTATTTGTATTTGGCAACCATGAAGAAAACATATTTCTTATCTTGGTGAGTCTAAAAATCTGAATGTAAATCAATATCTATCATACCTCATCATCAACTTAAAACATCTATCAATACATAAATGGGGGGAAAGTGGGAGGGAGGGGAGAGTGGGAGGATACAAGGGATGGGATAACCATAGAGATGTAACAAGAATAAATTAATAAAAAAAAAAAGAAAAAAATCTTACTCCTAAAGAAATAAGCTTAATTGTAAAATTAAACTGTCTGGTCTTCAACCCCATTACGAAGGTACAATATCAATTACCTGAGTATACCAGGAATGCCGGTTAGCAGCTTCCGAAGAGAGATGACAGAGACAGTTTGCTGCCTGACCAGTCACACAAAATTCTCTATAACACTGAAACATCATCTTCAGGCTTCTGGCCCAATATTTTAAGCAAGCAGTATTCTATCTTTAAAATTTTTAGAGGTTAAAAACAGCAAATATTGTGATGTTGAAAAAGAACTTTCTATTCTGTCTTACTGTTCTACTAAGACATTTTCTCACTTGATGATTTTAATTTGACTATAGTAAGGTAGAGATGCCAGTTTAATGTCATTTTCAATATATAGCATCTGATTTATTTATCATTGGTATGGACCATCATCATTCCTCTTTTCTCTTCACACGGTAAACAATAAGCATTTCCTATTAAAGTATATTCTTTTAAGTCTGTCTTGGTAAGTGACTTTTATACACGATGACCAATATAAGTCAGACACATAAATCCTGGAATAGAGGAGAAGTCAACTCATAAAAAATTCAGATTTTTTTTGATGATATCCTCCATTCATTCTTCAGAGATTTTGGACTTTGGCATTCTGGAGCCTAGCCTACAATAACCTTGTCTTTGTTCCAGGAACATGTCAAGCATATTCCTGCAGTATCACTTTTGCTCAAATACTCTGTTTACCTGCAAGCTCATTTCTTGATCTTCCAATCAGTCAAGCTGTCCATCTGTTCCATTGTCTACATAGATCTCACTTAAGCAGTTTGTCGTAAGAAGCGCCTATTCTTAAAAATCCATTCTAAAGTTAAATTCAGGTGTGCTGAAATACATTGCATTAATCTAACTATTTGAATGGGTTGTTCTGTTTCTTTAAGTCGCCTTTAGAGTATAATGTAAAATATTTAAAAGTTAAAAAAAAAACAATATTATACATAAAATACATCTGTACTCCTTATATCTTTTCTTCAGATAAAAATGTAAATAAAGTCAGGGATGCATTTTTTTTTCCTAGCTTAGATTAGTCTTGATGTGAATTTCAAGCATATGAGAAATGCAACACTTCCTTGGTCTAAAATCATAGAGTTTATTGGAATATATCTGCACCTAGTTATATACGTTGTATATAATATGTTTCTTTAAGAAGATTAGTAGTAAAGTATACATGTAGCATTTGTAGAATATTTATTATCTGTGCATCACCAGTCCTTGCATTAGAAGACCATAGCATAACATTTTTCAAATTAATATGATTTAACAGAAAACCAATTAGATTAGAAAATCAAATTATATTTAGAGTTTCTTTTAGTGTTTTCTTTCTCTATAAGAAAATGTTAAGTGATCAGGAAATAAAGCCAGGCTATGATGTACAGCGAATTAAATTGGTCTCTTTTATCTTTTATCATTTAATAATTTTATAAATGGGATTCTAGGACAATTTGGCTTATTATTTTACTTTATATTTTCCATACTACAATTTTTAGTAAGATTTGATTTTTTTATTATAATTTATTCAGCTTGCATCTCGATTGTTCTCCCCTTGCTTGTATCTTCCTCTTCCCACCTCCCTTCCTCTTCTGCCCTGTTCCCCTCCCTCAGACCTTCTCCACCACCCTATGACCACAGCCTATCAAGTCTCATCAGGACAGCCTGTTTCGCCTTTTTTTGTGTGCTGCCCATTTTTAAGTAATATACAGAGATTGGAGGAATTTTGTACTGTCTTTCTTTTACCAAGTGCTTCAGATATTGTAAATAAACAGACCTGAAACTAATCACAGCTCCCACTTGTACAGTATCTTTGCTGTATTCTTACCAGCTCCTCACATGCCCCCTGTTTCTTAAGGGTGTGTTTTACAGAATTACCATGACTATCAGTAAAAGCAAGAATTTATGTTCTAGTACATGATGGGAAATGTTCGCATGCTTACAAATATGCCTGACCCAAATAATTGCATTATGTAAATTTAATGTGCCTATTAACATAAGGGTTATGAATTTATTTTATGTGTAAAGTCTAAAAAATTTCTGAAAAATCATACGAGACTTTAAAGTTTTCTCAGTCTGTTATCCAGTTACTCCCAATACTATATGATTGGCAACTAAAAAGCAGATGAAACAGATTCAAATTAGAAGGATAATAAAAGAGACAGAAGTTTGAGTGCCATATGTTTAACATCATGTATATGTGTAAAATCATCTCTGAATAAACAGTAAATTAGCTTAAAAGAAGAAAAAATATAGTACGTTTCTATTTGAAATTGGAAATATTTAAATATATCAAGGAAGAAATGTTTTTTTCCAAGTATCACTGAAAACTTAATTTTCTACCAAATATGTACAAATTAGTAACTTTATTGTATTATACAAGAATATGTTGCATCAAAATGTTACCAAAAAAACACAAAGTAGAGAAATGTTTTTAAAAATTATTAACAAGGAAAATACACAGTGCTATTTTGTATTCCAAAAAACATTTTTTTTTATATCCTCATTTTGGCCTCACTTTTGAGAAATAGAACTTAGGAACTATGGAAGTACAGAGTTGTTTGATATGCACAAATAGACATAGGTATTATAAAAGTAATTTTAGTAAAATATCATTGTCTGAAATATATACAAACAACAACAACAATAATATTAATCTTTTATTTTGCTTTTTTTTACAATGAATTTATTTTATTTTTTTAATTAATTTATTCTTGTTACATCCCAATGGTTATCCCATCCCTTGTATCCTCCCATTATTCTCTCCCTCCCAGTTTCTCCTTATTTCCCTCCACTATGACTGTTCCTGAGGGGGATTACCTACCCCTGTATATGCTCATAGGGTATCAAGTCTCTTCTTGGTAACCTGCTATCCTTCCTCTGAGTGCCACTAGGTCTGCCCCTCCAGGGGACATGGTTAAATGTGAGGCACCAGAGTACTTGAGAAAGTCATACCCCACTCTCCATTCAACTGTGGAGAATGTTCTGTCCATTGGCCAGATCAGGGTAGGGGTTGAAAGTTTACTGCCTGTATTGTCCTTGGCTGGTGCCTTAGTTTGAGCGGGACCCCTCGGCCCAAATCTACCTAACATAATGTTCTACTTGTAGGTTTCTAGGACCCTCTGGATCCTTCTACTTTGCTATTCTCCCATGCTTCTCTCGTCTAGAGTCCCAATAGGATGTCCTCCCCTCTGTCCCAGTTTTCTGGTAAGTGAAGACTTTCGTGGGACATGCCCATTGAGCTAGTATGCAGATATAAGTGAGTATATACCATTTGCTTCTGGGTTAACTCACTCATTATGATCATTTCTAGCTCAATCCATTTATCCACAAGTTTCTGGAATTCCTTGTTTTTAATAGCTGATTAGTATTCCATAGTGTATATGTACCACACTTTCTTTATCCATTCTACTGAGGGACACTTAGGCTGTTTCCATGTTCTGGCTATTATGAATAAGGCTGCAATGAACATGATTGAGCAAATTTTCTTGTTGAGTGCTGGAGCATCTTCTGGGTATATTCCAAGGAGTGGAATAGCTGGGTCTTGAGGAAGCCCTATTCCCAGTTTTCTGAGATAGCACCAGAGAGCTTTCTAAAGTGGCTGTACTAGTTTGCATTCCCACCAGCAATGAAGGAGTGTTCCTCTCTCCCCACATCCTCTCCAGCATGTGGTGTCGCTTGAATATTTGATCTTAGCCATTCTGATGGGTGTAAGATGGAATCTCAGAGTTGTTTTGATTTGCATTTCTCTGATGACTAAGGAGGTTGAGCATTTCTTTAAGTGTTTCTTAGCCATTTGATATTCCTCCTTTGTGAATTCTCTGCTTAGTTCCAAGCCTCATTTCTCAATTGGGTTGTTTGGATTGGTGCTGTTTATTTTCTTGAGTTGTTTATATATTTTGGATATTAGACCTTTGTCAGATGTAGGGTTGGTGAAGATCTTTTCCCAGTCTGTAGGCTGTCGCTTTGTTCTCTTGACAGTGTCTCCAGCCTTACAGAAGCTTCTCGGCCTCATGAGGTTCCATTTATTAATTGTTGACATTAAGGCCTGGGCTGTTGGTGTTCTGTTCAGGAAGTTGTCTCCTGTGCCAATATGTTCCAGGCACTTCCCCACTTTTTCTTCTAACTGACTTAGTGTCTCTGGTTTTATGTTGAGGTCTTTAATCCACTTGGATTTGAGTTTTGTGCAAGGTGACAAATATGGGTCCAGTTGCATTTTTTTACACATAGACCTCCAGTTAGACCAGCACCATTTGTTGAAGATGCTATCCTTTTTCCATTGAATGGATTTGGCTTATTTGTCAAAAATCAAGTGACCATATGTGTGTGGATTCATATCTGGTTCTTCGATTCGATTCCACTGACCAACCAGCCTGTTGCTGTGCCAGTACCATGCTGTTTTAATTACTATTGCTTTATAGTACAGTTCGATGTGTGGTTTAAGCTTTTTTAGCAGATCTTTTACAAATGTGGGTTCCCTTGTATTGGGAGCATAGATATTCAGAATTGTGATGTCATCTTGGTTTACTTTACCTTTGATGAGTATGAAGGGTCCTTCCTCATCCCTTTTGATTAATTTTGGTTGAAAGTCTATTTTGTTCGATATTAAAATGGCTACACCCACTTGCTTCTTGTGACCATTTGCTTGGAATATTTTTTCCAACCTTTTACCCTGAAGTAATGCCTATCATTATGAGTGAGATGTGTTTCTTGAATGCAGAAGAATGTTGGATCTTGTTTATGCACCCATTCAGTTAGTCTGTGTCTTTTTATTGGAGAATTGAGGCCATTGATGTTGAGAGATATTAACAACCAGTGACTTTTAAGAGTCTTAATTTTGAAGTTGTTTCCAATCGAGCATTTGTGTAGTTGTGTTTTTGCCATGGTACAGTTATCTATTTCCTGAGTAGGTTTGGTTGTAGCTTGACCCTTTGGGATGGAGTTTTCCTTCTAGTACCTTCTGTAAAGCTGGGTTTGTGGATAGGTACTGTTTGAATTTGTTTTGGTCATGTAATATTTTGTTTTCTCCATCAATGGTTATTGATAGTTTTGCTGGATAAAGTAGTCTGGCCTGGCATCTGTGGTCTCTTAGAGTTTGCAGGATCTCTGTCCAGGCCCTTCTGGATTTTTTTTGTCTCTGCTGAGAAATCAGATGTAATTCTGATAGGTTTGCCGTTAAATGTTATTTGGCCCTTTTCCCTTGCAGCGTTTAATATTTTTTCTTTGTTCTGTATGTTTTGTGTTTTGATTATTATATGACGGGCAGTTTTTCTTTTCTGATCAATTCTACTTAGTGTTCTGTAGACCTCTTGTATGTTTATAGGCATCTCTTTTTTTTAGATTGGGGAAATTTTCTTCTATGATTTTGTAGAGAATAGTTTCTGGGCCTTGGAGTCTGTTATCTTCTCTTTCTTCAATGCCTATTATCCTCAGATTTCTTCTTTTCATGGTGTCCTTAATTTTTTGGATGTTTTGTGTCAGGAGTTTTCCAGAGTTGGCATTTTCTTTTATGGTTGCTTCAAGATCTGTGATTGTATCTTCCAGACCTGAGATTCGTTCTTCCATCTCTTGGTTTCTGTTAGGAAAGCTCACCTCTGTGTTGCTTGCCTTCTTCTCTGAGGTCTCATGTTCTCGTTTTTCTTCTGTCTGTCTGTTTATCATTGAATCCATTTTCGTCTTCAGATCTTGAACTGATCTTTTGATTTCTTTCATATGATTGTTTGTATATTCCTGAATTTCTTCCATTGCCTTTTTATAGGTCTTCAGAGCTTGAACCGTTTTATTTATTTCTTTCCGCTGGTTTTTTGCATTTTCCTGAAATTTTTCCAGTTCCACTCTATGTGCTTCTTTTATGTCTCTCACCTGTTTGGCTGCGTCTTCCTGTATTTGATTACGAATTCTATTTGTTTCCTCCATTAATAACCTCATTACTAAGGATTTGAGGTCATTTTCTTGTATTTCCGATGTATTTGAGTTCTCTGGGTTGTTTTCTTTGGGATAGCTGGAAACTGGAGACGCCATGTTGTTTTGGGGTTTTTTGCGTATGCTTTTACGCTGTCCTTTAGACATCTTGCCGTCTTTGTTTTTGTTGGGTAGCTTCCCGAGTTGGATGTAGGGCGTCTGATGATAGATTCACTTGTTTTCTCACGATTTCCGTAGGCTGGAAGCTCTAATGTTTTACTGTTGTGGATGGCAGGAGATTAGCCCTGTCGTTTTGGACTCTCACAGCCAGGGACCTTCAGCTCCCCTGTGCTGTGGGTCCTGAAATCTTTCTCGGTCTCTGAATGAGCTTTGAGTCAGGCCAAGGTATCCACAGCCTTCTGAGTTCCCTGCCAAGTCCACCAGGGACACTGGGCCTGAACCACAGGCCGAGCTCAGCTAGATTCTCAGGGCCTGAACTGTCTGCCGAGCTCAGCTAGGGATTCTGGGCCCAAAATGCACACAGGGTACAGCCAGAAATTTTGGGGTGGGACTGCGCACCAAGTTCAGCTAGGGGTTTTTGGCCCAAAGTGCGTGCTGTGGTCAGTTATTGACTCAGGCCCAAACTGTCCATCAAGCTCAGCCAAGAATTCTGGATTCAAACTGCACACTGTGTCCAACTAGAGTCTTAGAGTTGGGACTGTGCTAAAAGCTCCATTAGAGTCTCTGGGCCCAATCTGTCTGCCAAGCACAGTTAAGGACTCTGGCCCTAAACTGCACGCCTAGCTCCACCCAAGTCTCTGGGGTGGAATTTTGCACCGAGCTCAGCCAGGGAATATGGACCCACACTGCACACTGAAATCATCCTGGGACTCCGGGCCTATACTGTGTGGATAGTCCAGCCAGAGCCTTGGGACCGCCAAGCCTATGCGCACAGCTCAGGTAGAGACTCTAGGCCTAATCTGCCTGGCAATTCCAGCTAGGGCCTCTGGGCTGAATCTGCGTCAGCGCCCCAGAACTACCCACTGAGCTGAGTTAGTTTCTTGGGCAGAACTGCTCGTTGAGGTGAGCTGGTACCTAGGGTGGACCTGAGCGCTCCGTCCAGCCTGCGTCACAGCAGGCGAACTGTGGATGCGCTGAGCTGGGTCCTAGGGTGGACCTGAGTGCTCAGCCCAGCCTGCGGCACAGCAGAGGAGCTGCCGCTGTGCTGATCTGACGCCTCGGGCAGAATTGCTTGCTGAGCTGAGCCAGCATCTCCATGGCACTGAGCACTGAGCTAAACCTGGGACTCTAGGGCTGAACTGTCCACCGAGTCCAGTTAGGGTCACAAGGCACCCCGCGACCCAAATCCTGTCCAGAGTTCCCTCTCCCGCAGCTACTCCCACCGGCCACCACACCAATCACCTTCACCGAAAGGCTCTTAGCTGCAAACCTCAGCCACTGCTGCTGCTGACGCTGGTGCTGCTGCTGCCGCCACTGGTGCTGCTGCCTCTGCCGCCTCTGCCGCTGCTGCTCTGATCCGAGAAAATCCACGCTCTTCCCATGTGCAGGTCTTCTGCACCCTGGTCCCTCCAAACCTTGGAGCACTCCTGCTGCCGTGGTGTTGGGACCTTGATATTCCTGGCTCAGAAATCTGTGCAATTCCTTGAATTGTTCACTGGATCTTCTAAACACGGTACACACTGCTCGCCCCATCTTGGATCCCCCCTTTTATTTTGCTTTTAATGCAGTTTGATAACTTGTAATCTTAAAGATAAAATTGTTAAAATTCCATAGTAATTAACAGTATATTAAATAAAATACACCAAAAAATAAATGTATGCCTTTTTTAAGGACTAAAAATATTAAGACCTTAATGTCGCTTATATAAATCAATCAATAGCCTCAATTTTTCTTAAATAATCTTAATATTCATTTGTAAATGGGATTATAGACATGTAATACCATACTTGGGTTCTCTGAAACTCTTAAATGCTCCCATTCTCATCTAAACTCCAGTCTCAAAAGCCTATGAAATTATTCACAGGGTAAGATTATTGACTGCATCTTTCTCTGAGAAATTTGCATAGCGTCTGCAGATACTGCAGGAAAGATTGTCCATGGGAAGGAAACTTTTGGGTCACTTCCTTCCTCCAAGTCCTGCTTCTGAAATATGCAGTAGCATCAACAGAGTATTACCTTCAAGTTTTTGGAGACAATTATTGGCAACAGAAATGGTATATATTATTTTATGAGTTTCCTTGACTTCCTGACAAACATGCAGAAGAAAGACACCTCATATCTAGCACTGATTTTTGTTTTGTTTTGTTTGTTTGTTTTTAGTTATGATTGTTTGTGGGTGCATTATAATATATACAATCACAGGTATAATATATTGATTTTAAAATGAATAAATCTAAAATCCTATGTTTCTTTATGGCCTTTCAACTTCCTTAATATCATTCACCAGTTGTTTATTCCCATTGTTCCTGTTGCACGTCTTTCGCTTCCCAGTTAATCCCTCTAGTTTTTCACAATTCTACCTTCATATCATCTGTGTCCTACTATTTATCCTCATAAATCTCTTTTTAGACCTTCACCAATACCTTTCCTCTTCCCAGTTTCTGCAGCTAATAAAACTCACATCTAATGAATCAGAGCTAGAATCTATAAATTAGAAAGAATAAGTGACTCTTGATTCTATGGGTCTAGTTACCTTGCTTAGAATAATAGTTCTTAGTTTTATCCACTTAGTAGAAAATTTAATAATATCATTTATTTTACACTTGCTTACAGTTTTATTTTATAAAAGTACTAAATGATGTATTACTATCACTTAGCCTTAATAATCATCTTTTATCCTTCCTAGCACAGGACACACAATATTCCCATTTTGAAAAAGTCTATTTTAAAACTAAAAGATTTTTTATTTACTTCAAGCAATTGGCCTCCACTTTATGAGAATATGACTCATCCCCATAAATAGGAAGTAAATCTCTCATGATATAACAGATATATTTTGTGATAAAATTAAGATAAAAAGATCAAATTCTGTTACCTAAATTGATTTTTTGTTTTATTTGCAACTGTTGTCTACACATACACAGATTCAACTTGTGGGTAATTGAAAATGCTTTAAAAATTTGCATGTATACTAATTTTATCTAGTCATTATTTTAAAAATATAAAAGATTTATATAGTATATATATGATATGACATATTCCATGTGATTTAGAGAGTATGTGAAAATATGGGAGGATCAGTGCAGCAAATGAGCAAATACTAAGCTGTTTTTATAAGAAATATGAGTTCCTATAGGTCAAGACACCTGCAGATCCAGCGACTAATCACCAAGAGTCCCAAACCACATGTATATAGAATATGATATTGTTAACACATTATAATTACTAAGAGATGAAAAGATGGAAATGATTTCAAACTTTACTTCATTACTATTATTTGTATATATTTGTTGAATTACAATTATGTACTCAACAAAGATTTTTGAACAAAAAATGTAACAGCTAAAGAGAATATAATATCATAAGTGACAAAAATGTAATGACCTGATACATGTATGTATACCAGATTAAGAAATTCACTCATATAGACATAGGCCTAAGTAACTCTGTGAATGAGAGAAATAAGCCAGAACTCATTTTCAATCAATAAATCAACTAATTAATCAATCAACAAATCAATGTGTGTTTGTTTGTGTGTGTGTATGTGTGCGTGAGTATGTGCATAATATATATTACTAAGAACTCAATTTCTCAACGCATGGGATTATAATTAGAAAGGTAGTAGAGATAATAACTTTAGGAATGGTTTCTTTTCAGATACTTTGACTCTGTTTCATTTCCTTGCAAACCTCAATTTAATTTCTTTGACTAAGGGCTTGTTGATCATTTGTAAACTTGAAGGCGAGAAGCCAGGCTTTTTTAACCCTCATAATCTCACTGGATGTAGTTGGTCATGGTTAGTGGGAGTACTACCTTGTATAAAGAACACATTTATGTTCGCTTCTGTGCTCACTGACAGAAAATAGAGCAACCTTGGTGTCTTGATGTCCACTGAACAATATCTGTACTCTTACAATATTGAAAATAGATATAATTTTAGAACTGCCTTTTAAATTGGTAATTGGTTACATTATGAAAGTAAAAGATACCTTCGCAGACTATGCTGAATAACAGTTTGAGGAACTCCATTCTCCACCTTGCATTTCCTTGATCCTCAGTTATTTACAATCTGGATAGAGTAAATTATGAGAGGAGAGTGAGGAAAGTAGGTGATAACATGTCCTGACACTGATTTTACTTCATCTTCAATCTGTGAAAGAGAAAGATGGTCTTGAAGATTCTTTGAGTCTAAGAGGATATCAAGAAAGGATTCAATGAGGTAGCTCTTCAATGTAGCTTCTGATGATCAGCCCATTGTTACAGTGTGAATGACTTCGCTGATTGTTCTCAGGATAGTAATTAGCCATCCACAGAAATTTACCATGGTTTCATAGAGAAAGAAATTTATGGTTTTGGTCTGTAACAATGACATATAGGCTATTGATCTTAGTATTTGTGGTAAAACGTGAAAATCGAGACATAATATCAAGAAGCCTAACACAATGCCGTATTGTGGACGCCATCGCTTAGTTAGCATTAAGATGATATAATTTAAAACAACTCTAAGAGAAGCTCACTCATCTTCTTTAATCATTTAATATTTGAAAATGAATGGTTCACTTGAATGGATAAATTCCTAAGTTACTTCTCATAAAGTATTTTGAAGGGGGTAAGGTTTTTTTTTCTACACAAGTGCTACAAAATAGTCATTACTGGTTGTTTTCTGAATACAGAAAATCATGCATTTGAATATTAAAATGTATAACATGTTTCATAATTAAAAAGCCTTATGGGTTGGCAGAGAGCCTTTGAATTTCAGAACCACATAAAGTATTCATAATGATTTATTTATTTATTTATTTATTTATTTATTTATTTATTTCATATAGAGTGCTCTCTCTGCATGTATACGTGCAGGGGAGAAGAGGGCATCAGATCACATTATGGATTGTTGTGAGCCACCATGTGGTTGCTGGGACTTGAACTCAGAACATCTGGATGAGTAGTCAGTGCTCTTAACCTCTGAGCCATCTCTCCAGTCCCAACAATTCTTGATGTATAAACCAATATCTCTTTTTGACAGTAAAACTGTACACAGAATTTGTCACATCTGGTGGAACATGGTAAACTGAAAATATTAGTACCTGAGTTTCCAAATGGAGGACTTTTTTATATCCAGTCTTCAATGACTATGTCAATATTCTAGAAAGGTATTTATTTTTTTTTCACCAAAAAGTCCTTTAATGTTTTCATTAAAAGTTAGATTACATATAAAACTCCCCACCATCAGCCAGCTTCACTGATTTACGAATGAACTTCAGATTTTAAGAATGTTTCATTAGACTAACTCATTAGATTAAAATCTGATCTGTACATCACCTTTCATATTCACTGACTTTTCATGTAATTCAACAACAAACAATAAGGTGATTTGTCAGTTATCTAAAAAAAAAAAAGGTATTTATTTATGTTGCTGTAAGTAGGCATTGGTAGATTTTACCAATGTGTATAGCTATAGATTATGTAAGATAATACCTTACATAGTAAACCTTTTATTTCTTCTTAAAACAGTGGTTATAAAGTAGGCACAAAAAATATTACTGAACAGCCTTTGTTCCGTGTAAAGGTGACATTGTAGGAGCCCTGGGATGCTATCTCCATAGTCCTTTTCTAAGACCCTACGGTGGATGAGCATTATATATATATGTGTGTTTTCAACTTTTTAAAAATTATTTCAGAATAGCATTTGTTATTCTATATTCTATTTCTGGTTGTCTCAGCTGGTTTTCATAAACAGGAATGCAGACACATAGTTTCATTGTAGAGAAATAATTACACTGAAAAATGCCAATTTTTCCATAGGTATAATGAGTCCAGGACAAGGTACTTTTTGTGGGGTACTGGAATTACCTCAAGTGACTGGAATTGTTAAGTCTTCATGTCAGGAATTGTACAATTTCCTGTGTATAAGGGATGACTAACAAATAGAAAATAATTCCTATTACCCATGAAAATACATAGTCTATCACCAATAATTATTCAAAATGAAAACTTAGTGTTGACCAGAGGTTCTCAACCTGAAATGGGATACCTTTGCGGGTCAAATGATTTTTTCATAGGGGTCTTATGTCAGATATTTTGCACATCAGATATTTATATTATGATTCATGATAGTATCAAAATTATAGCTATGAATTACATAGCAACAAAAATAATTTTATGGTTGGAGTTCACCACAAAAGGAGTTGTATTAAAGGGTTGCAGATTAGGAAGATTGAGAACCACTGGTGTAAACAATCCCACAAAACAAATGTTATAATTTCACATCAGGTAGGTATGTGGGGCATATAGTGAAGTGGTTGTGAAAGGAATCTATGCTAAAATGATAATGATATGATGTTTCTGAATACCAAATCCAAATATCTGGAAACGATGTTTAATTGCTATGCTGGAAGGCATTAAATCTTCTTATTGCAGAATAGGTAACACTACCTCACTCTCTAAACATCTGAGAAAAAAAAAGTGTTCTGAAGGAAGTTTAGTTTTAGAGAAAGTATCATATATTTCCTGAATGCTTTCCAAATTTTAATACTGCTGAGTTATGGAAGTGTTTATTGAAATGGAAAGGATGATGCAGACATGAGGAGTTCTAACAGGCAACAAGCAACCTGCCCCAGGGATGGGCCAGACTTCCTGAGATGCCACCCATAATCCTTAAAGCATGGCCAAAGAAGCGTAAATGAGTCATTTTCATTTCTACTTAGTTGGGATTTCCTAAAATCTGGCTGTTCCCAAAAAATCTGAATTTTCATTTCGGGTAAAACTAACCTCAGAAATAAGAAAACTTGTTTTTGTGAGTTTGGGAAAGGAAAAAGTATTACTTAAAACTGAGTCATAATTTATTTGCATATGTTTACAAGACTGATTATTAACGGTGAATTAGAGCTTCAAATCCTGGACTGTAAGTCCAGCTCTAAGATAATATTTCACACAGGAACATCTGAAGTTAACAATTATACCCACATTACGGCATACCTTAATCACTGTTAACTAGTTCTACCGACTCAGCTGAAGGCCCTGGAGTTCATTTCTTTATGAGTTCTATATACCTGGCACTGATTGTGGACATCAGTTTAGAACAGGACAATCTGTTGGTCAATCTGAAGTTGAATGTACATTAATTATCACAGCTCAGAAATGCCTTTGTAATTTCTGAAGTCTAAAAGGCTGTTCACCTTCTAAGCATTAGCTGAGGAGACGTGGTCCATGTCACGGAAACTAACAAAAGGGAACAAAACCAGGAAAAAAACTAACATCCATTTTGACATATACCAGAGATTATCTTCAACTGTGTTGATTGAAAATGCAATACATTTTGGAATTTTATGACCTACATATAATGGAGAGGACAAACCAGTATTCTCAATTTTAAACTAAGCTTATAAAATCAGTAAACAACTTAAAACTTGTTTGCACAGGGGCTGGAAAGCTGTACATGCCTAGAGCCTTGGATATTTGTCATGCTGGCACAAGTTACTATTTTACTTATGAATGCAGTTGCTGAGCCAGGTGGGTAATTGTTCTGTTTTGATTGTATTTCAAAAGATATACAATAAAAGTGTTTGTTTTGTTTTTCATGCTTAAAAGAGAGTTTCAGAATGAATGTACTTATGAGTTTAGGGAGGGGTAACTGCTTGCAGTTACAAGATGTTCCACACTCAGGGGTTTGCTGTGCTTCCAGTTTTTAAGACATTTATTGAAAGTGCTTTTAATGTTTTTCCATTCATTGAGGAAGAATTAAATTTGTGCATTAGTAAGGATTGAACCTATGTGTTCCCAATAAATGAAAAAAAATGAATGTGAAATGAGTCAAGTTGCCCTTGCAAAATGTCACCTTGTACTTAAACATTTGGGACCACTTACTTGCCAGAATCTTTGTATGCCCATTTAACACTGAGGATTTAGATTTAAAAATTGTTGTATAGAGGGGGTTGGAGAGATGGCTCAGTGGTTAAGAGTATTGGCTGCTCTTCCAGAGGACCTGGTTTCGATTCCCAGCACCTACATGGCAGCTTACAACTGACTGTAAGTCCAGTTCTAGAGGTTCCAACACCCTCATACATACATGTAGGGCAAACATGAATGCACATAAAATAAAACCAAAAACAAATTTAAAAGTAGTTGTATAGAGAGATTAAGGTATTCATCTCTCCTCTTAGCAAAGAAATTTAATGATAAAAGGTTTCTTTTTTCAAATTTAATAAAAGAGCAGTCCATAGAGAGGCTAGAGTGATACTCAGTATTATAACAAATATGTAAATTATCAGGATCTGCACTGCCTGCCATTTATTACCAATATTACCAATATTACTATTGACTTATGGAATTTCACATCGTGCACACTGATCACATTCACCTTCCAGTCCTTCTGTGTCCATTTCCACCATTGTGACCTTTGCCACCAAAATAAATAAAAATAAATAAAGAAAAATCCAATTTGTGTTGCCTATACACTGTGTGGAGCAAGGGCAAACTCTGTGGCCTGCCCCTTAAATAGATCTGAACCATTCCCGTCCTGCATGCCTGCCAGAAGCCATTAGTTGTGGAGACTAACTTCTGCATCGTTATAACAGGTTTTTAAGAGGTCTCTTCAAGGGCTTCCTGTTTACTCTTTTCTTTCCAGGATGGAGTTGGGGGTAGGGTGTGTCAGTGACACCTTTCATGTCCCTCTCTCTCAACTATGCATCTACTGTGAACGGTATCACTGATGATATAGCATCTGTACTCTTTAAAGTCAGCAGGAACATGGCTCATGGACTTCCTCATGGTTTCTGGTGAGAGCAAAGACCACAAATACTAGCCCAGTTGCACAAGGATCTCAGACCATGACAAGGTCCTCTGAATGCAACTCAGACTACGAACATCTTCGTGGACCCAGGTGTCAGGGCAGGCAACTTCAATATGCTCTCCTTGCAGCAGCAGGAATCCACAGCAGAGACCACGGTCATTCACATGGCCTTTGGTGGTACAATGGCCATGGCCATCAACATACAGCCCTGCTGCAGTAGGACTTAAGACCTGGATATGGCCCTTGGTGGCAGGTGGCAGCATGATCCAGACAGGCCACTCAGATCAGTACCCACTGCCCACCAACACGAACCAAGGATATCAACATGACTTTTGGCTCCATCACAGACCATATACATTATCATGGCCTTCATTTTATACTTACTAACTGTATTGATGTTGACATGTGCCAGTTTGAGTATCAATGTTTTTCAATGATAGGTTAAAGAAAAAGTATTTCAGACCTTGTGTGGCAAACTTCTAACTCATGTCTTCACCACTACCATTGTGAAACATAGTACTCTGTGATATGTAAGTAACTAGAATAGCTGTATTCCAATACATTTTTTCTTAAAAATTGTAAGCTGGGGCTGAGGAGATGGTTCCCTGTATAAAACAACAAGCTATACAAGCCTGAAAGATACACATAGCTTCACCAGTCTTTTAACATTGGTACTGGTACCTGTACTCAGATCCTTAAGCTACATGGGCCTTAAGCTACAGATATCTTACTGTTTCAGCCAAATTCTCAGGCTCTGACATTCCTTTTTCCTCCTTTTCTTTTCTTTTCTTTCTTTCTTTTCTGTTCTCTTCTTTTCTTTTTATAGGGACTTATGCACCCCAAACTGAGCTCACATTCACCTGAACTTCTGATACTCTGGATTGTACCAGCCAGGGCTTACTTTTCCTTCCTTCCTTCCTTCCTTCCTTCCTTCCTTCCTTCCTTCCTTCTTCCCTTGCTTTCTGTCTTTCTCTTCCTGCCTTCCTTCCTTTATTCATTCTTGCCTGCCTGCCTGTACTTACAATAATATAGCCATTATTATCCAATATTTATCCACTCAAAAGTCTTCATAGGTCACCAGCAGGAACATCATTGGAACACAAATCTAGGGTCTTTCTTATTTTTCTGTACTAATATACACATTTATCAAAAGTCCTAGGAAGCTTTCATGACCGTTAATTCTTGGAGGAACCATGTAAAGTAATGGTCATCTGAGTTTGCTATATTATGTTCTTCATTGAATTGCTACTCTAACCTTACATTTTCTTATTTCTATTCCTTTTTGTACACATTTTAAAGCAAGCAAATGTGATTATCTAAATTATGAATAAATGAACAGTAGTTTCTTAGAATGTGGCAACTATTACCACTTTTAATGTTTGTAACTGTCAGTCTGTAAACACATTTAAAACTTACTTGCTATCTAAGCTTGCAGAGACATGCAAGTCAGAGTTGAGATCATGAATTGAAATAAGGTCAGAATCACAGGAAAATTTTGCTCATCTCCTTCAAAGGCTTCATATAAATTCTGTGAAGGATTTGTATATAAGAATTCAACGTTAATCAGATATTTAAAAAGACAAAGTAGGTATTTGACTAATTAAAAATCTAAAATAGTAAAGATTTGTTTGCTATATAAGTAATTATGACTATATATGGAAATGAGACAGAAACTCTATTAAAATCTGTGAAATGAAGCTGACTTAAAAAACATTGATCAGTGGCTTTAAGATGCATGTGAACGATTTATACGATCTGAAGAGAAACCAGAGTATTACAAGGAGAACATTATGATAGGCAGATTTGGGCCAAGGGGTCCTGCTCAAACTATGGCACTAGCCAAGGACAATACAGGCGGTAAAATTTAAACCCCTACCCAGATCTAGCCAATGGTCAGAACATTCTCCACAGTTGAGTGGAGAGTAGGGTCTGTCTTTCACACGTACTCTGTTGCCTCACATTTGACCATGTCCCCTGGAGGGGGAGACCTGTTGGCACTCAGAGGAAGGACAGCAGGCTACCAAGAAGAGACTTGATACCCTATGAGCATATACAGGGGGAGGAAATCTCTCTCAGGAACAGTCATAGGAGAGGAGAATAAGGGGGAAATGGTAGGGAGGGAAGAATGGGAGGATACAAGGGATGAGGTAACCATTGAGATGTAACAAAAATAAATTAATAAAAATAAATTAATTAATTTATAAAAAAGATGCATGTGAACAACAAATATTGAAATCTCAACAATTAATCATATGAGAAATTTTATACAGCTAGAACTTCGCATCAAAAAAGCAACGAAAGTCATGAATGAATCAACAATCAAATTCTTTACTATTAATGTCCCAGTTTTCAGTTTTTGGTTTTCATTTCAGCCCTATGCAATTTAATATTCTATGTCCAAAGTTAGTTTGCTCTCATTGTCTTTGATAAAGAAGCCGCTTCTGTCTACTTTGGTTTTTTTACTAAGCAAGATACTTTTTTCTCCTGTCCATTCTTGTTCTGGTGTCTCATTTTATGTCTAAGACTTTGATTATCTCAGCTTCCTGTTTGAAATGTCTGACTCACCAGAAGGAAATGAGCAGCAAATCTTGTCTTGATTTGCTAATTTACCTGTAGTTTTACCCATTGTTTTAATGTGCATTTTGTTTTCACTTTTTGTTTCTGTTTTATGATGCTAGGGATAGATTCCAGATAATCTCAATTGCTAGAAAATTACCTCATCACACTGCACATTTCTATACCAGAGATTTTAGTTAGTAAAAATAACATCTGAAATTTTTATGTGAGGGTAAAGGATATCTTTTCTGGTTAATATTTTTAAAAGCTGTGTTTTTAGAAAATATATAAATATATATTATGCAAAGAATTTACTTTGAAATTTACAGAAGTTAATAATTCCAAGTGCTAATGCCTATGCCCACTTTCTCTCTGCCTATTATCTTTTCAGTTGTGTCTTATGGCTCAAAATGGAATGTTCTCATCACTTATATTCAAAGTAAACTAAAGGCAAAAAATGTATGTGGAAGTAAAGATGACTTAAACATACACATTTAGAAATGCAAAAAAATCCATTGAGACAGATAGATGAAAGTTCAAAATTTATATAATTTGTCCTTTCAAAAATTTCATTTGCTAAAATATGTCTATTTCTCTGCTTTTTTCATATTTACTGCACCTCTGTCTTTGTTTTTTCCTCTTCTTTTTTTTCATTTTTATTTGACATGAGATGAAGAAAATAAACCATTAGTTTAAAATTATTGTCACTTTGAAGGATTTCAGCCACAAGTCTATTAAAAATACTGTAATATGTGCCATGAGGAAGTTAATATCAATAGAATACTGACTTCTTACCAGATTATAATCATTCATATTTGTAAAAAACTAAGAAAATATAAGTTTACAAAACACTGTATACATGCACCTGAGTCATACATAATACATTTATAGATGTCATAAGAGCAGTAAGAACAGAATAATTTTATGCAAATGCTTAAGGCTTGTTATGAAAAATATTCTACATTTATTAGTAATAATTATTTATTAGTAATTAGTACTAATCATATACTAAATAATGATATATAAAAATTACTAAATAATTATATATCATTGCATATATAATGATATCACAGATATATGTTATATATATATATTATATCACATTTCACATATCACATATCACAATTTCCATAGCTGTTATGTACTAAAAGGTAAAAGTCTATGCTGGTGGTTTTATATAGACAAATGAGATTTTATTAAGGACTACTGCTGTTTGGATGGGGGAAGAAGAATATCCTCTTGTAATGACCGATAATTTATGCATTGAATGAAAATTACTGCCAGGCAATAGAGAGAGGAGGTGAGCCACTAAGATTAGCTCAGCTGGATTTCCTGAACACTCCTTTTGTACATTAGCTTGTTAGCCTCCTACAAGGCTGAGGGACAAGGATGATGCCTTCTTGTGAGTGTACTTCAAGGCAATCATGGTGAGGTACTTGAGAAAGATGTTCCTGGTTCTGAAATTGGCTAGAGTGTAGGAGAGGTCGTACTCAGGTAAGAAAGAGGCTCAATTCATACTTGAAAGTTTTCTGAAAATGTTACAGGAAATGGAAGCTAAGAAAAACCTTTGTCTTAATTTGAGATTATCCTGGAGGAATGTCAATTCCTTCTAGGTCAATGTCTCATAATTTTGAATGTAATGAGGGCTCTTTTCTCAGGCTTATTTATATGGTCATAATCTACCATATGATATTTTCTCCTCTCATCCCTCAAAGACTAACTGGTATTCATTTTCTAATATAAAAAAATTCATATGACAATTTTTCTTATAGATTTAATTTTAAAATTACTGGTTTTCTTATTATTTTTGTAGTAATAAGGATGGAATGTAGTGCTCTGTGAGTGTTAGACAAATTATCACTGATTTAGACATATATAAATAGGAAAAATATAATTACACATATGCTAGAGGATAGCATGATGCAACCCATTTATTTTGTGTGTAATCTAAAACAAAACCTTGAAAATCAGTGTTATTTTCAATATATAAAGAAGAAAAAAGTATTAACAAAGCTAATCTTTTCTTTTCCCTAGCAATATTGGACATTTTTATTTAAAAGATCAGTTGGGAAATTTGTTCCATTTTGGTCTCAGAAAAATTTAGTTCCCATAAGAATCTGTATACAGTATATTTGGCCTTTATCCCCTGTTGTCTCTTCTGTTTTTCTTCTTGGTTCCCTAGCGTCTATTTACTTTCAGAGCCAAAAATAGATGAGGATGAGATTTACCATCTTCAGTAAAAGACACAGTTTATTCGTGTGAACCATGTTCATATTTGATATAAGCACCTGAACTAGCAATGTAACCAGTTTCAGATGATGCATACATGTTGGGCGTAATATGACACACACCTTTAGTTTCCTCTGTAAGCTGTTACTCTGTCATTCTTGGCAAATCTAAACATCAGTGTAAACAATTGAGACAAATCAGAATTCTTTATATAGTGCCATGCTTTGTTATACTTGCATTGTGTGATCAGTTGGAAAACTTCTTGTGTGTAGGAAAATATAGGTTTTGCAACAATGCAATTAGCATATACATGTTTGTATCTTTCTTATGAAGGATATAAATTATTTTTAGAGTAGATAATCGAATTAATAGCTGACTTGGATATTAGTACATTTCAATTAAATTAATTCAAGTGAATTAACCATTTTCTCAATTCCAATAATGAGATGAAATATAATATATATTTTATCTTTCTGTATGTAGTTTACCCACTATATATATATATATATATATATATTCATAAAATAGGAAAAGTTGTTAAAAGATTATAAGAATCAATTGTAAGCATATACAACATGCATAATTGAAATAACTCCTGGGCTCAATCCATGATTATGTGAGCTGTAGACATGAATTATATAAGAAAATCTAAGAAAAGAGATATATTGAAGAAATTATTTAAATAGAGTGCTTAAGTACCTGGCCTACTGTAAAGAATAGGAACAGTCATGCATTCCAGGCAGAAGGAACAGGAGTGAAATCTGGTGAAAGTATGAACAACAAATGTCAAATGAGAGCATTTTAAAGTAATATCAAGATCCTGCTTATAAGAATTGGAAGAATTGGTCATATATAGTTTTTTTTAAAAGCCAAAATTAGGGTTGCTATAAGGTTTGTATAACAGTTAATATTTGAGTTTAATTGATTTTTTTGATACTGGGGAAATTTTCTATAATAACGGGGTCTGGAATTATGCATAGTCAGGGGATGACTTTCATAGATTGGAGAAGTTAATTTTGGGTACTATGTCTTTGGTATTTTTTGTAGGTGGATTTTCTATATCTATGTTAAGTGGTGCATAAATAAATTGAAGTTTTAAGAAAAATAGTCATCAAGAAGGCAAAATAGTACTTGATGTTTTAGTAAGTTGGCGTTACAGGTACTACTGCCTCCCTTTCACCTAGAACCTTCACCTAATCAGTCATTTTCCAACTACACCCACACTGAAGACATCATGGTGCTAGTCATGGCCACTGGTGTTGGCGAGGTTTTCTACAAGGCTCCTTTGGAAAACAACAGAAGCCCAAAACTAAAGGATCTTACATATAAGCTTTGTCTCTACAGACTTAAGGTTTTAAAATTGTGCAAGAAAAGTCTCAGAGTGAATACTATCATCTAACAACAACTAACATCAGCACCTGTGGGATATGATGGCATTCAGAGTTTGTCCTAGACAATCCCATTGCTCTTCCTCTTAAATTTTACTATTCACATTTTAAATTAGGTACATAATAATTTTCTTCTCAGGGTTCTAACCATATAATTTAATACAGGCTTGAGGGAAAGGTACAATTGAAGATAAATTGAAATACCTTGCAATGATATAGACTTGAAAGATACAGAAGCAACAGAGAAATTAAAGAGCAAAAGAGTTTTAGATTTGCTTTTAAATTGAAACACATATATATGACATTTGTAAAATATACATTATGTATGTATATAATTGTTAGTAAAGTGATTTGAACATAAACCAGTTAAGTTTGTCAATTCCTACTTGAGTTCAGTACTTGAAAGAATTATGTCTCTATAAAGAAGCCTTAGAAGCAGAGAGTCCATCTGCTTGTGTAAGGATAAAATTTTACCTGCTATAACCAGGTTGCAAATTATGCCATGAACAGTGATTTTCATTAAGCAACTTGAATAGACTATAGTGGAGATATGAGATTGTGCAGGAATCCCAAATGTTTGTGTATCAAAACAGAGTAAAGCAGAAATCATATGAATTACAAACTGCCACATTGCCTTCTCCAGAATGAAGGGGAAATGAGCATAAGGCTTCTCGTTAATGAAGAATAGACAATGCTACTGTGTGTGTGTGTGTGTGTGTGTGTGTGTGTGTGTGTGTGTGTGCACGTGTTTGTCTGTGTGTGTGTGTGTGTGTGTGTATGTGTGTGTGTGTGTGTGCAATATAGACTATAAAACATCCTTTGGAAATATAACTTACCATGTTCAGGAAATCAGGTTTTCACACTATTTGAAATGTTTATCTCACATCCAAGCAGAGATGTCAAGGATATGCAACAAATGTCTCTAAGTTCAGAGAAAATATAATTCATATCATGAATTTAAAGGGTAATAAAATAATGCTTTACTACTTGAACATGTTTACAATCTATTTACTCAAAAGTATTTTTCTTTTTGATTATTTGGACTAACTTATCTATTCCATTTGTCAATCTTCAAAACAGCCAATAAAATGATAGAAATGACACATTTGGTAGTCCATGGAACTCAGATTAAGGATGTGGGCTTATGTGGGTTAAGGGAGTGACTCTTCTTAAAGGAAAGATTTGAAGTGGAAAGTCATTTTTAGAGCATTAAAGTTCTCATTACTTGCAGCCACTATTCATTGTGAGAAAATCTCAACACTAAAGGCACAAACTTTAAAATAATACTCAAGTAGCCAAGCAGGATGAAACTCATGTGAAATTCCAATACCTAAAAGAATGAGACAATAGAATTGCATTGTGTGTTAGGCTAGCCTGGATACATATTCAGGCCCTGTTGGAAAATCAGACACACAAAGAAAGCATCAAGGATGACCAAGCAAAGTTGAGAATATTATTAAAGACAGAGCAATAACATCACATCAGAATTGTTTGTTGGGAAAATTATACTATGAACTAATAATAAAAATTAACTCTTAGGAGGCTATACTATTTGAAATGTTTAGAACTCTGGAAATCAGGCATTATTTTCTCTTTAAAATGACAGCAGGTTACCGAGAAGAGACTTGATACCCTATGAGCATATACAGGGGGAGGTAATCCCTCTCAGGAACAGTCATAGGGGAGGGGAATAAAGGGGAAAATGGGAGGGAGGGAAGAATGGGAGGATACAAGGGATGGGATAACCATTGAGATGTAACAAGAATAAATTAACAAAATTAAAAAAAATAAAAAATAAAAATTATATAATATCTTTAAATAAAACATTTTTATTGCCTCATTTTTAACAGTCACCAACTCTTTGCACAGGTCCATGCCTGGAAGGGATGCTTTGTTCAGATGATCACAGGCAAATGCAGTAATTAGCTCTTTCATCAATAGGTAAAGGGTTTCTAGATTCCAGCTGCAGCAATTGAGCGATTAGTTGTGATTATCTCAGTTTCATCCTCTGTACAGATTAATTACAAGTAAAATAGATTTCATTAGTATCTGTTACATGGAAACAATTTCTGAAACCAATTACTTTGTGAATGATGATTTTGGTTGTAGGCCAAAGGCTACCTTTAGCTTACTGAAGAGTAATAAGGATTTGTTGGAATTCAGAGATTTTTCTAAGAGGAATAATAGAAGTTGGTTTGGAAATGATAGAAGCCACATAGTTCTAAGGCTTGTTTTTAAATACAGTCTACAGAGACCTATTCTTCCCCTGCTATGAAAATGACTAAATATGCAAAATTTACCATTTCATCCCTCTGCCAGTTTGACATTACACACAGAGAGAGGTACTTTGAATATTAGATTCACCAGATGGTATTCAAAGGAGGTAATTAACACCACAGAAGAAAATCAAACTCCAGGAAAATGAATGCAAGTGGAGATAGTCATATTAGACACTATACCACTCTCAGACAGGCAAGTATGTTTTTACATTTGTGGTTCCTAAATTTATGTATGTAAAGAAAATATATAAGAGAATAAAATCATGAACCTGCATGACATGGAAGTATAACAATGTTGTTTAGGAAACAAACCATATAGAGGAGAAGAAGAAGGTGTCAGTAGTTATGTATAGGAGACAAGCTCCAATACATCAATACTTATATGGAGCTCTTCTTACTTAAATCAATGCAATGTACAATGAATATTTTCAGGAAAAAATAAAATTTAAAGCAAAGGAAAAAAAAACAAACTTTCATTGCAAAAACAACAACAACAACAACAACAAACCAAGACAGTTTAAGAAAAAGGAAAACAAACTAATAATCAAAAACCAGAAATAAAACAAAACAAAACACACAAGGATGTAGAAAAAGAAATAGTACTGCACAAACCATATAGGCCCTTTGTTTTGAAATGTGCTTGAATGCCAGAACTAGATGAACTTTATACAGCTCAACCTTAGCTTGTTACAAACTTCTTCTTGTTGTCATAGCCTGATTAGTTTGATATGATAATTGGAATGCTTAATATGTAAACACTGAATTTTTTCCTTATATTCTTTAGCTTCCTTTATATTCTTAATATTTGGAGCATATCCAATGTTTCTATTCATTTAAAATTGTTTACAATTCAATAGATGTAATAAAGAACTTGCAGGAGTAAAAAAAAAATGTATAATTATGCCAAACAACAAACTTTCTAGCCTAGTAAATAATTATTTGCTTGGGGTAGAATTTACTGTGTTCACATGACTAACCCACAAATTGTCTTACAGTACCTTACTTTAAAATACAAACATGTACACACCCATACACACATACATAATAATGTAGCAATGCAAAAGAATTATGTGTCTTTACATTTTTATAGCAAGGATCTATTACACATTTAATATTCCTAAATAATAGTAGAGGTAATGATTTTGAAGGAGAACAGAGAGTTGTAAAAGGAAGGTATTTAGAGGGAGGAAAGGGATAGGCAAAACGTGATTATTATATGATAATCTGTGGTAAAATACCATGATACTAAAGCAAATAGTTGATAAAATATTTTATTTCAGGTCGCAATTGCACTTCGTGGCCCATCACCAAAGGGAAAAGGGCCAGAACTCAAGACAGGAATTTGGAGACAGAGAGTGAAACATACACAAATGTATTGTGTATAAGAAGGACTCCCCTGCTACCTGTCATTTTCTTGTTACAGCCATTGTGCAAATATTAGAAAATTTCAAATTCTACGCTTAAAACACTTTGCAGATACAAACCTCACTAATTTCCATACACATTTTTCATGAAATTCAATAGTGAAAACTGATTTGTGTCTCTGGCAATGACCAGACAGGCCATAGGCAGACTTTCTCCTCTTTCTGTTCCTCCAAACCCAATATCCCAGTCTAGATCCTATCACTGAACTACAAAAGAATATCAGCTGCAGCCTTTCCTCCCCCCTACCTACATATTCTGTGGGTCTCACAGAGCATCCACTTCTAACCGCACACCCTCCACAACTATAGGAGACACCCCATGCTAACCCAAGAGCTGTTCTTCCCAAGGCAACAAGTAAGCTGAAAGCAACCACTGCCTGTCTTCTGCTCCTGAGCACCAATTCCGCATGTCTTATCTCTGGCTCTGTAGCTGGTAACCTGTTGTGGTCTACCTTACCTTCTGACCCCATCCCCCAGGAATCACAAAGACCTTCTCTTCTGACCTTCTGTTCCCCAACTCATTTCAGTTACCCACCCTTCAACACCAGCAAATATTCCCTGTGAACAGGCCAGTAAAACATACAGCCATCAAACTCTCTGAAAATCCACAGAGGAAGCAAATACCTAGCAACAAAACATCCATTCAACAATGACAAACACAGAAATCACCACCTAAAACTTTAATCATTCCAAACCCAGATGTTGAGATACCAGCATAAAAACAAAATCAAAACAGCCAGTGCAATATGTCTCCACTAGAGCTCAGGTACCCTCCCATAGCACCCTGTGGATAGTCCAACATAGAAGGAGGACAAATTTAAAAGACCTTAAAATAGCTTTTATAAATATGACAGAGCTCCTTAAATAGGAAATTAATAAATATCTTAAATATATCCAGGAAAATGCAGCAGCATAAGGAAATAAATAAAAGTGGTCAAGACCTGAACTGAAAATAGAGAAATTCAGTAAGTGAAAACTTTATGAACTCAAACAGGAAATACAGGACAAACTTTACCAACAGAATGTAAGATTTGGAAAAAAGAGTCTTAGTCAATGAAGATATATATTTTAGACAAAATGGATATATCAGTCAAAAAATATTAAATCCAAAAAATTCTTGACATAAAACATCCAGGAAAATGTATTCAACAAAATAATACAAGAACATTTTTCTACCTTAAAGATGGATATGCCTAAAAATGTACAAGAAGAACACCAAAATAGACTGGACCAGAGAAGAAAGTCCTTGTACAAATAATAACCAAAACACTAAACATACAGAACAAAAAAGAACATTAAAAGCTACAACAGGAGGAGGTTAAATAACATATAAAGGGCAATCTATTAGAATTAGCTGACTTCTCAGTGGAGACTCTAAAAGCCTGTTCCAATGTCTGCATACTCTATGAGACCACAAATGCCAGTGCATGTTACTATACCCAGAAAAAAATTTAAACACTGTAAATGGAGAAAATATGATATCCCAGGTTAAATTCAAAATTTAAAAATATATATCTATAAATTCAACACTACAGAAGGTTCTAGAAGGAAAAAAATGCATTCTAAATAGGTGAACTACACACATTAAAATGCAGAAAATAAATAATTTCAAATCAGCAAAAGCAAAAGAAGGGGAGTACACACACCAGCACCAGCATCACCACCACCACCATCAACAAAATAACAAGAATCAACCACCATTAGTCATTGATATATCTCAGTATTTATGTTTTCAATTTCTCAATAAAAAAGACACCGACTAACAAAGTGAATGTAAAAGCAGGACCTATCCTACTGCTGCATCCAAGAACCACACCTCAACATCAAGGATAGTTACTCAATCTAAGGTGTTGGAAAATGATATACTAAGCAAATAGGCCTAGGAAACAAGCTGTATAGCCATTTTAACATCTATCAAAATTGACTTTGAAACAAAACTAATTAAAGGAAATGAATAAGGACACCGCATATTCATCAAAAAAATTTTTTTTCAAGATGACATTTCAATTCTTAGCACCCAAGCCCCAAACACTAAAGCACTTAAGTATGTAAAAAGCATTACTACCATTTAAATCTCCACACTGATACCGAAAGACATCAATACTCCATTCTCAAGAGTGGACATGTCATCCAGACAAAACCTAGACACATATACTGGAGCTAACAGACATTATAAACCAAGTAGACCAAAAAGATATTTACATAGCATATCACTCAAACATGAAACAATGTACATTCCACTCTGTACATGATGCAAAGTTCTCCAAAACTGAACACATAAACTAAGATATAAAGCAAGTCTTGACAGATGCAAAACAATTGAAATAGATCTGCAGCCTGTCATAACATCACTGATTAAAGTTAGATATCATCAACAACAGAAACAATACATCTTACAATCTCATGGAGATTCAACAACTCTCTACTAAATGAAAAATGCGTCAAAAAATAAATTAAGAAAATAAAGACCTTACAGAAATGCAAGAAAATAAATACACAGCACACTCTAACTTATGGAACACAATGAAAGTATGCTAAGAAGAAAGTTCATAGAATTAAATGCCTACATGAAAAAAATTGGAGAGCTTGCTCTATCAATACATTCAGTATAATACTTGAAATATTAGCTAGATCAATAAGCCAGCTGAAGGAAATGAAGGGGTTACAAATTGGAAAAGAACAAATGAAATATAACAGAACTTTAAATGCAAATCCTCAACCAAAAACTTACCATAGCTAATACAGCCATGAACAATAAAAGAAATGCAGGAGTTCCTGCCATTCCTGATTTCAAATTTTACTACAGTCCTATAGTAGTAGAAACTGAATGGTACTGGCATAAAAATATTGAACAATGGAATATAATTGAACTCTTAGCTATAAATCCCCACATATAGACCCATGTTTTTTGGTTAATGAAACTAAAATGTTTCTGTGAGGTAATTGACACTGTCAAACAGACAGTGCATCAGCTGACAGATTGGGAAAGTGGTTTCCTGATCCACATCTGATACAGGAGTAATATCGAAAATATATAAAGAATTCAAGAAACAAGATCTCAAAAACCCAAATAATAGAATTAAAAATGGGGTATAAAGTCATATCCCACTCTCCACTCAAGTGTGGAGATTGTTCTGACCATTGGCTAGATCTGGGTAGGGGTTTAAAGTTTACCGCCTGTATTGTCCTTGGCTGGTTCCTTAGTTTGAGTGGGACTCGTGGGCCCAAATCTGCCTATCATCTGATGCCTCACATTTGACCATGTCCCCTGGAGGAGGAGACCTGGTGGCACTCAGAGGAAGGACAGCAGGTTACCGAGAAGCGACTTGATACCCTATGAGCATATACAGGGGGAGGTAATCCCCCTCAAGAACAGTCATAGGGGAGGGGAATAAGGGGAAAATGGGAGGGAGGGAAGAATGGGAGGACACAAGGGATAGGATAACCATTGAGATGTAACAAGAATAAATTAATAAAAAAATTTAAAAAATAAAAATGGGGTATAGATGTAAACAGACTTCTTAAGAGAGAAAACTCAAATGGCTAAGTAACATTTAACAAAAGGTTCAACATCCTTAGCCGTCAGAAAAATGAAAATCATACTTTTGGATTACACATGTCAGAAAGTCTAAGATCAATAACACAGTTGACAGCTCATGCTGGTGAGGATGTGGAAAAGGGAAAGATTCCTGCATTGCTTCTATAAGTACAAACTTATACAGCCACTATGGAAATCAATATGACATTTCCCTAGAACACTGAGATTCAATCTACATCAAGACCCAGATCTACTACTCTTGGGCACATAACCAAAAGTTGCTTGATACTATTTCAAAATGCCTCCTTAGGCATGTTCATTGTAGCTTTATTCATAATAGTCTGACATTGGAAACAACCTAGATGTCACTCAATCAAAGAATAAATAAAGAATATGTCATCCATTTACACAATGATGTACTTCTCATCTGGTTAAAAAAGTGACATCATGAAATTTGCATGAAGAAGAAAAAAATATTCCAGAGTGAGATAACACAGAAAGATAAATATGGCATGTATTCACTTAGAATTGGATATTATCAGTTCAGTTAGGGATAAATAACGTAATGTATAGACCCAAGGAGGTTACATAAAGAGCAGGGATCTTGAGGTGACTCATGGATCTCTGTGAAGAGGAATATGTTAAATTTTAAGTGTTGATTAGGAGGATGTAATGATAAGAGTAGGGGAATAAAGGAGGCGGAGAGATGATGTGGAAAAAGAGAGTGCAGTCATAGATGACTGGAGTTGGCTGGATTTTGTTGGGTTGTGTGGAACCTAGTGTAGTGAAAATTTCCTGCAATCTATGAACTTGATCTTAAGGAGAACTCCTAGATATAAGGGATATAGATCTGAACTGTCTAGTTCTTATAGCCAGGTAATCCCCTGTCGTGGGACTAGATTGTATAAAATTGATTGTTGGCCATGTGCTCCCATTGGTATCTTCAAACAGTCCAGGTTAACACTATGACAAATGGTAGCTCTCTACAGTGTGCTAATTGGGCCCCAGTCACTGAAGACAACACTCCACAACTCATTCAACATAAAGAAGTTAAACTGATACCTGCATAAAGTCCTCACCACTAAGTTCTAGGTTCTCTTGTCAGGAGGTATTTTGTAGGCTTCTGAAAGAGAAATATGCATATCAAAACAGCTATGGGAACTTTGACATACAATCTGTCTAATCTGAATATTATGGAAGTGCAATAGTGGTTCAGAATTTGAGAGAGTACCCAACCAATTCCTGATTTGATCTTTAGCCCACTCCATGAGAAGTAACTCACACACAACTCTGCTTGCATAACGAAGAACAAAATATTAGATAGCCCAGAGACCTAGGTTAAAACTAAACACAAGTGGAGTAAAGAAGAAAAATCGATAAAATGGCTCCTAATGAGACCCGCCTGTACTTATAGATCATCTAAAAAAGCTGTCTCCAGCAGGACATGAGAGCACATGCAGAGATTCACAGCCAGATATAATGAGGAGAGACTAAATTGGATGTATCTGTCAACTATCTCCTCTCAGACATCAAAGAGACTATAGAACAGGAGATAGAGTCAAAGAGCCACAGGAGGCAGAGGAAACTACATTCCTCAAGTGTTACTTCAATTTCAAGGAGAGAGGAACACCCCTTCATTGCGGGTGGGAATGCAAACTAATACAACCACTTTGGAAATCTATCTGGTGCTATCTCAGAAAACTGGGAATAGGGCTTCCTCAAGACCCAGCTATTCCACTCCTTGGAATATACCCAGAAGATGCACCAGCACACAACCAGAAAATTTGCTCAACCATGTTCATAGCAGCCTTATTCATAATAGCCAGATCATGCAAACAGCCTAAATGTCCCTCAGTAGAAGAATGGATAAAGAAACTGTGGTACATATACACTATGGAATACTACTCAGCTATTAAAACAAGGAATTCCCGAAATTTGTGGATAAATGGATTGAGCTAGAAATGATCATAATGAGTGAGTTAACCCAGAAGCAGAACGACTCAAATGGTATATACTCACTTATATCTGCATACTAGCCCAAGGAGCATGTCCCATGAAAGCCTTCCCTTACCAGGAAACTGGGACAGAGGGGAGGACATATTATTGGGACTCAAGATGAGGGAACCATGTGAGAATAGCAATGTAGAAGGATCCAGTGGGTCCTAGAAACCTACAAGTAGAACATTATGATAGGCAGATTTGGGCCAAGGGGTCCCACTCAAACTAAGGCACTAGCCAAGGACAATACAGGCGGTAAAATTTAAACCCCTACCCAGATCTAGCCAATGGACAGGACAGTCTCCACACTTGAGTGGAGAGTGGGATATGACTTTCTCATGCACTCTGGTGCCTCACATTTGACTATGTCCCCTGGAGGGGGAGACCTGGTGGCACTCAGAGGAAGGACAGCAGGTTACCAAGAAGAGACTTGATACCCTATGAGCATATACAGGAGGAGGTAATCCCTCTCAGGAACAGTCATAGGGGAGGGGAATAAGGGGAAGATGGGAGGGAGGGAAGAATGGGAGGATACAAGGGATGGGATAACCATTGAGATGTAACAAGAATAAATTAATTTAAAAAATCTATTTAAAAATAAAGAATTGTAAAAAAAAACATGGTATCTCTCTTTGATTCTTTGACAATTCCACATCATGCACCCAATGACTCTGACTTCTCATGTCATCTCTTCTGCCTTCAGGATGTTGCTACACCACAACAACAAAAAATACAAAGTCCAATTTGTGCTGTCCATATATGCAGTGGAACCCTGGTCAAAATCCCAGTGTCTTGCTCCCTGAAGAAAACTGAGTCCTTCTCCACCTGCACCCCTGCTAGGAGCCATCAAGTATAGAGAGCTACACTTCAGCATCCCTTTCGTATTTTTTAAGAGTTCTCTTTAATGGCTTACTTTTTAGGTTGGTATTTGATAGAGATGGGTCTAGGGAGATAAAGGTTGTCACAGAAGCCTTTTCTGTCCCTCTTTCTCAATTGTGCATCTGCAGTCACTTATTTCACTGCCAAATTAGCCTCCGAGATCATTACAGTCAGCTGGAGCTTGGATCATGGGCTTATTTGTGGTTGCTGGTGAAAGCACAGACCACAAGCACATCCTTCAGCTCCACAGACCCAGACAAAAATATGAGAACCATCCCAGACCACGAATAGCAACATAGGCTTAGGAGTCAACACAGGCCACTCAGATAAGTGTGGCTTCTAGAGGCAGCATGGCCCACAGACATCAAATGGCTGTTAGGTGGTAACAAGGCCATGGATGTCAACTTACTTTTGGCAGCATCAGTACAACTGACCAACACATGGTTTTCAGTGGCATCAGAGGCTATAGTGGTCCTTCCAGGAGGTCTAATTCAGAAAATGCACCACTCCTCATCTCAGTCTCTGCCATTGTTCAAAGCAAGGTGATCCCATAGGTGGGCAGTTTGTTTCAGGGCTGGGTTTGAACCTGTATAATCCCCAGGCCGTTACACAGCATCCTGGGATACTACAGTTTCCATTGTCAGCCTCAGCCCTCTCTCATACCTGTCACAGTGGCAATCAGGTCTCCAGGTCCACATCTCTCCACAGCTCACACCTTGATCCTCTTTTACATCTTTTCCAGTCTCCTTTGCACATTCTGTGATGCTACACAGGCACACAATGCAGGGGCAGATGAGAGAGTGATATTTTTACTTATCATTACTGAAGCGACTCTACCCAACTCTAGCATCTCATACATGACTCTAAAAGGATTATATTTCTCTTCATTCCCTCTGCCTCTTATTAAAACCCAGAAGCTACCTGCCAAGTCCATTTCCTTATTTGGGAACTTCCTCCTCCTGAGGCTGACTCCCAAGGTCCACCTATCAAAGTGTTGCAATCCAGTATAGAAAGACCCCTTTGTCTGACCTCATTAAAATTCTCAACTAAAATTAAACACCTCAATCTAAGATGGGGTTTCCCTAATATCCTTTAACAAAGCACTGGTTTCCCTTCTCCCTTTGCTCTCCTTTCTCTTGTTCTTTTTTTCCTCCCTGTAGTCCTGTCTCTGTCCCTTATCCTTGCTCTTTGCCCCTCTGGGAAAATTAAGTCTCATTCATAATGAGAACATGGTTGTTGGGTGTCTTGAGCTAATTTTTAATTTCTCTACAACTACACAAAAGGATATATTTTTATAATGAGAAAATGATAATGAAATGTATTTTATATTATGTCATTCTTATGAGCATATAGAACTTTAACAGTTTCTATGTATGTTTAGCTTAACTTGAAATCTTGTAGCTTCATCCTGTTTGTTTGTATTTAAGAAATTTTATACTGCCTTACATGTAACAATTTACATAGAAAGCATAAATGACAATTTTTCTCTAGAGCACATATCACTGCTAAATATTAAGATGATAGCATGCATGGATCTAAGGTCTACCCAGATATATGAGACATAGAACTCTTTCGTGCCTTTCTAAATTAAATTGTGTCATCAAAATAATCATGTCACTACCAAAAATTAATACGATGATCCAATTTTCTTTCTGTAATAGTTACAAGATAACTTGTCATGAATATCTCTTTGTACAAGAGAAAGGCCTCAGTGATATATGCACACATTTATATGTTTATATTCTATCATAGTTTCTGTATCTCTGTGTGAGAATAAAAATGAAACAGTAATTAATAGCTATTTAGTATCTTCTCTATTTTTTTACATTAAGGTTACATAAAAACAAATAAGTTAACCCATTTCTTGTACAGTTGCAGAACAGTGAACCCTGAAACCATGTATTGAAAAATACCTCTTTCTTGTGTGGCTCAGTCCCTAGCACACACATTTAATCTAAGAATTCTCTGTAAACAGGATTAACTCATGTCAACCATAGGTCAAGAGGGATAGAGAGATGCACACAAGTAGAAGGCAAGTACATTTAGTTTAAAGGATTTTTAATACCGCAGAGAGAAAGGTCTTTTTTCCTTCTGGAACGTTGGTAGAGTATGAAGGTCAGCTGGGTGGTTTCTCTGCCTCTGTGAGCTAGCAGGCTTTCACTGCAGCATCTGGCTCCAGACTCTTTATTGGTAAAACTGAGGATTTGAGATTTTGTTGAAAAACAACACTGAACCACAAACTTCATTAGCCACATGTGAAAACCAGTCCTTTTCCCTTCCCACCAACAGAGTGCCAAAATTTGCTGCATCCTATTCTCTGCAAATGACAAAGTAATATTCATGTCTTTTTTAAGCCACAAAAAACTGTTTCTCATTTACTTCTTTCATTTTTTATTTAACCATCTATTATTAGACCTCTCAATTTGATATTTTTTATTGGCTACTTTCACATTTTATAAAATATTTCTTATTAGCATATTTATTGTTGTTGTTCTAGTTCAGCTCATGTTTATCTAGTCATGTTGATGAGCCTTTAAGTATATAACTTCTCACATTCCTAGTAGACACAATCTCTTAAGTGTGGGAGTTGTCCTGAAGCTGTATCTATTAGGATTGGGCTCCACTTCCACTGGTCTGCATTTTGATTGGTCTTGCCTTTCTTTTATGGCCTCTATAAAGTTTCCTTGATGATGGAGGAGGATTTCATTACCCGTGGATCTAAGGACAAATATTTAGAATGTAATTTAGGAATTGTGCTTATTTAGTAAAGCATTGGTTCCATATTATTCTGGTCATTGTTGTGACTCATAGGCATCATACCATGATATGACTGTTTATTGTTTCCATACATTTAAAGGTGGAATGGTGACTTCTCGCGCCATGAATTCTAGTTGTCAGGAGAAAGGCTTTCAGTTCACTTACAGCTCAGGAACCTCTTAGTCCTGGGTCTGTAATGTATGGTGTCTGCCCCAGTAGAAACTTAATTTTCACCTCTGAGGGATAAATTGCAATACAGTCTCCTGGACAACCCAGACAAACACATAGAAAATGGATTCTGCTTATGCTTTGCACTTTTTGCTAGATAATTTTTGAAATCCCAGCTAGCTTACATGTGATAAGTAGGAAGTAAAAAATATCAAATTGAGAGGTCTAATAATAGATTGGGCATGGTTAATATGCATATTATATACTGACTTACATGTACTAAAGGTGTTTTAGATAGACAGCAATAGTATGATTCCCTATGATTATCCAGACATACTTATGTACATTTTACTCTCATTTCTCCTTCTTCTTTCTCCCTAATTGGAGACACATGTGTTTTTCCTATTTCTTTTTTTTTTCTGATCACTTGTATATTGCTATTCCTATCTGTATTTCTCCCCAACACTCCTATTCTTTCAGTAGTTCCATTTTACCCTTCTTGGTTTTATAGTTACTTCAAAATATGTACTTATTCAATATAACCTCTTCTCCTTCCAAACATTTTTCTCCAGTGCTTAAATTTTCATTTTTTATAGCAAATAGAATATAACATATATGCACCACATTTTGTTATCCATTTATTGGCTGAAATACATTTAATTTGTTGCCTTTTCTAGATATTGTGAATAAGGCAAAAATTAACATGACTAAGGAAGCATATGTGGAGCAGGAGATTGAATTATTTGAGGTATTATTTATATAAGAATAGCATAACTTAGTTATCTTATTGAATTATTCTTTTAATTTTTGGAGAACTCTCTACTGATTTCCAGGAATATTGGCCCAGTCTGAAATTCCACCAACTGTGAATGAGAGTTACCTTCCCTCCCCATCCACTTCAGTAACTGTTCTTGGCTGGTTTTGTTTGTCTGTTTGTTATTTTGTTTTTTCTTAAATCTTTGGCATCTGATGGGGTAAAATAAATTTTCTAAGTTGTTTTATTTGAATTTAATTAATTTCTAGGGATGATGAACATTTTTGAAACATGTCATAGCCTTTAGAACTCTCTGTATACACCTCAGGCCCAGATTAGCCATCAACCTGACATAAAAACTACAGAAAAGTAAGCAATGATGAAAACAGAAGACAGATACTTCCAGAGGGAAGAAGATACAAATTATTTATTCACTATCAAATGCTCAGCTCTGATAACATATATACAAGTCACAATATATATACCAATCAGGTTTCATACATGTATTTGTGAGTAGATTTAGGCATACATACATATGTGTAAAAATATTTAATGAGGAAGGGAGCCATTAATTGGAAAGTGAGTAAAGAAGGGTATATAGGAGGGCTTGGAGGGAGGAAATTGAAGATAAAATTTATGTAATTATGATCTCAAAAATAAATGAAAAAACTTTGTAAAATAGAAAGAGAAAATGTAATCTGCACTGACATCTAAGAAACACTTCAATCCTAAGAAGGTTTGATATCGTAGCAGTTATTGATTAAGGGAAATTTGTCAAGCCACATAGTCTCACTCTAGACTCCAATAAGTAGATGGTAGTTATCACAGATAATTTGTACCAACAAATAATTAACAATTGATTCAAATGTACCCATTTTCTTTCCCAAACTTGTTCAATTGTCTGTTTTTAATGAAGATTTGGGGTACATTTCTATTATTTTCTCTTCATAAGGATATTTTGCTGTCAGCTATATTGAAAATAGACGTTAAAATTTAATATTTTAAGAATGTTTTCTTTTAGCATGCAGTTATTAAAAATGATGATTGTTTACTACGTGACATTGTCATTAATGATATGATTCATTTCTATCATATTTTATCAACTCCCCCAAGTCCCACTTACATGATTCTCTTCTGTCGCTGACTGACAAATATTGTATTTTCTGCATATGAAAAAGTATGTTCTTTTTTTAACATTTATTTATTATTTATACAGTATTCTGGCTGTATGTGTGTTTGCTTGCCAGAAGAGGGTACCAGATCTCATAATAGATGGTTGTGAGACAGCATGTGGTTGCTTGGAGTTGAACTCAGGACCTTTGAAAGACCAGGCTGTGCCCTTAACCTCTGAGCCATCCCACCAGCCCTGAAAAATTATGTTTTAATTGTTATTTGAAGCTGGCAATGGATTGCAAGCAGGATATATAAATGTCACTTCCTCATTTGCTTTTATACATAAAGCAGACTGCCTTAGGGGAAAGTCACCTTCCCTAAGGAATATTGAGTAAAGAATGTGACTTTTTGCTTAATAAAGAGTTGGCAGCCTGAGCTGTGGCAGGAAGAATGGGCAGTACTTCTTGGCAGAAGGGAATCCAGAGAGATGCAGACTGAGGCAGAAAGAAGCAGAGGGAGAAAAAGACTGAGGTGGAAAACAGGCAGTGAGAACCAAATGGAGAGATGGAGTACCCGGAAGTTGGGTTAAAGCAAGTTAGAGGCAAGCTGAGAGACTGCTTCAGCAGAAGGCCAACAGGATTAAACTCTATAGATGTCTCCTTGTCTTAATTAAAACTAAATTAGACTACTCTTCCTCTTCACAGAAGGTCTTATTCACTTTAAGGTTTGTCTTGTCTCTAAGTTGCTATCTTTCTTTCTTTCTTTCTTTCTTTCTTTCTTTCTTTCTTTCTTTCTTTCTTTCTTTCTAATTAGGGGGTGGAATGAGGTTCATTCCTCATTCATTGCTATAGGTGCACTGGTAAAAAGTTAAAAAGTACATGGGCATTGAACTAGTTGCTACACCAATGAAGAAAAAAAATGTATATCTCTGAGGACTCATGTCCTGTCATTTTTATTCTCATTAATGCTTCAACTTGCATACGCTGAGGCCTGCTAACTCTATGGGTAGCATTGCATACAAAGAAGAATGACTCTACCTCTTTCAATAGCCAACAATTGCCCATAGTTCCTCCTTAGGCTTAGGTCCTCCAAGGACCATTCCCATCGATGCCAGTGTTCTGTCTGGTTTTAACTTTTGTAGGTAGGTATAGCTGCTGTTGGTAGATGTTTGTAACATCAGCATTCAGTAGTCACATTTCTATAGCTCTCTATCGCATGCCTATGGTGTTGTGTTTTTTTTTTTTTTTCTAGGCCATCTTCCATGGTGACTGATGAGGCCCGCACCGGAAGAGGTTGAATTAGATGACTGACCTACAGCTGTGAGCACTCACAGATATTTACACTATACAACTTTTGTTGTTGTTGTTGTTGTTGTTGTTGTTGTCATTGAGACAGGGTTTCTCTGTGTTAGCTTCTAACGTCCTGGACTCTCTTTGTAGACCTCTCTGCCTCACAGAGATCTGAACCCAGATGCCAAGAAAAACCACAAAGTAGACTAAACAGAAAAATCACCTCACCTTGGGAAAGTCCAAATATACTCTCTGCTGGTCAAGCTGACCCACAGTTGGTCTGACGCAACAACCTATTAGAAGAAGCCAGGCCAAAGTTCCTAATGCCACCATCACTCCATGAAACACAAAGGCTTATAACTCTCTGCTTCGAGCTTTTCTGCCCAAATGTCACCCAATCATATACTGAAAAACCGATTTCCTTGTCTAAAACCTAGTAAAAAACCCCTCTCAATTGAGACTTAGGGCCACTTACCTGCATTTGCTGTGTCAGTGCATAGGAGATTATAAGGCCCTCTCTTTCAGCCAGTCTGGGAACGTGACCTAGGCAAGCTTGGGAAAATGACCCAAAAAGAATTGAAGGCCAGCTCAGCTTCAGTTTCGGAGATCAAGGTGGCCAACCAAGATAAACAATTTCAACTAAGGTAAACAATTACCATCTGGAAATTCTCTGGAAACTCCCCAACACGCCTCCCTGCAATAGCCAATAACATTTAGATAAGCACCCTTAGCAACCACCAGAGCCAATCCTAACATAGGGCACGCAGCCCCTCCTAACCTTTGTGGTTTTAGCCTTTAAAAAGTCTGTAACAGTGACTCAGGGTGTGCCTCCTCCCTCCCTCTCAAGTGAGTGTTGAGGCCCCCTGACGCGCGTTAGCAGTAAACCTTGTGCCTTTGCATCAACATTGTGGTTCTCGAGTGGTCTCTCGTGACGAGCCCCCACCCAAGTAGATTCTAGGGTCCAACAGGAGGTATGTCCCAGGATCGAACTTGCAATATAAATTTCCTTGCAATTGCATTTGGATCTGCTTCTTGGGTGGTCTGTTCTGAGGGTCTCTCAAAATTTGGGCATAACAGCATTGTGATCAGTCACTTACATATGCATCCCTTATTGTAATTTGAACATAGCAATCAACATTCTCCTCCTTCTCAGGTATTTCTCCTTCTAATGGATGGAGACTACTGGTGATATTGCCACTAGTTTTTCAATTTGTTTGTTTTCTATCATTTCCAATTCTTCTTAAAAATAAATTATTATTGTCCTTGCTTTTTTAACCTATTTTTAGTATTTTTAAACGTCTATGGTTGTTTGGAATTACCTGTTAAGGTGTTATAGACTTTTAGAGAAAATATATTGGCTTGCGTTTTTAAATTTTCTGTGATGTAATTTGTATATATGATTGTGTTTTCTGTTCTTTCAAAAATATTTACTTTTATCGCTCTAACTTTATATATCTGTTGTAGTCAATAATAGATTATTTTCATAATTCTTAAAAAAATGTGTATTTTGATTAAATTTATAATCTCTTCACTATATCTCCTAAAACAAAAGCAAACAAACAGATATGAATAAAACAAAAAAAAAAGAGAATCCTTTGAAGAAGCTTACAAAGAATACAGGCAGAGGCAGGTTCTAGTCCAGGAACACTGTCAGTACTTCTAACTTGAGACTGAGCTAGCTCATCACCCTGACAACTACACATGTTATGAGTCTACTACTACTACTGCCAATGCTCTATTAAACTTGCCCAACAAATAGCACTTGGTCATCTTTTCAATATTTATCTCTTAATCAGGCACACTGTTTTAAGAGTTTTGTTGTTTTATTCTTTCCAATCATTCGTGGTAGCCTGTAGTAACATCCAATTACAGGAGTTAGTAACTAATACATAGCAGACAGCAGTCAGCCACTCTATTTCTATGCCCAAGAATGTGAAGTGCTTAATTTTTCCAAAGTTCATTCCAAATGAAAGAATCCACTGTGACTTCTTATTTTTACGTTTAACATTTGAGGTTAAAAACCAGTAGCAGCAATAAGAATAATGCTGTTACTAATTCTTTCTGAAAGAACAGCATGGTTATATTTCATAATTTTAGTTACACAAGCTTTGACATTTTTGAACACTTCTGAAAGGGCACAATTTCCTAGTAAAACAGAAATGTTTAAGAGTACAAGACAAAAGCTTGTAGAATATTGTGTTATGCTTTTTGAATATGAGAAACTTGAAAAAATAAATTCGTCTAAAGCCAAGTTTAAGATTATTTGTACTTTTTTTTTTGGTGATATCATGCATTTTTAAGTGTTGTTTATGTCATGAGTTCAGAGTATATTACCACCCTCAAGGGCAATGACAATTTTTTGTTGGTTTTTAAAGTTCAAAAGATGAATCTTAAAAAATTGGATTTCGATTTACTGCATCCACTAGCTTCATGATATATATTTGCCCTTGTATTTAAATTTTCACTCTATTCACTAAGCTTCTGGTTTATTCCTAGTTGAAGATCATTGGCTCCAAAGCTTCTACGGAGGAAGCTTATTCCTCCCAGATGACAAAAAGTAGTCTTGATAGGATGCCACTGCCTAAAGTCACCAGAACATTTCGAGTAACTTTGCAGTCAAATAGAGCTTTTCTCTACTATTATATTATATGGCTTCAAACCTATATTTTGCCTACTCTTTTTTTTGGGGGGGAGGGAGAGGGGGTTTAATTGTATCTTTTTTGTGTGTGTTTTATTTAAATTTTTTAAAAAATTTATTTACTTAATTTATTCAGATTACATCTCAATTGTTATCCCAATCCCTTGTATCCTCCCGTTCCTCCCTCCCTCCCGCTTTTACCCTATTCCCCTCAGAAGCTCATTTGTTAAAGGTCTGGTGTTTACATCATGGTGCTCCTGTGAAGTGGTAGAAATGTTAGCAGGCAGTATCTAGAATATGGAAGACCTGTCCATGATGAGGATAATGTAGACCCAGCTCTTCCATCTTTAGCTTTTTGTTTCCTTAGTGTAACAATTTTTTATGAGATAAAATATTTCTTTCTAAGCAATACAGTTCTGTTTCTTATTTACTCAAGTTTTCAATATAGTTTTGCTGACTGAAATGTTGAAGAATCACAGAGATCTTGCCAAGCTCCCTGGCATTCCACTCAGACTACTTGCTCAGAAAATAGCAACAATATCAAGAGGCTGTTATCCAATAGCAGAAGAATGAGACCCTCAATTTCAAGATCCGTAAAATTTCAAAAGTATTTTAACGAGGCAAGACATCTTTAATAGAATTAAGAAGCCACAGTTAAATAAATATTTGGCTTCATGGTAAACCTGGATAAAACATATTCAGATTAAGGTAATTAAATTATGAGAATAAGTAGAGCCTGAGGTCGATTTCAGAATAATTGAGGATTTGTAAAATAGAAGTAACCATACCTGTTCATCCCCTTCTTTTTTTTTAATTTATATATTTATTTATTTTTAATTAATTTATTCTTGTTACATCTCTATGGTTATCCCATCCCTTGTATCCTCCCATTCTCCCTTCCCTCCCATTTTCCCCTTATTCCCCTCCCCTATGACTGTTCCTCAGAGGTATTACCTCCCTCTGTATATGCTCGTAGGGTATCAAGTCTCTTCTCCGTGACCTGCTGTCCTTCCTCTGAGTGCCACTAGGTCTCCCCTGCCAGGGGACATAGTCAAATGTGAGGCACCAGAGTACTTGAGAAAGTCAAATCATCCCCTTCTAATCACAGTTACTCAGAATAATGTGGCAGGAGTTGAAAATTCAAGAATTTCTTGAGAGACACAGTAAGTGGTTTCTCTTAATTCTAAATAAATAAATAAATAAAATCATATACATGATAACACATATTGTATGTTATATCATTCGATCATATAAAATCATACATGTCAATTATATATAATCAAAATTGTAAGCCTATATATTTTTTGTATGATATAACATATACACTATAACAACAATGAATGAAAAAACTGAGGCCATGGATTTAAAAGTGTGACATTCATTGGCCCCAGGGATTGGTTGAGATTGGTTAACAAGGGCAAATAGAAGGGTGTTTGGAAACCTTGTAATTAAGGACAGAAATGAGGACACACCGGGAACAACTTCAGGGAGGCAAATCAATTTTATTTGGGTGATGGGGGTTTGTGTAGAACTTTGGGGATGGGGTAGAAATATCAGGAGTGGACAAAGTCATTGACTGCAGGGCTAAGGTACTGAGATACATCATTAACATGGACTGGTATTCCAGGAATCCCAAGTGCCTGGTGAATGGGATTCTACTGGAAGAAAGAGAGTTTGGGCTGTAATTTCTGAAAGGGATACATGACATTCCTCAGGTACAGGGTATAGGGTCCAGGATCCCCCATGCAGTGACAAGGAAAGCCTCTTGGATAAAGGGAGTGCTCCATTTTGCACCAAGCTCAGGGCTTTCCTTTAATGATAGACTTGGACCTTAGCATCCGGTTTCCAAACAGAAAAAGATTAAGAGGTTTATTTGGGATAGCTTTGAAGAAGAAGCAAAAAGGAGAAAATGATGTAATTATATGATCTCAAAAAAGAAAATAAATAATTTTAAAAATAGGTGTGAGGATTGAGAAGTATGCCAGTGGTTGAAGGTTTGCCTTGAATTATTCATGGTCCTTGGTTTATTCTTCAGTAATTTATTTATAAATGAAGAATTTACATACTAGCTCAACAAATAAGGTAGAAACAAGTCCACATGGACACTGATATTTAACAAACTGTTATTTTTCCATTCAAAGATGTTCTTAAATTTATTTATCTACCTAACTATATTTGTTAGATAAATAGATATAGGAAACTCTTTGATAGAAATATGTCATAAGTTATGAAATTCAATTTTGACATAGTAAATATTAAATTTTGGGTAATTGTGGAAGTAAAGAATTGAAAACAGTAGATTGTAGAAAATAAGATTGTATTATAATATCCACATGTTCACAAGCCAGTATTTAAGTTTGGTGAGAATGAACATCTTGACCTAGTAAAAAGAATTACGAATTACACTAAAATTTGATTTCAACAGATTAATGGTATTGCACCAGTCAAATGACCCATAATCCAACTTTCCAGCATTAGTCAATGAGGGGGGTCAGCTTTGATTTTCCTGGTGTGAGTATGGATGAGGTTTTCAGAAAATTCTCAAATGGATAGCATAGCTCTTCTGCAGCAGAAATGCTATATAGAATGCCCAGTTCCCATTATGGTGAATCTACTCTTAAGCATTAACACTTCGGTAAAATACAATATATAAGACACAAGCTGGCGGCACTCAGAGAAAGGATATCAGGTTACCACGAAGAGACTTGATACCCTATGAGCATATACAGGAGGAGGAAGTCCCCCTCAGGAACAGTCATAGGGGAGGGGAGTAAGGGAAAAATGGGAGGGAGGGAAGAATGGGAGGATACAAGGGATGGGATAACCATTGAGATGTAACAAGAATAAATTAATTAAAAATTTAAAAAGACACAATTTGCTGTACAAGTTACTTTTTAATATGATGGCTATTTCTCAAATAATCATCTCTTTAACAAAGTTCTAAATTACTGCTTTGACTCTATCCTAAGAGAGCTGGGTGTGAAGCCTTAATATGTGTCACACACTGACCTCTGGTTATATACTTTTTCCTAATCTAAAAAAATCAAGAAGAATCAGAAATAGGTAGTGATTCTTTACAACTCTTGCTAAAATATGATGATGCTAGTTTAATAACATTTTTGTTATTACATTACCAGTAAAGAAAGTATGTTTCTGTAAGAATGCAGTGTCTTTTAGATACCTTCAGCCACTTACAAATCAAGTTGCCCTATTTAAAAGACAGTATCTGAGGAACCATTATACTGTAAATTAGTTTCCCCAAATCCCTGAATGATTTATATGTGCATAAATTGAAATCTTTAACAGGGATATAAATCCTTCATATTACCAAGAAGAAATTCAAGGCCAAGTATTTCAGTATTGAAAATTTGTAAATTCTAGCTATTTTCTACCTGTTTTCTTTTATAGTTTTGTTATGAGTGATTTTTATATTTGTGAAGAAGTAGCCACTACACATTTCAATTACTGCTACCTATTTTCAGAGAGCTTGTAAAGTTTATTACCCAGGCAGTGTTACTCATGTCATGTAAATCTCAGTTTTGTGTAATTTTGGCCCCTCTAGTGAATGAATTACAGAAAAATATCATTGAGGTAGGACAAGAAGCATAATAAACCACACTGGTAATACTCCTTTTTATATAAAGAATATTTATTTTATGATCTCATGAGTCAATTTTTTGGATATTTTATTGAGAAGGGGAAGTCCTCATACTTTATTTGGAAATTTTTTTTAAATTAATTTATTCTTGTTACATCTCAATGGCTATCCCATCCCTTGTATCCTCCCATTCTTCCCTCCCTCACAGTTTCCCCTTATTCCCCTCCCCTATGACTGTTCCTGAGGGGGATTACCTCCCCCTGTATATGCTCATAGGGTATCAAGTCTCTTCTCGGTGACCTGCTGTCCTTCCTCTAAGTGCCACCAACTAAAAGTATACATAGGGTCAGAAAATGTCACATAAATAAAAGCATACAAACACATACAGACACACACACACATACACACACACACATACACACACACACACATACACACACACACATACATACATTATGCTATTTAGGAGATAATAGGCTTTGTCTTCTGATATGTGAAAACTCTATCTACCTGAGACACAGTTATATTGAACTCTGTGATTATACCTGAATCGTCATAGCGATCCTTAAAATATATTAAATAGACATTATACATTTTATTGCATCAGTTATATGTATTGCAATAGTTATATATGTATAGTTAGGATTGTCAAGGCAATTTTCACATACATTACTATCAGTCTGCATTACTATCAGTCTGCTTCACAGTTCTCTGTGCATTGCTACATGTAAACTCTAGGCATCATTAAAATCTTTGACTCAGTCCTAAATAACTACAGCTCTAAGAGTATTCTCTTTGGTCACTGTTGATTTTAGTTTGGACTATGATTAATATACAGTGCCATCCTTGAGACCTGGAGTTGTCGTTCTTGCTTCAGGAATGATCGCTTCATATCAAAGAAAAGAATGTAGCAAAGTCAACAGTTTCATCATTGTTTGTTTGAAAAGACCCTGTATAATCTTCAGATTTTATGTGGTATGAATGAGTTTGCTTGCCTACAGTGATTGTTTATTCTTGGTTTTCCAGTAAAATAGTTTGGTTTGCCCTAATTTTGTTTAACCACAATGCTAGGCTTCAACTCCATGTAATAATATCTGTTTTGGAATTCTGACAGTAAAAAACAGTCTATGTTTCATAGGCATTTGCACATCACATTCTGGGATATGTTCGTTGTGTAACCATCCAACCTCATTGCATTCACCCCACGAGTAAACAAAACAAATATTTTGGCAAGCCATTCTTCTAGCTCCACAGAAAGCCTCTTAAGTATCTGGACTATATGGTTAGGTAAATCTTACTTAATGACATCTAGGCAATATTTAATGTTATTCATTTGGGAGAGATAATCCTTTAGCCATAATTATTATGCAATGTTTTGGTTTATATTTTCTAAAACCCTTAATGGTAGCAAATATTAGAATTAGCGAAGAAAGCATATACAGGATATACTTATTTGGAATTCATTATTTCAACTGCACTATAACAATGATTCCTGAATATTTGTGAGAATTTTTGCTGTGTAAACATCTCTATCTTAATACAACAAGCTAGTAGGTCAATATGGCACAATGTAAATTAGAAAACCAACATCTCAACTGATTTAGTGAGATGAGCTATAATACATCTATGCCAGTTTCTTTTTTTTTCTGAATTTTAGATGACAAAATTAATCTGCATCCACTAGAATATAGTAACATGTAAATAATTTTGTTCCCCTTAGATAGGCTTTTTCATTGATGAAAATAATGAAAAACTCATGAAAAACAAAAAGGTGAAAGTGGGTAATAAAGTAGGGTCTTTACAGGATGATGTAGTTGGGTTTGGGATGTCATATTAGTCTATAATTTCGTTGGAACTATATGATCCATACTTCCTGAGTTCATTCTAAGGATTGGATTTTCCTTTTTCTTAACTGAAAATTGATTTTCAAGAATGTTTCACAGTTTGGGATATAGGTATTGCTATAAAGTAATGAAGCGGTGATTCCTTTATGTCATGTTGGGTAAGGTAATTTCAAAACTGTTCAGTAAATTATTTTTATAATTATTATTTGTTTAGTGCCTTGAATTTTAGTTATTTTTATTTTTCTTTTTCCTTTTTTCCTTTTTTTATCATATTACTTACATTTATCATATAACATACATATTACATATACATTGAAATTATTACACATATATACAATAAACTACCTACAGCAAGAAGAACCATGAAAAATCAGGATTTATATAAATATTACATTCATAGTTTTTTGGCTATTTGTATTTGGTAACCTTGAAGAAAACATCTTTTCTATCTTGGTGTGTCTAAAATTCTGAATGTAAATCAGTATCTATTATATCTCATCTCTATCAACTTAAAACATCTGTCTATATGTAAAATATCTTAATCCCTAAAAAACTCATCTTAATTGTAAAACTAAACTATTTGGTCTTCAACAACATCAGAGATTTCAGCAGGAATAAAATTAATTGTCTGAATAGACAGGAAGAGCAGCTTCCAAAATAAGAACATGACAGAGATAGTTTGCAGCCTGAACAGTCCCTCAAAACTCTACATAATGTTGGAGGATCATCTTCAGACTTCTGACTCAATCTATGTGACAGACATATTCATGAGACAGTAACTACTGAGGATTTGCTTACCCTGTCTTGTCAGAGTTTGGCAGTCGACTCTGACTGCATTCAAACTTACCCATTTTTAGGCAGAATTCTTTCTGTGGAAGAAAAGAGGACATTTTTCCCACTGGCTGGTTTTCCACATTTGAAGCCATCTTTATAAGGAGGTTTATTGTTGAGATATATCTCCAATATACTCAAATATATAATTTTCATTAATCTCCTCAGTTTTTTGGACATGTGTCCAACACCAGTTCTATGGTGCTTCAGCTTTGGACACTCACATGGTTTAGACTGATAGCTTGTGATTCCCATCCTTAAAGAGCCCATATTAGGACACCTTTACAGTAATGACATACAAGAAATGATGTCACAATGGAAAATTTTCTTGTTTTTTTCCCTTCCACCGCACATTCAACTTTCTTGGAAGTCTTAGATAATTAGAGATGTTCCTAGAGACACGGTGAAGGCATAGTAAAATTATTCATGTTGTTTTGGGCAATAGGTCTTTCATTCACAAAGAATATTTTTTTATCTTAAGGTCACTAGGTAGTTCACAGAACAGTAGGAATCTTTACGGGTATTGCTATTTGTGTACACAATATTCCAGGATATTTGACCATGCTGTGAACCCTGAGATTATGTTGTTTACTGGAAAATCTTGTTTGTAGTTGTGGTGTATCTCAGTCCTAGCACATACCTATAATTCAAGAGCTTTCTGCTTGTATTAAATATAGTCAATCATTGGTCAAGAGGAGGAGCAAGCAATATGTTGACAGGAAGAAAATGCAGAAAAAAAAACATGGAGAATAAGACAAAGTCAGGAGGGTCTATAGGGAGATGCATAGGAAGTAGAAGGGATGAACATTCAGTTTGGGGAAAGAGGTTTATTTTTCTTTTTGGCACATCAATGGAGTAGGAAGGTCAACTGCTTTTCTGTGTTAGCGGTCTTGCACCCTGCATCCAGCTCTCAAGTATTTTTTTTGTGTGTATTTGTGTGACTGTGTGTGTGTGTGTGTGTGTGTGTTATGTAAAACTGAATGATTGAGATTTTGCTAAAGTCAACAACATAATCCATCACATTGCCATCAGAAAGATAACACACAAAGATTCATTATAAATTATTGCTGTTACTTTTTCACTAGGTTAAGCACTTCTTTAGTGTCATACAGTATTACATGGCAGCAAATATTGGCTTTAGTTATGAAAGTTCAGGGGTCTTCTTTGATTCTAGCCTCAAAATTTGGGCATATTATTTTATAATTATCTTATCTTTTATTGAGTGGAATCCATTTCAAAAACACACAAATAGGCACACACATACAGAGAAAGAGGCAGGCACACATTCACAAAGACACTCCCCCCCCCACACAAATTCATGAGCTAGTAAAATTAATCACACTCACAGATTGTTTTTTTGTGTCTTGAAATACACTCTTTTCTTTTGTTCCATTTGAAAATAAAGCAATATTTTACATATTTTACTATCTTGTACTAACAATCTAAAGGAGCAAAATCAGCTCAAAGAAGTCACTTTATTCAATTATATGGTCCTATCCAGGAGCAGCCAATACCCAGCAACAAATCACTGACTGAAAATGATGAAGGCTAAGACTAATTTTTCTATGAGGTCTATTTGATAGAGAACACAATACTCAATTACTATTAATTGATAATAAATATTTATTCACATGAGTAAGTTCCTAAAAGTATTATCACCTGCTCAGCTACACAGACAATCACAATGCTGGCAATCTTTTCCTTGAAGCTCTTTAACCACATTTTATCTCCCACTACATGATGGTTTCTCTCTTTTGGTACCCTGACTTGCAGGTATTCTAAATATAAACTGTTCTCCTACATCCAAATTCACTTTCACTGAGGCAGCAATGTTTAATTTTTTATTCACTTAATCAGATTGATAGACTTATCACATACTATATCACTATGGTATCCCAATGAAAGGAAAGTTGTTTCAAAAACTCATCACAGTTTGAAAATATTTCTTTCCTGAAATAATCTAAGCTACAAAAATGTGATCTTACCTCATGAGTTCAAATATTGAATCAACCAATCCACATATTAAATATTTTTTAAGGCAAAACTGATTAATGATTGTTACTTCTTCTTTGAGACATATATACTACTGAGTGTATTATTTTTTTATTTAGCCATGTATATGTAAGTCTCCCGATGCCATTCTAACAGCTTGCAAAGCCATCCTACAGGTCTTTTGCTAGGAAAGCAATTTTCTGACATTCAATTCATGTAATTCAATTATATGGCATAAAACAGTATTCAGGTTAGAAGGAAATGTGTTTATTTATTGCTGTTGTTGGAATATCTTGGTGTAGATATATGTATATTTACCACCATGTAGGACTTTGTCCTAAGCATTAATTACTTACACAACATATTTAACACTGCAACTATTCTTTTCTGATAGCCTTCTGTCAATCAGGGGCAGGATACAAAACTGGCTAGCGATAGGAATCTAATAATCTTACGTCTTGATTTCCATTCTGGCTTCCAGTCTTCCCAAATGTAGTGTTTGTCTTCATCAGAGAAGTGTGGGTTATAATAGTGCCAATCGTAACCTTGCGATTATAATTATAAGTACATGTTAGTAAATGAAATAACCATTTAAAACAATTATTGGAGACACTCTAAGCATATTTATCCATCCACTTATCTATCTATCTATCTATCTATCTATCTATCTATCTATCTATCTATCTATAGGTTTCTTTCCAGTAAGGTTTCTCTGTATAGCCTTGGCCCTCCTGGACTAACTTTGTAGACCAGGTTGGCCTCAAAATCAGATATCTGCCTGCTTCTGTTTCCCAAAGTGCTGGAATAGCAAGAATGTGCCACCATGCCTGGCAGCATATTTATTTATAATTAACTGGGAAGATATGGCTATCAGATATCTTGTGGTATGGGAAATATTTTCTCTATCCTCTTGTCTAAAGAGGAAAAAAGTTAAACAGAGCATATCACCAGAGTATTTGCTTTTGCATAAACACTGAGGACAAGAAGAATGCTCATTTTCTTCTAGGGTATTGTCTTTATGTAGTGCTCAACCACTACCCCAGGTTTAGTCCTCCTAAATATCATACATTTAATTTAATAGGAGGTGCTTGTGCATGCTTGGATTACGCCTGTGGGCTCCAACCTTTCCACACTTGAGTGGTAATTAAATCAATCAAGCCTTTCTCTGCTATGATTCCAAGTGTTTAGAGAAATTATAAGCTGCCTACGGCAGCCTTTCCAGCTCTGTCTCAATTAAGTTATCTCAGTTCGCACCTGCCTAGTGAACTGAGAAAAAAAAGGTAACGTATGTCTGCCAAGATGCTCCTTTTTTCTTGTGTTTAATACGTCCTGACTGGTGTAGCGTATTCCCTAGACCTGATTCCACTACAATGCTAGTTGTAAGAGAGTTCTCATATGACATTATATCCCTCAGTAAGATATTTGACTGGACATATCTTTTAAAGAAGATTTTATTGGTAAATGAGCTTTTGTTACTTAAATATGGAAGTTATTTTGGGAACTTTCTTCCCAATAATGTAAAATAGAATGTAAGTTAAGGCTGAGAGTAAGGACTCTTCATCCTTAGTTAGCGAGATTTTTTTTTTTAATTAATTTATTCTTGTTACATCTCTATGGTTATCCCATCCCTTGTATCCTCCCATTCTCCCCTCCCTCCCATTTTCCCCTTATTCCCCTCCCCTATGACTGTTCCTCAGAGGGATTACCTCCCTCTGTATATGATCATAGGGTATCAAGTCTCTTCTCAGTGACCTGCTGTCCTTCCTCTGAGTGCCACTAGGTCTCCCCCGCCAGGGGACATAGTCAGATGTGAGGCACCAGAGTACTTGAGAAAGTCAAATCCCTCTCAGATTTTGAAGTAAAGCTAAAAGGAGAAATTCCAGGGGAAGGTAGCAGCTTCGGGAGCGGAAAGAATGTATGCAGCAGATCTTATTAACAATTGATACCTTGACATGGGTAGGTCGTGATTTAGGGCCTAACCGGGGAGTATTCTACATGGTAGCATGAAACGATGACGTCAATGACAACTTCTAAAGCCATAAAAGTAGTGATAATGAGAACTACCTCTTCAGTAATATATTTTTTATCTGGGCTTATCATCTGTACTATGGTTAGAATACCTGAAACATCCAGATAAACAGTACACAGGACATGAAGAGTAGATATCATGCTCACAGTTGATCATGTAGAAAATTAATATACTTAGTGTAAGAAGACTTGGCATTGTCATTCACCCTGTTTACCATCTGTAGTATAGTACTATTAAACAAGCTAATTAACCAAGGTTATTGTTGAGAGTTTTATACAGAAATATAATAAAATACAATCATAAAACCTTTCTGTTTTTGCCTCCAAATTCCAAATCATCTCTTCTCCTAACTGCCTGTCTTTTTATCCTTGTGAGTATAGCATTGCAGATAATCACAAGAATACAGGAATTCTATTAGTGCTTATATCTTAAGAGAAGGGGAGGAGAAGGAAGAGGAGAAAGAGGAGGAGAAGAAGGAGGAGAAAAGGAGGTAGAGGAGAGGAAAGAAGAAAGAAGAAAGAAGAAAGAAGAAGAAGAAGAAGAAGAAGAAGAAGAAGAAGAAGAAGAAGAAGAAGAAGAATTCTTGTTCCTCCTTCTCACTTTCCCAGGATAATGGAATTTTTTTCTTATTATGAAGTCCTTTGACAATTACTATAAATGGGAGTTTTTTCTTGAAATTTTTTGATCTTCTAGTATGAGTAATTTTAGTCATTGTCAAGGCACATTTGTTGCTTTGTGTGGTCAAAAATCATGTAGGATGATAGATTAAGTTATGATATAATATTAGGTACAACAATGAGTATAGGTTTTGCCTGACGTAATTCACCATAACAGGATATAAGTTCATAATTCATACACATCACATACAATTTCACCAATTGTAATATAAGATATTAATGTTTAAAATGGTACCTGGAATTTAGCTATTGCTCAATGGGAACAAATCCATACATTCTGTGCAATGTTCTTGACAAATAAATCTTTTTTAGACCTCGTATTAGAAAATACATAACCATTTAACATCATTATACTTTACTTTTCTGAATCTCTAATGCAGTGAATCAATTGGGATGAAAATATAAGTTTTTAAGGTTTTTTTTCCTGTTGGGGAAATTTAATCCACTTGACACTACCACTGGAATCAGAAAATATAACTTTTTTGTTGGCTTTGGGTTTTGTTTGTTTTGTTTTGTTTTGTTTTTGTTTGTTTGTTTTTTCTGTAAAGCCTTCAAGTCTTTAAAATAGCTATTTGTTTCTTTGTGTGTGAGTGTTTGGGTATCTTATCTGACCTAATAAGGTGAAAATTGCCCTGTAGTTTAAAAAGTAAAAGTAACTTGAGCCTATTGTAGATATAATAAAGAATATGAAAGACCAGTCCTGGTAAAAGCAACAAAATTAAGATGTTCTTGGGGAATTCATCATAAGTCAATGCAAGCACAATTTAAGTAAGTGGTCTCTGAGGTAGAGTTGGCAAATGAAGTGAGAAGTAACCTCTAAATTCTGCTTTAAACAGCATTTTCTTGCTTATTAATCAGAAAGTTTTCTTTGCTGCTTTCTAGCTAACTACTGCAGTTTTAATCACTATAACAACATGTCAAGTTGCTGTGAATTCAAGCCCATCAAAGATGCGAATGCCTTCTGGATTTAAAAGAGCCTTGGAGGGTCAAAGCTCATACTTCCTATTTACTCTGTATTTTGCTATAAACTTCTCTTAATGTAGTTAAGGAATTAATTCATTAACAAATACTGTCATTTATTTACTTTGCATCGTTTTTAAATCATATTGCAAATTGTGCCTGAATTACGTCTCCATTCCATAGGGATGCTAGCTTACTGCTTATAAGCTGCATATTTCCAAGCTGTTGTTCCCAGAGTATGCTGTGCTGATGTTTTATGGTACAAAGTCGGGTAAAAGAAAGCAGCACTGATAAAGCTACTTAGCTTTCCACATTAGTAATTTCTTTTTAAAAATTAGATTGCATGAAGTGGTTTCTTTGCAATGAGTTCAGAAACATCATACAAGAGATCTTTGTTGAGCATTACATCCTGCTTTAGAGACACATCACCCAAATTTTTCATATGTTGTTTCTTCTGCTTCAAACTGTAAGTCTATATAGATGTTTTAAGTTGATAATGATGAGATGTTGTAGATAATTATTTACATTCAGAATTTTAGATGCACCAAGATACGAAAGATATTTTCTTCAAGGCTGTCAAATACAAATAGCCAAAACATTAAGAATGTAACATTCATATAATTTTGATAGTGTCATGGTTCTTCTTGATTTAGGTAGTTTAATGTGTGTGTTTGTGTGTGTGTGTGTGTGTGTGTGTGTGTGTGTGTAATAATATAAATGTATATATAAAAATAAAAAAGTTTAAACAAATAAAAAATCAATCAAATACAGCATCATTGAATATTTACATTGCATTTCAATATATAAAATATACTTTTCAATTAAAATATAACATATGTATGTAGGCTTAGATTTTTCAAAACATACTTTGTCTAGGGTTCTTAAACACTTCAGCCTCATTTCTAACCTAATGATCAGAGGAAGGGAATAAACAATGTTAATAAGAAAAAGGGATTGTGGTGCTGTTTAGACACAGTTCCTTGAGCCAATGCCACTCTTCATTGTCAGGATAGCAGCAGTCCAGTGCAATGTCCAACACAAAACAGCAACAGGAATCTGTAAGGTGGAATGATTCAGCAGAAACAGCAAAGCTCAACTGAATCATCATGAGTCAGCAGATGCAGCCAGAATCAGCTGGAGTACCAGGAGAAGTTCTCTGGAACATTTTACTCTGAGAAGGGAAAACCAGTGAAGACCAACTAAGACTAGCGAAGACCTGTGAAGTTCAGCAAAGTGTTGTATGGTATAGCAGTGTAGCAACATAAAGAGCCCTGTCCCACTGTTTGTAAGCTTCTATTTTTAAACATTCCAAACATCACGTGCCCTCTCATGTGCTTGCTCTCTGAAAAATATCGCATACCCTCTCGCAAGACATCTTTCAGATAATCATCACATGACACAACTGAGTCTTCAAAGATACCAGAAATTTCCACGTCATATGTATATGAAAACCCAGCATCATTTGCTAGAAGTACATGATAACCAAAACATTGAAATTATAATTTGGTAATTTTTTTATGATCAAAAAGTGGATTTTATTTTAAATATTTTATTAAATTTTTCACATATTTTGAAATAATGATTCTAAAATTATTATTTTTATCTCTTGGCTATCCTCCTTATAATGCCATCTCCTTTTCATCCTCTCCTCTCAGTGTTCATAACTATCTGAGCTAAGATGGGGGAAGCTGGAGAGAACCAAGTTTCTAAGTGTCAAGCAACATACTGATATAATTCCAAATGAACACTGGACATGGTGATGCATGCTTGTTACCTCAGCAATTAGTGGCACCAGGATGTAATGTAAGTGGATAACCAGAGCAGGTGGTGAGATCTGTATGTGTGTGTGTGTTGATGCGGAGGTGTGGGGTGGTGGGGTGGGGTTTGATCACTTACAAACAAAAGATGAAATGGAAGAAAATGTCCATCTCCTGCTTCAGTGCTCTAGATTCTCCTCTTGAAATGATTATACATGTTGATTGCAAGTGAATGAGTAAAGATGAGAAAGTCTCAATGCAGAGGGACCCCAGAGAGAAAATAAAATATTTTATGACAGTCTTGGTAAGGATTTATAGGAGTAAGGGACGAGGATAAGGGACTGAGTGCTAGTCAGAGTGAGGGAATGTGGCTTCACGGCCTTCAATAAGAAGTGGTCTTGGAAAGAATGGCTTTAGAGAATGCCTTAGTTGGTTTAGGATGCAAATACCAGGGTCATGCTGATAAAAACAACAATTTATTTACCAAAGGATAATGGGAACTCCAGGATGAAAGTTCCAATGTATTCAGTGTCTGAATACAGTTCATGTCAGGCTTTATACATGGTGTGTCCTCACCTTATACTTTCATATCAGAAAGATGGAGTTTCCCACACTGTCTTTAAAGGTGTTTTAAAAGGTGTTTTTTCATTGTGTCTTCCATGTGTAAGGAATCCATCCTAGTGTCTAATTACTAATGACTCCTATACTACTACCTTGGGTTAAATTTCAACATATAAATTAGATTGAGGGGGCCACAGATACTCAGTCTAAAAATAGAAGCCAGAAGCCAATTCTAGACATTCCAGACTTTTAAATTTGACCTGTATTTTGTGGCCTTAATGATTTATATCATGTGTAACACGTGAAAAATTAAACATTGTTATTAAATACAATAATTAATCACATACATTTTATCAACTAATGCAAAGAATCACATGTAAATTTATGCACATATTTAAATCTGTACACACTTATTTGCTTATTAACATTCTTCACTTAAATAGCCCACTTTATTGCACGGGCCTGTACTCAGATTTATAAATCTTGAGTCCTTTGACAACTTGGATACTTGCCAGTTCCCTATAGGGAACAATCCACTGCATGAAGACTTCTGTTCTACTCTATTTTGAATTACATTACTGCTTATGAATGACAGAAATTAACCTCAATCAATGTCACCCAGTGTTCATCACTGACTGAGGTCACCAAGTGAACTGAGTAAATAATACACAAGGACATTGGACATAAGTGTTATTATTCCTGAGCCTAAGTATTAGTGGATGAATTGTACATCTCTGAAAACAAAACTATTAGAGACCAATATGTAATAGGACACTGTAGCTGATTTTGGAAACTTACAAGAATTTTCTTTGAATTTATACAGGCAGTTTTTGTGCAAGACAAGATAGTACCCATGGTATCATTATGCATAAATTTTAAGATGTTTTAATTATTAAAAGTTAGATGAAGTGAACAAGATATGCTCATAAAACATTATACATGATGGAAAAAATAGCTCTATTCACAACAAAGTGGCTGATATGGAACATAATGTTATTAAATTGTATAATATTTATAAAACAGCAAAAACATTTACTTATAAAAACATATCTAATTCTGATAAGCAATTTATATATGCTATTAAATTAATAAAAATAAACATGGATAATGCTTTAGAGGCAGTGGGAATTTTACTACATTCAGAATTGCTTTCTGTGTTTCATTATAACAAATTATGAGTTTAAATTTTAATTTCACATTAAATTTGTGGACACTATTTTATAGTTAAAAGTTAACACAAAATATTTAAAATTAATGACAAAGGTAATGTTATCTTCAAGATGCTTTTTTTAAGGTTGTTTAAGCCATCATGATTCCACTGAAAAATGAAAACAAAAAGTCTATTAGTTTTACTCTCAGAGGGTACTTCTTAAACACAAAGGCAATTCTTCTTATTATGTTATACAGAATAAGCCCTTTATTTTGTCCAAGGTTATGCTGACCATTTCATTAGGACTCTTGTTCCACTGACACAAGAATAAGGTCAGTAAGTGTTATTTTATGCAGTTTTTGAAATAAATAATAAAAGAGAAAACCTTGTTCCAACATTTTTTCTATTTTTTTAAATTTTTGAATATGACTTCTTTTATTAATTATGCAACTCTTTTTGCAAACAGACCTTCAATGGCTTCTTCTACTTTTAGTAACACAGGTAAGAGTTGTAAAGAAGGAAATGTTTTCACCTGTTTCTAGAAATCTCCACTTTGATTGGCTTTTGATCTCTACAAATAGCTTATTTCTGACCAGCAAATAAAGATTGACACCATCATAATAGGTTTTCTAACAACTAGGAAATTATATAAAATGTGGAAAACTAAAAAGGCCACATCTTCTGTATTTCTACTGCATCAGCACAGTGATCACTAAATTTCAGCTACCCAGAGACTCTCAGAACTAGTAATAAACTGGGCAAACCAAATAGGCTAATGCTGCTCTCTTACCAAGCTGATTTCCTAGAGAAGAAATAATTTCAATGCATCAATTTTTCAAAATGAATTATTTGTCCATGTGGTATTTAAAGATGTTGCTCCCCTAATATCTTGCCGATTTATATCTATTTGCCATTTTAATATTTCTATATTAAATAATTTGTGATCTTGTACAATATCTTATTTTAAATGCCATTTGTATTGATATATGTATATATGCATAATATTTATATTTACAGACATTTTTACAAATATATAATGCTTTAGAATGTACCAAGTTGGTATAATTCTAGAATAGGCTATTAGAACTTTTTTAAATCAACATATAAGAAAATGTTGTTATTACAATAATGACATAATGTAACCAAGAGAACTCATTTCTGCATTCACAAGTTTGCATTGCAACCTATTTGTCTTTGGAAAGTTGCATCATCTTCAATACCATGATTAACAGAGTTATTAAATAAGCTTAGCAACGTGTGATTCAGCTTTATCTAGCAACCAGTAGAGTACCCAGGTATCATGAGGAACATGTTTGACAGCATCATGAATCTTCCACTGCTGGTGATTTAGTTTGTGGAACATGGTGACTTACATAAAACTTTAAGGGAATAAAACAGGTGATCACAATGAAATGAAGAATGTGGTTGCTGCAGACTGTCCTAGTCGGGTATAGGTTCTTGGGGTCGGGAGTTCTCAAAGCGTCGGTGGGCAGAGGATAGGCAAGTGACAAAAAGACACAAACCCAGAGATTGCTGTTTGAATCTGAGTGTATTTTGCAGGCAAACGAGCTAGGTTTTATACACATTTTGAAACGGGGGTGTATTTTCACAGTTACATTTTCCCCCATACAATTCAAAATACAGGATGCATAGTAATAATGTTGTCACCAATCTTGAACAATCATTCATAAGTCATTAGATTGGTATCAGGGCATGTGCCCTCTTTATCAAAGGTCAATATTCTCTCATTATTCCAAACATCTGTGAGTCAGGACAGTTTCCTTTCCTTTGCTCTTCTGCCTCTATCTGGAGCTTACTCAAACACTTTATTTGTAAGTTAAAATATGAACTATGATTAATACTTAGCCATGTTTTTATTAACAAGTGGAACGGAACTTAGTGGTAAACTTGTCTGAATGACCCTTGGCTGCAGTTTCAAGTCAAGGGTCTCCTAGCAACAAAGTTAAGTCTGAAAAGTTCTTGATAAGAAAGTAAAAACAAAAGCACAAGAAGTCAAGATGTTCCAAAACAATGAGAAAAAGAAGAGCTGTAATCAGTTACTCCTGGCAGGGACATCAGACCCATTTCCAGGAGGCTCTCCCTTGGGTAGAGGTCTTCACCTCGGGTTCTGTGGTAACATTCGTCACACAGACTCCACTAGAGGGGTCGTGACATGTAGTGACACTTTGCCACGTAAAATTTATCATCTGATCTGAGAGCATTAGCTTGTATATTATATAGTCATCTTCCATTCATTTGTATAAATCTTCACTAGAGGATCCTGTTCTCCTTATTTGCCTTCTATTTATTCTTTGCTTATGTCATTGTACCTATAGCTAACATTTATTTCATTTTTTTACCCCTGGATTCTAGAAGGCTATCTCCAAAAAATTTGTCTGTAATTAAAATGCCTATCAATAAAAATTACATTCATTGAAGTGAATATGAATTTGTGGATTGACATATATTCTTAATTCAGACATAAAAAATGGTATAAATGATTTAAATAATTTTCCTACATTTTACTTTTCAGTATTAATCTCACAAGCCCATAGGATCTTCAGACTGGTAAAGATACTTAGTAAAATATAAAGATATCTATTGCATAATTAACTATTAAGTTTTAATTACTAATAAAATGGCATTTTCACATAATTAAAATAAAGAATTAATATTTATGCCTTTGATACTTTATGTATTAAACTTAAATTTGCTGATTTATATAAAATACTTTGTACTTGAGATATTACTTTAGATGAAATGAACTATCAAGTATACAAAGAGGGCTTAAGAAAAAAATTGCCATGTTCTATGTAGTTAATAAAGTAACAAATAATACAAGAGTCAACAGATATTATAAATTCTTATCTCAATATAAAAGTGAAATAAAGAAGCTAGGAAAATTAAGCTAGAGTTGTAACTTGAAAGACTATTAATGAAAAGGAAGAGAAAACATATATAGGAAGGAATCAAATCATATATAAGCACTGAAGTTATAAAAATAATAGTAAATCCTCAGAAATATTCAACATAAAAATAAAGAAACGGTATACCTGAAAGTTAAGTATACAGTGTTCTAAAGTAAGATAACCAATTTATGTTGGACAATTAGTTTAAAAGAAATCAATACAAATTAACATAAGTAGAATTTCTTAAAGAAGTACATACTCCATATTTTAAGATCATGTGATTCTCGCTAAACTTACACATTCTTCTTAAAAGAATTATATTCTCAGATTCCACATTCTGATTGCTAAGAATTCTGTAATTTCATTGTAAGTAGCTTTTACTAGCAATTAACAGAAGTAGATTAACTAAAGTACATTTCACAGTGATCTTATTTATACATTCCTGTCACAGCTATTTATTTTCTATGTAAGTCTGCATGTGGGAAACATTTTTAAATGTAAGTCATGGGAACAGTCTTACGATCCTCTGTGGGAAACAACTGTTAATGCATATGATATGAGAGTGGCCTACTTTCCAGCAGTTTCTCAAAATTCAAGTTAAATATACATTGGCCCTTAGCCCAAAATTCTTGGCAACCTTTGTTACTCAGTGCATACAGATACAGTCACTTAGAAGCATGAAATATTTTCTTTAGTAATTACCATGAATGGGATGAAGAGTTGTATAACATTGTACAGAATCTTAATTGTAATAGGGAAATGTTTATCTGTACCAACCTTTAATGTATATTATGTTGATATTGATCTCATCTGCAACATGATCCCTCTAGTTAAAACAAAGTTGTTGTTTTCATCTTAGTTTAATTTTTAAAAATTCCCTTTGTAAAACAAAATTTTCTTTTAGTTTAGCAGTCTTTGACTTTAACTTACAGTCTGATTTTTATCTTCCTTTCTTGAATTGCTAAATAAGAAAAGCATAATGACATAAAGGAAAATTAATTATACTCTAAATCTTATGTAAAGAACATATAACCCCTTTCAAATTAATGAAAACTCTAAAGAAAATATTATTTTTATAATATACAAATTAGTAAATCACCAGTTAGCCAAATGGAACATTTTAAAGCAAACATGCCACCTATGATTTAAATGAGTTCCGTGCCTCTAACTGTTATGCTTAGTCAAGGTCTTAACTGGATCAAGGGTCTCTACAAGTAACTGGTTTTAATTTAGTGCCTAAATTCATTCATGTCAAAGGTCACTAAACTTTACCAAATGTGAGTGCTATGTTAACCTAAAGATATGTAGTCAGAAACTTATGCTCCTGAATAATTTTTCTAAACTAGGTCAAACCCCTAAAATTCCTAGCTTTTATGTATCAAGTTGTGTGCAGCAAAAAGAAAATGGAATTCTATGTAATATTTTTAACACTTAAACAAGTAGTGAAGTAGTGAAGGTTTAATAAATTGATGGCAGATGGCCTAATTATATAAAATGGCTATTAAAAAACTGTCATCAGTAATAATAATGATAATAATAACAGGCAGCATGCCACACACACCCAAAGTAGTGACTAACCAAAATATCATCTTGCATTAGCGATATTCTGAGACTGTGATGGCATTTACACATTCTGTTAATTCTTAAAAATCAATTCTCATATGTAAACATCACATGGTAAAGATGCCTGAAACCATCAAATATTCATTATAAGAAAGGAACATCAAACACTTCACTTCTTACGCATCTTGAAAACTATTTAATATATAGTATATAGAATATATATTGTATATAGGCTTATATAAACACGTAAGGTACATAAAGAACTTTGGCCCTTTTAATATGATAAAGGAAGGGATCTCAGTTTAGATTAAGATAGTTATGTTGCAATGTGCTAGACAGGTGACCTTGTATACTATAAGAATAGTAACTTAGAACTCATACAGTGGGGAACCCTTCCTTTCCAGACCTTGGGTGGCTCTAGGGGTGCTTCACAGATGCACTTCAAAATTAATTTATTTTAATATTTTAGTGACCTTTCTTGGCATTTTGTATCTTTTTTTAATTAAATAAATTCTAGAAGGTCATATCTTGACATTGTTTATTTGGACAAAGACAAGTAGCTGTGAAGATACTTCTAATGACAGAAAGCTTAAGTTTCCATAAGTGTTAGGATAAGCTTTATTTAGAGGCGGAGAAAAGAAGTTAGAAAACCCTCACCCAGTAACCTTGCTCTCCTTCAGTCCAAATGTAGCCTATCACCATGGGAATAATTTTACAGATTGGGTCCAATCTGTGAGACAGTGCCTATGTTTGTCACAGAAAAGTTAAGATTATGATGAAGACTGTCTTAGCCTCAATGTGTGACTCTGTTCTCCATCTGAATTACAAAATACCTGAAGGGAGGCAGATACATCCTAAGGAAGAGAGAACAGTTTGGCATACCGTTTTAGAGGTTCAAGAACATGGTGAGGTAGGTCCTCCTCTGTTGCAACACACAGTTTAGGACATCTTGGTATCACCAGCTGAGGAAAAGCTAGGTAAGCTTGACAAAAACTGTAGTGACATAATAATGCAAAAGGCAAGTTTAAAATGATTATAGTGTGAGTTCAAGGACCTTAATGTTAACTACTCATTGTTTCTCTGAAATTGAAATTTCAGAATGTTATCATTGCTCTATAATGTAATCTAAACTACTGTGGAGGCTGAGGCAGTAGGACACCATGGGCGAGCCCCATATATGCTCAATGACAAGGTATTTGACAACTTGGACAAGTCCCTGGAGTGGAAAAGCCCTTAGTATATGTCAAGCATGCACACACACACACAAACTGGAATTCTATATTGAATAGCACTTTAGAATTGAAAGATATTTCTTGAGATTTCATTTTCTTTGCTCAAACAAAATAAAAATACATTTCAAAAATATGGAAATTATAATGAGGGTTCTAGTAGACAGCATTCTATATCTCACCACTGACATTATACTCAACTTGGTATTCAAATTAAATATACTTATTCATATCTTAACACAAAGTAGGTTAATAGGTGAAATGTATTAATATTTTTATACAAGATTAAATTCATAGTTCATTTTATGCAGTACTGTTTCTAAAGTTATTATCTATATAATTCTGTCTTTAAAAGCCCAAAGTAAAGAGTGTCCCTAAGAAAATTTAATGTAATTGCTTAAATCTGCACAATAACTGCTATTTTAAATATAATTATAAGGAATTCAAATAGATTTCATTATGTAAAATACATGTGCTGATAAGAAAAATTACCTCAGTAAAGTAGATGATTTATGATTGTCATGCAAATTGTAGATTGCACATTAAAGCAGATGCACTTATCTCCATATACAAGACATATTACAGTGATGCTAATAATACATTTATTTCCTATGGTATCCACACTTCAAATGAAAACCGTATTGCTTGTCTTGCAATAGAATCTTCATGTCATGAATATTTGTCAGAATCTGAATTAATTAAATCATACTTAATATGCAAACACTTTACTAAAAATATAACTAAAAACTTTATTGAGATAAGTAATAAAATGTTTTTTTAAATCTCCAAATTCCATATGAAGCTAACATCAGTGGAATTTATACTGGAATTTTGGTTACCTCTTAAAGAACTGATGACATTTACAGAGAAATTGATGCTGAATGTTAAATGTAAAAATCTATAATAAAATGTAAATTTAGATATTTATATCTATCACATATATTTTTTCATTTTTTCTTTAAAAGTCTAAAATTAAGAAATACTTTACAGACCAATGTATACAATACATTAGAATTTGAATGGTGCTGATAGTGTGTGTATAAGTGAAACACAAGGATGATTTGAACATTAGTTTGTTTTCACTTAAATTACTAATATGACCTCTGTAATCGATGGAAAAGGCAAAATATTTAATTTTATTTTTTAAAGATTTATTTATTATAAATATTTTATGTTAAAGAACCTATAAATAAAAAATAAATGCATTAATCACACAAAACAATTTCTAACAGGGAAATGCTTTATTTTTTAAAAGCAAAGTAGTATTACTGTGATTAATTGGAGTAAATGATTTCCTTTATTGTGAACTTCTTTTGCGTATCTCATGTGAACATCCTTGTGACAATATTGAAATGAGAGTCTGTGCATTCAAGGAGAGTATAATAGAAAGGTTACACTTGGTAAACCAAACCGATTTGCAGCCATAGTAAATGAAGAGTAATTTACATATCAAAGAGGGAGCTAACCAGACACTGAGATTTTTTTTCAATAGTCTCTTCTTAAATAGGTGATTTGATCCCAGACCAAAACAAATATTCAGCTGATATTGAGTATAAGCAAAGTACGTCCTGAAGGTCAAATAACATCATGTTTTATAACATTGAGACTGTGATGAAAATGAATGTCATTTACTAGGAATATACATATAACAAATACATATATTTACTCTTGCATCCCTGGAAAGCAAAAACACTTAATTAGCATCTAGCAACCTTTTCTATTGTCCAAATGCCTCAATGCTCATGATAGGAATGGTTTTATTCCCTGGCTCCTTCTCACTTCCTCAGAAATAGTGGGTTATCTGTGATCTCCCATTCAAGCAACAAAGAAGGGTTAGACAAAACCAATCAAGATCCGAAGTCGCTCACTACCAAAATACAGGAAATACACTGTTTTTCTAATCTGCAGCTCCTTCCCCCAAAGCACTTGTTGGAATTCTGAAAAAGGATAACAGCTGTTATGCTATTTTGGGTAGGTAAGTGCAGTGACCTAAGGAGACCCTTAGCTGGATTGCTATTAACATGTAAATTTTATGGAGCAGAAATTTTACACAATTTTTTTGTCTTCTATTTTTCCAATGAATGCCCTTCCAGAAATAATCTTTTTAATTAATAGTGTGGGTATGTGTGTGTGGGTATACTTACATATCTGTATGTACACACTCACACACACATATAGAGGCTGATCAATGAACATGTTTTCACTCTTGTAGACTCTCCTCTATACAAATTCCTATCCCACTATGATGACTCTTTACTTTGATTTGTGCTACTCTCAGTTTTCCAGTAAACCTCTATTTTCAGATGACCCAGTTACCTCACTGTGTAATACATTATTTTTTATTTTTTGTTAACCATGCTTATGTTATAAGATATTTTACATAAACTTTAAAATTGACTGGACAATGATTATTATTTAGAACAACCCTGGAAGATACTGTCTAAATGCACATCAAATGTGGACATATATTCTACAATATTTAAAAGTCTAATGAATATTTGTGAACCTCAAATTTTCATTTATAAAAGTCTTTTATGGATGATAATAGAAGAGAAAATTTCTCTAGTGGTGTATGTGCCAGTAAAGGCCAAATTATTCCTGCTCCTAAAAACCACTTCTGTACACAATGGAAGCCACTGCATTGAACTTCATTAAGTCACAAAACAGAAGATAAAATATTATGAAAATATAAGGGCCATTGATAGAGAAGTAGGGGATTAAAGGGAGTAGAAGGGGGAAAATACGTGATCTTAAGATGAATATAGTCAAAATACAAAATATGAATGAATAAAAATGTCACAATGAAATACATTGCTAAATATAGTAAAAATCATATGTATTTTGTTATAACATAATAATAAAACATCAAAAATTTAACTTGAAAATTAAGTTTTGTTTTAAAATACATTAAATTATAATTAACAGTGTTTGTCACATCATGACAACTATACACATACTAAATTCTGCTGTATACAAGAGAAATGTGAAACTCAGGAATACTGAACTACTTTGCCAATGGCAGATTAATAATCTGACAATGACCAAAACTTGCATTTCAGTGGTATCAAAAAAGAAGTCTCCAAGTTATAACTGGAGTTAGCCCAGTAGCCTCATTACCAGAAAATACTCCCAACTTCTAAAAATCTCCTTTGTAGGTACACTGCTTATACAAACTGTCATTTTAATAGAAAACATTTGGTGTTATTTATTTTACAGATCATTTACCTGAATGCGTGTGACATGAATAAATATCTGAGACCAAATGTAAATACATTTATAAAAATGGTTTGATTTCCAGAAATGAATATTAATCTCTTTCACTTTCTCTCCTTCTCCCCACCCCTTGTATTTGTGTTAGATAACTTGCATTGTGTTACATGAGACCTTGGGAATAATACAATTTACAAAGTTAAACTTTTCTTCCATTGTGATCACATTTGCCCCCACAGTCATATTTGTAAGACTGTGTCACTCTTTCTAAATAAGCTGGTATGTGAAAATTCAATGAGAGTACCTGAAAAGTTAGTGAGGTGACAAATGTGAGGAGGATTTCCCAGGAGTGACAATGATTAGATATAGAAATGATAAATAATAAAACAAACAAGAAAATACATTCTTAGAAATCTTGATAATCAGTTAAAATTTTAATTAAGGTACAGATAATGAAGCTGTGTAGCAAGGGTGTCATACTTGAACAAAATAATGTTTTTCCTTTAAAATGTGCCTGTCAATAAGTGAAGAGTTTCTTCTATCTTTGCTTTGGGGGAGAGGATGGTGTAACAGGGCCTTTGTACATAGCTCTGATGTTCTGGGAGTCTGAAGACTTTTAACCTAACAACATAGCTGCTCTGATTACATCCAAAGCCCTTCTAGGTCTGTGAGATCTTGCCAGAATGCGGACCCAGCCTTGGGACACATATTTAATCCCAAACAAAGAATGTAAAGGTAGTTTGTAGGAGGAAGAACCCATGTTTTAAAGTGCTGTCTCGTTGAGAAGTAGAAACAGTGAGAAATCAGAGAAATATTTGATAGATCTGCTCAGATATGTCCAACTCTCAGATGGACAGAGAGGAAAGAAAGGCAACTTAAGAAAGAGCAGAGCAGAGGGAGAGGCAGGAGGAAGTTTTACTGGGAGAGTTTTACAAGCACAGGATGAAGAGAGAACAAGCAAGACACAGGTAAAAACTGAGTAAGAATAAGAAGGAGCCAGAAGATTAGAACAGATTGCTAGAGGTAGTTTGACACCAAGCAGAGCAAGTCAGTTGTAAGCTGAGAGAAGCCAGTCTGAATCAATCAGTTTGGAGAAAAGTTTGAGCCAGAAGATCTCAGCCAGCCAGCTGGCTCTTACACGTGGGGCCATGTAACAGGTTTCCCTTCAGGCTTACCACTGATTAATGTTGCCACTGCAGGGATAATAATATATGATACTTTCTAGTTTGTTACATTATTGTAATTGAGTTTTGAGACAGGATCTCATGTGGCTTGGGCTGGCCTGTTACTTCCTACATAGCTGAGGGTAACCTTAAACTTAAGATTTTCCCACCCTCACCTCCTTGGTGCTGGGATTACAGGAACCCTCACCACAGCCATTGTGTCATGCTAAGGATGAGACCCAAGACTTGGAGCCTGCAGGGCAAGCATTCTACCACTTGAGCTGGTATTTTCTTTCTTTATTTCAGCTCAGAAATAACTGGAAAGAGTGAGATTGTTCAGCAATAAATTTTAGGTGCTGAAAACATTCTAGGCCTGTATTAGATTGTACAGAGGCTAGAAACCTCCACACTAGGCCTAGATTAGCCCAAGGAGGCTGTAAGCCTCAGAGATGACAATTACAACAGGCAAATAAAAGTTACTTTTACAATGCTGGTCTCAAATTTACATGACTCAACTGTCTTTGCTTCCTGTTCACTGGGATTACAGAAAGGCGCCAGCACTGTTGGCCTAGAAGAGAACAGACTTTTATGCTTCATAGCAAATTACTGAAGTTAGGATCTAAACGCCCGTTCATCTCTACAATTTCTGCAGGTTTAGACATCAAAAGACTTCAGGTCTGTTATTGTTTCTCTGTTCAGGGTCACCCAGGGCTGAAATGAAGTCATCAACTGGGTTGGATTTATCCTTGGGAGATGGGAGATAGAAAGATCCACAGTTACTTCCGACTGCTGATAAAATTATCCTAGTTGACTGTAACACATGGCACCTGCTTCTCCAAGGCTTCTTATCCACAATATAAAAATCTGTGTCTTGGAGTTCTGCCTTCAAAACTACTGTGGTTCTATTTCAAAGAGCTCATATATTTCAGTTATTAATATGCTGGAAATTGTCTTTTGAATAATCCAGTGCTGTCTATTTAGGGACTTTAATTACATCAGCAAAATCCCTTCCTCTTCTAAGTAACACAATCAGTGGTTTGATGTTCCTTTACCTTGAACATAATTGTCTTGTGTTGAGACAGGACACAGGGTCTACACATGCAACTGGGAAATCGCACAAGGGTATCTATCTCTTTTTGAACCAGCCTAAGGATTTCTATCACATTGAATATTTTGTAATTTACTTAATAACTGCTAATTAGAGAAAATACATGATTTGACTGTGCATAATCATTGTAATTAGTTATAGTAAATATAAAAATAATCTTTAAGTAATAAGCATAGAGCATAAAGTAAGTCAGGAATTTCAGAAAATACCAGATCACTCTCAGCACTTTTCCTTTGCTGTTCCAGTTTCTAAGATGTATTAATTATGTTAGTAAACACAGATTGTTAGATATCAACACAGTTTCTGAGAGATATTTTCTAATAAATTGCAATTATTATAGCCTAATCATCATTACTCTTCAAAGTTCTAGACATATATTGCAGTGCTAGTATTAAATAATTGCATTAGGCCTCGTCATTATATATGGTGGCAAAATTCTGTGTCATCTCATTAAAAATAAAAAGTCTACACATACTTGGTAAAGACAAAATCATTTCATACAAGATAAAATTCCAAATGATAAATCATGACAAATAGATTTAAGGTAGTTTCAATGAAATTATAGTTCATCAAATATGCTGTGGGGGACTTTTACAATCAAGTAGATATAGCACAAATTAGGAATCTGTGTACTATAACTGCTTTGTAGAGACGTATTGGACATTGGAACAGAAAGTCTTTATGAACTGTGTGTAAAGTGTTTAACTTAGTACTTCACAAATTTCAGACTGTAGAATGTGATTTCACATACCAGCAACTACATACACAAGCCAAAGCTGCAAAGCTCTCTTGCAAATATGCTACTGTCTGCCATAGCTTCCCAGGGCTTGAGTGAAAGCACACACTTGTATTTCAGATTTTAAATGCCGTCTTTCAGTAAGTCTACATCTATATTTGAGTTCACCATCTAAATATTCATTCAAGCCCTGTTTCTTTTTTTTTTTATATATAAATGATTTTTTTTTTACTAATTTATTCTTGTTACATCTCAATGGTTATCCCATCCCTTGTATCATCCTCCCATTCTTCCCTCCCTCCCAGTTTCCCCTTATTCCCCTCCCTTATGACTGTTCCTGAGGGAGATTACCTCCCCCTGTATATGCTCATAGGGTATCAAGTCTCTTCTTGGTAACCTGCTATCCTTCCTCTGAGTGCTACCAGGTCTCCCCCTCCAGGGGGGAGGCACCAGAGTACGTGAGAAAGTCATATCCCACTCTCCACTCAAGTGTGGAAAATGTTCTGTCCATTGGCTAGATCTGGGTAGGGGTTTAAATTTTACCACCTGTACTGTCCTTGGCTGGTGCCTAGATTTGAACGGGATCCCTGGGCACAAATCTGCCTAACATAATGTTCTACTTGTAGGTTTTTAGGACCCTCTGGATCCTTCTACTTTGCTATTCTCCCATGCTTCTCTGATCTAAGGTCCCAATAGGATGTCCTCCTCTGTCTCAGTTTCCTGATAAATGAAGGATTTCGTGGGACATGCCCCTTGGGCTAGTATGCAGATATAAGTGAGTATATACCATTTGAGTCTTTTTGCTTCTGGGTTAACTCACTCATTATGATCATTTCTAGCTCAATCCATTTATCCACAAATTTTGGGAATTCTTTCTCTTTAATAGCTGAGTAGTATTCAATAGTGTATATGTTCCACAGTTTCTTTATCCATTCTTCTACTGAGGGACACTTAGGCTGTTTCAATGTTCTGGCTATTATGAATAAGGCTGCTATGAACATGGTTGAGCAAATTTTCTTGTGGTGTGCTGGAGCATCTTCTGGGTATATTCCAAGGAGTGGAATAGCTGGGGCTTGAGGAAGCCCTATTCCCAGTTTTCTGAGATAGCACCAGATAGATTTCCAAAGTGGTTGTACCAGTTTGCATTCCCACCAGCAATGAAGGAGTGTTCCTCTCTCTCCACATCCTCTCCAGCATGTGGTGTTGCTTGAATTTTTAATCTTAGCCATTCTGATGGGTGTAAGATGGAATCTCAGAGTTGTTTTGATTTGCATTTCCCTGTTGACTAAGGAGGTTGAGCATTTCTTTAAGTGTTTCTCAGCCATTTGATATTCCTCTGTTGAGAATTCTCTGTTTAGTTCCAAGCCCCATTTCTCAATTGGGTTATTTGGTTTGGTGGTGTATAATTTCTTGAGTTCTTTATATATTTTGGATATTAGACCTTTGTCAGATGTAGGGTTGGTGAAGATCTTTTCCCAGTCTGTAGGCTGTCGCTTTGTTCTCTTGACAGTATCTCCAGCCTTACAGAAGCTTCTCAGCCTCATGAGGTCCCATTTATTAATTGTTGACATTAAGGCCTGGGCTGTTGGTGTTCTGTTCAGGAAGTTGTCTCCTGTGCCAATATGCTCCAGGCGCTTCCCCACTTTTTCTTCTAAGTGACTTAGTGTCTCTGGTTTTATGTTGAGGTCTTTAATCCACTTGGATTTGAGTTTTGTGCAAGGTGACAAATATGGGTCCAGTTGCATGTTTTTACACATAGACCTCCAGTTAGACCAGCACCATTTGTTGAAGATGCTATCCTTTTTCCATTGAATGGATTTGGCTTCTTTGTCAAAAATCAAGTGACCATATGTGTGTGGATTCATATCTGTGTCTTCAATTCGATTCCACTGATCAACCAGCCTATTGCTGTGCCAGTACCTTGCTGTTTTAATTACTATTGCTTTATAGTACAGTTTGAGATCAGGTATGGAGATTCCTCTGGAGCACCTTTTATTGTACAAGATTGTTTTAGCTCTTCTGGGTTTTTTGTTTTTCCATATGAAGTTCAGAATGGATCTTTCAGTGTCTATAAAAAATTGTGTAGGTATTTTGATAGGGATTGCATTGAATCTGTAGATTGCTTTTGGTAGGATGACCATTTTTACTATGTTAATTCTCCTGATCCATGAGCAAGGAAGATCTTTCCATCTTCTCATGTCATCTTCAATCTCTTTCTTCAGTGTTTTGAAATTTTTTTCAAACAAGTCCTTCATTTGCTTAGTTAAAGTAACTCCTAAATATTTTATATTGCTTGCGGCTAACGTGAAGGGTGTGGCTTTCCTAATTTCTTCCTCTGCAAGCTTGTCATTTGTGTATAGAAAGGCTACAGACTTTTTTTGAGTTAATTTTGTATCCAGCCAATTTGCTGAAGGTGTTTATCAGCTGTAGGAGTTCTCTGGTGGAATTTTGAGGGTCACTTATGTATACTATCATATCATCTGTAAATAGGGATAATTTGACTTCCTCCTTTCCCATTTGGATACCCTTGATCTCCTTTTGTTGTCTTATTGCTCTGGCTAAAACTTCGAGTTCTATATTGAAGAGATTTGGAGAGAGTGGGCAGCCTTGCCTTGTTCCCAATTTTAGAGGAATTTCCTTGAGTATCTCACCATTTACTTTGATTTTGGCTATTGGCTTGCTGTATATAGCCTTTATTATGTTGAGGAAAGTGCCTTGTCTCCCCGAACTCTCTAAAACTTTAAACATGAATGGGTGTTAGATTTTATCAAATGCTTTCTCTGCATCTAAAGAGATGATCATGTGGTTTTTTTTTTTTTTCAGTTTGTTTATATGGTGGATTACATTGATGGATTTCCGTATATTAAACCATCCCTGCATGCCTGGAATGAAGCCTACTTGGTCATGATGAATGATATCTTTGATATATTCTTGTATTCATTTTGCAAGTATTTTATTTAGTATTTTTGCATCCATGTTCATAAGAGAAATTGGCCTGAAATTCTCTTTTTTTGTTGAGTCTTTGTGAGGTTTAAATATCAATGTGACTATGGCCTCATAGAATGAATTTGGTAATGTTCCATCCATTTCTATCTTTTGGAGTAGCTTGAAGAGTAACGGTATTAGCTCGCCCTTGAAGGTCTGGTAGCATTCTGCACTGAAACCATCTGGCCCTGGGCTTTTTTTGGTTGGGAGGCTATCAATGATTGCTTCTACTTCTGTAGGGGAAATGGGACTATTTAGCTAGTTTATCTGTTCTTCACTCAATTTTGGCAGGTGAAATTGATCAAGAAGATCGTCCATTTCCCTTAGATTTTCAAATTTTGTGGCATATATGCCTTCAAAGTAGGATCTTATGATTCTTTGTATTTCTTCAGTGTCTGTTGTTATGTCTCCCTTTTCATTTCTGATTTTGTTGATTTCAATACTGTCTCTCTGCATTTTAGTTAGTTTGGCTAACGGTCTGTCTATCTTATTGATTTTCTCAAAGAACCAGCTCTTGGTTTTGTTGATTCTTTGGACTGTTTTCTTGGTTTCTAATTTGTTATTTTCAGCCCTGAGTTTGATTATTTTCAGACGTCTACTCCTTTAGGGTGTTTCAGCTTCTTTTTTTTTCTAGGGCTTCCAGTTGTGTCGTTAAGATGCTTATGTGCGATGTTTCCAATTTCTTTTTAAAGGCACTTAGTGCTATGAATTTTCCTCTTAACACTGCTTTCAATGTATCCCACAAATTTGGGTACATTGGTCCTTCATTTTCATTGAATTTCAGAAACTCCTTGATTTCTTTCTTTATTTCTTCCCTGACCCAGGTTTCATTTAGCAGAGAGTTGTTTAGTTTCCAGGTACATGTAGGCTTTTTGTTATTTCTGTTGTTGTTGAATTGCAGCCTAAAAGCATGATGATCTGATAGGATACAAGGTATTATTTCAATCCTCTTGTATCTGTTGAGGCTTGCTTTGTGACCTACGATGTGATCAGTTTTGTAGAAGGTTCCATGGGGTGCAGAGAAGAAGGTATATTCTTTCTTGTTTGGGTGAAAGGTTCTATAGCTATCTGTTAGATCCATTTGACCCATCAAGCCCTGTTTCTTAAGACTTTTTCTGCACCAGGTGCTGTTGTTTAGTATGCTCTATGGGATTTACTTTCTAAATGTGTTGGTGAGCCAGCGGTGTCTTACTGGCTGTGGTAAGATACTAGAGCAAGATATTTGCAGATAGCTTTCAGAAAACTCATCTCAGAAAGTTGTTAAAAATATTTTACTATGTTAAGGTTTTAATCCACTTGGATTTGAGTTAGATTGTTTTTTGCAACTTATATATAAAATGTAGTGGGAGAAAAAAAGGTGAGGTCAGCAAAGGTATTTGAAGAGGTTCATTTTACTCTGTATGATTTCATAGCTCTCTTGAAGCCTCTCCTACCAGGACATCTGGGCAGAAAAAAATTTGCATTTTAACATTAAATGGTGCTAATTTTTATGAATTACACCTAATTAGAACTCAGTAGTTACACTAAAACTTCTATCAGTTAAAAACTAAAATGGGTACTCTATAATGCATTACTAGTGTACATTAGTCAGCAATAAAAACACAGCTTTAGATACTTCCGTTTCAAAACCTTATGTCAGGCAATGCTATTTTAGAAGCTTAGTTGAAAATGCAGGCTACACATGAGTCAAGCCATGGAGAATATCTGTGAATTGTTTATTAGTAACCAGCTATGAACAAAGTCTGCAGGACCTGTCATTTTACAGGATTTTGCCTCTGACCCAAAGACTGCGTGACATTTTTGCACAAATTGAGCTTTCCCTTTTCAGTGGCTTACAGGCTACTGTGGGATTTTTTTCCCCTTCGCCTGCTGTCACTTCTCAGCTATCAGCAACATCTCACACTGCTTCAACTTGCCAAATAATGGGGTTTTGTGATGTTTCCTCTGTCTGACTTGTTTGTGATCACTCAGCTTCAACTTAGCGGTCAGTATGTGGTTTGCCTTGCTGTCAATCACCCTTTTGTATAGGCTAGTCACATAAAGCTGAATTGTAATTCTGGGGACGCCATTGTCCCTGGGTCATAGTGTATCACAACTGAGGAATTTCCTCAGAATTCGATTTTAAGTAGAAAGTATGAGCTGGAAGCCACAAAACAATATGCTCTCTGTTACAGTGCCAAAGATGTGCTCACTTTGCTAGTCCCTGGCTCATTTATTAGCTCTTGAACTTCTTGGCATCTTTTTAAACTAATACTCTCTCATGATCAAACTTAGCTTACACTCTTCAACTGTCCAACATTTTGAGTTGGGGTCTTCTTGATAAAAGATAATATATGCCCTAGAATATATGCCCTAATGTATGTCTTCATAGTAGATATTAACTCAAGAAACCCTAACATTGTGCATTTACTAATGTACTACTGAACAGTGGTTCTTGAGCTTATGTCAACAGGAATTTAGAAATGACATGAGCTGCTTAAAGAAAAAAAATCACCTTACTGAGAAAACAGATGTATTTAGAAAGTAAACTGAATGCTGGTTCGCAAGCTACAGGAAGGATTTTCTGTCCTATTTTTATTTCTTAACAAATAACAAGTGCTTACTATCTTAAAATAAAAATTAATATATTAATATATAGTGCAGAACTGAACTTATATAACCGATGTTTAATCTAGTCAAACTACTTTTTTGTTTTATATTTATAAGTCATTTTTATTTCAAATTGATTTCATAAAATTACATAGTATTAAAGGACATTAATGTCTTTATGTTGTATTTTGTTATTTTTTTATTTAATCATGTTTATATGGGTTCTTTATCTTGTCTCCTTCCATGATTAGGAATCATCATTCTTAGCTGATGAAAATAAGTATCTTCTATTCCCTGTGAACTTACTTAAACATACTATAGAATATTTATACTTCTCTCATCTGAAGAAACAGCTTATTGTCCACAAACAACTCAATAAAGGCAACTGGAATTTTAAGGCTATATCCATGCTATCTCTTACAAAAAATAATGGTTTTAGGAACAAAACAGTAAGTACTGCAAACAGTGGTCCTTGAGATCAGTTTTCTAGTTATGCTTTCTCCCTTTGTTGGCATCTAAAATTTAAACTTTATCTGAAAAATTTTTTTTCACTAAATAACTGTATTATCATTCATCAAGTTTATCTCACCCTTGTGATTAGTCTCCATAAAGAAATCTGTGTACAGCCACCATTTTTCATTCCATCTTCCCACTTGAAACAGCTTGATGCTAATATATCAAATGAAAGTTTTAATAAATACAAGAGCAAATCAACGAGAGATTTATTAACTGAAAAAAGAAACAACTTAAGCTCTAAAGAGTGTGCCAAAGATTGGCCTGCAAAGATTTTACATTATTTCTTGCATCTAAGGGAGAATACTGTGTTCTTGGCCACTGTAGGACCATGTGCTAAGTTCCACAACTGCTATCTTTGTGGATAGGTCACGAGCTGTCTGGACTCTCCTCCAGGGTGGGATCCATAGAACATGGGCCCATTGTATTTGTATCTGGTATTTCAATGTAACATATTTTCTTTTCTTTTTTTTTCCAGAGCTTGCCAGGATTACAGTTATATTACTCTGAAAGTTCTTGGCAGTATTTTTATTCCTACCTGCAGTTGAACAAATGTCTGGAGCTGAAGATATTAGAAACAATGCAACAACAGAGAACTCAATGAAAAAATAACTTAAAAATCAAACTACATTTAACAAACTCACACGATAATCTTTAAAATGCACTTAGAAGTTCTGTAGTATGCTAATGAACTTCCTGAATTTCAGTTGCCACGCGGGATTCCCCAAATGTATTTAACTGTAAATACCTCGTTGGAAGCATATTGCAGACTATTTGTTCTTTGGAAGGACGCTGGAAAATGCTGTCTGAGCTAATTAACAACAAACCCTCTGGGTCGCCTTCTTAATTTAGGCAGAGCTCATAATTTTCCTCAGAAGATGCAAGGTCAATTTATGACAAGCTGCTTGTCAGTAACTTGAGTTGGACTCAGAATTCTGTTTTTGATTCATTTGTAATAAACAAAGGATGGTTAAATTTATGCTTTGGCCACCAGGAAAGTTATAGTCAATCACTATGTAGAATGCTGTAATTTAGTCAGTGAATGAATAATGTCTACTGAGATTTATAGATGCAAATCCCCTCCAAAGGGACATGTGCTGAAGTCTGATATGTACATTTTTTCCAATAAAAAGTTTCCATTGAATTCTAGACCTTTCAAACAGGACTCTCCATGTTTTTTTGCTGAAGAGATTAAGTATATTTAAGAATAAAAATTAGGACTTTGATGGCTTCTATCAACAAGGCTCTTCAGTCTGTCTTACTAGACACAATGGATAAGCATATAAAAGCAACTAAGTTGGCATAGTGATTTTACTATATTTCTCTTCTAATTTGTCATTTGACTTCTGTTGTATGTGTAAATTCTCTTAAGAGATACAGAAAACAATCAGTTCCTGCTAGTAAAATATCCATAGGGCTAGGGTCAACATTTGACCATTAATTGCATTTAGTTCCTTTTAGTGAATTATGTTGAGGTCCCGTGGACTTAATCCTTATTATAGCAAAGATGCAAGAGAAAGTTCATTTGGAAAGGAGGATCACTACTTTCTGTTTTTAACTGACTAGAAAAGACTAGTTCATAGGTAAATATCTGTAGAGCCAACAGTCAATGTGATCAGATTACAGAGAATATACACTATTAGTCAAAATTACAGGCTAAGGAGAAGGGACTAGAAGCAATAAAGGAAAACAATGTTATTTTCTTATATCTGTATACTATACTCAATTTTAATAACTTTTAGTGAATTTTCTATGCTTTCCAGTGTTCATTGAAATAAACTATTGTTTTTATTGATTTTAGGTAGATAGATGTTTTGTCTGCATTTAGGTCTTAAATCACCTAGGTCTTCAGAGGCAGAAGAGGGTGCTGGATGCACTGAGACTACGGCTATAGATGTTTGTGAACTGACGTGCGGTGCTGGAAATTAAACCAGAGTCCTCTGGAAAAGCAACCAGTGCTCTTAACCAGCCATACCTCTAGCAGTATAAAACTCAACCAACTATCCAAACACAAATAACCAAAGCAACAGAGTTAAAGCATGCATATGGCATTTTTATAATTTTAATTATTGATACTCCAACCGTAAATGTTCACAGTATGACATTTAAAAACATACAGATTTCCTTTTATTCAATTCACTACTATTTCTAAATATTATCAAAAATGGTTTAAGTATTTATATTCTTTATCATATTTCTATTACATAACTGGTTTATAAAAATATTTTTGATATCACAAAGCTATTGTTTATCAAAATCTACAAATTTACATTATGTGCATACTAGATTTCTTGAGAATAAGAACAGAATATAGAATTTTCCAACAGAAATCTAAATACAGAAAACTAAGCCAGCAGTATTTTTTGCCTGCTGTGTTGTAGTCTACTTCCAGTTATTCCTGGCTCTAAGAGGTTTGTTTTCAATTACCTCCTACAAGTTTTCTGCCTTCTATTTAGCTTCAATTGACTGACATATTAAATTATGCATGATCAACTGAAAAGGATCGGTTAAATATTTGGCACTCGGTAACCATCTGTGCTTTGTACATGGGCATATTGCATATAATTTTTATGTTTGTTTTATAAGCTGTTTAATGGTTAAGGTTTCTCTAATGTTTGTTGTTCCACACAACCAATTTTGGTGATTGTCATATTCTGAAAATATCAAGATGTACTCAGGAAACTGTAAGAAACTAGAAAAACAAAAAGCTCCATTATGTGGTAACATAATTAATTTCTAAGAATTTTCATGGGAGTAATACAGGTGTTTGCACTTCAATGCATGTGTTTAATAAGTAAGATCTAATTTTATCTCACAACACGTTTCCTTCCATAAAAGCAATGGGTGGGTGGGAATATCTATTTAAAAAAATAGTAGGTATAGTCACAAAGCTTAAACAATGAAAACCTCACATCTGGCCAAAGTCCTTAAAGAGTGATGGTTTGGTGGTTGTCATACCTAAACAGAGCATCTATAACATTCTCTCAAGGACAAGTGAATACCGTACATGAGGAGATAGAGTGAGTTAGATGATGGGCAGTAATGTAAAATGTTTTGTTTTGTTTTGTTATATATGGAAAAGCTATTGAAAATAGGAACACAAAGCATAGGACTTACATAAAATAAATGCATAGAAATAAATCTAATCATAAGCCCCAAAAATATTTCATAAAAATTTAACTATAAAGAAAACATGAGCATATATATATATATACATAAACTAGTAGAATTTTAACTGAAACAAAATTAATATAGTGCATTTAAAACTATACATTTACAGTAAAAAGAGTACTGTGATCTATCAAACAGTGCATTAAAGATTTTTGTCAGCCATTGTACCTTCAGGTATTATAAAAGTAATCATTATTTGTACATTCATATAATTATACTTTATCATTTTAAATTAAGACCTGATTATTTTTGCAATATATTACATTATATTTAATTTCTATAATATTTTATATAATGCACATCATCTTTTTTATCACATAGAATGAAATCCTCAGAATTATTTTTGCTTACTAATAGTTCCTGACCTACTTGAGAGTTCAAACATCAGTTTTGTTTTGCTTTGCCACTATAACTGTATATGGCAATGCCTTCATGTCAAATAAATTTTAGAAATGCTGACCTACATAAACTGTCACAGTCATGAAAAATAAAGACTTTTCATAAGCTTAAGGATAACTTCTAGAAAACTTGAAAGTTTTTTAACATTCTAGTAAGCTCAAAAGTCACTCTTAACATTTGTTCCATTGTTTAGGCAAACACATAATTAAAATGCTCACGATAGAAACATGATTAATAGGTCCACAGAGAAAAGGCAAAAAAAAAAAAAAAACAACAACAACAACCCACAAGTCACAAGGAAGAAAACAACTTCACTGTCTTGGTCATTAATTGCTCTTTGGAACCAAGAAATAAACAGAATGACATCTCAACACTACTCCTTTTTTTCATTTCCCTGAAAATAAACATAGTGACTATTCTTACGTACAAATAAAGCTGATTTTTAAAAAAAAGTCTCCCATTTTAAGCACAGTGTTTTGAAGATTGACACTTTCTGCTGATAATAGCTATAGGTGGCACAGAAGTTCTTTCTCTATCATACAAGCACCAGGAAAAACAAGAATATTAAACCACAGGATTGTCTCTTCAAATGGAGATATTTATAACCTGTTTCCCACCAATCAATCTGGGAGAGGAGTTGGTAAGCAGCCTGGTGAACTTTGTGTGATTTGTAATGCTAAGACCACCTCAGAACCTCCCACATAGCCCTAAGATGTCATATGTAGTCAGTCAATAGACCCATTCTTAGGGAAAAATCGCAAACATACCCTACAAAGAGGTTCAATGTAGTCATGTCTTAAGCTTTACTATTCACATGGAATTGAGTTAATTACCACCAGGAAAAACCCTTTTTCCCAAATTGTACTCTGTTTCATATGCCTAAAAAACTACCCTGTATCGTATTGTCAACATTTGAACCAATACAAGCTACTGAGCTGAATTTAACTGGACTTGCTTTTTGCCTCTTTCAAATCAATTCTCTGATGCCTGCAGTGTTTACAGAGACATTCCACAACTATTGTGGATTTTTGTTTTGTTTTGTTTTTCCATATGTAGTTTAGGATCGTCCCATAAAGGTCTGTAAGATTATGTTGGAATTCTTATGTGCATTGCATAATTTCTTCAGATTGCTTTTGGTAGGATCATGAGGGCTGAACTCAAGTTCAAATTTTTGTGCTTAAAAGAGATGTAAGCCAAAATGTCTCTAACCTGTAAGCTACAGATAGGTAAATATCCATGGACAGATAAATCTATAAGTTTCGCATGCCTAATAACAGAAAACTTTCTGGAATCATGGAAGTTCTTGTTCATTTAAGATAATCAGCCATGTGTTGCCATGTTGCCTCAACTGCACAGAATTTGCTTGATCACAAGTAGGCAGGAGGTACATATGTAGGAAATACATCAGGATGTAGGCTTGTCCCCTTTGGATGAAGGTAGGAAGTACATAGCCTTGTGGAATTACCTTTATAAGGACCTGACCAAAGAGATTCTCAGCCGTTCTATGAGAATCCCAGATATGATCATCATCCTGGTCAGTATTTAATAAAGATTACTTCACATTTGGCTTAAGTATTGCAGTTGTGTCTTTATTCTAGCCCAGTGGCACTAATAGGATGAACATTTTTACTGTTAATCCTACACATCCATGATCGTGTGAGACCTTATCATCTTCTGATATTTTATTTCTTCAAAAGTTTCAAGTTTTATCATACAAGTCTTTCATTGGCTTGGCTAGAGTTACCCCAAGATATTTTACGTAGTTTCAGGCAAATATGAAATGTGAATGTCCTTGTTTTACTTAACTGTCATCATTAATATCACTAACATCAGTTCAGTAAAGTGGGTAGAAGCCATCAAGACCTAAAAATCTTGTGTGTTTCATGTCTTCTACTTGATGTAGTATACATTTTTATTTCTACTAATATCAGAAGATAGAACTATCCCCCTCCCCTGGTCAAAACTTTCAAAATCCTTCTGTTAATGTAGTACCCTGTGCTTGGATGGTTGACAATGGCTCCTTAGATTCTTCCAGGTTATGACAATGATTATTTCTCTTTGTGCGTTTATCAAATGCTCTAGGTTACTATTAATGGAGAAAGTGATAAGTGCATATGTATAATTAAACAGATCTCGCTACATCTCCAATTCTACAACTAGAATTTTCTTTTCTTTTTTAGCAAAAATTTCTCTTTCTTTCTTTCTTTCTTTCTTTCTTTCTTTCTTTCTTTCTTTCTTT
>OU015748.1:13071271-13086055 GCA_907169655.1 Acomys percivali
TGTTATATATTATCTCAAGTACAGACATTAAACTTCTGTTACTACATGGTCACAAGCCAATCTGTTTCCTTGATCCTTACCACAAGGGAAGTGTAGAAGATTTGTTCCAAGCCCTGTGTACGTTACAGCAGATTTTGTCCTACTTGTGGTTGATGCTTTGCTAATATATCACAGGTTTCTTTGATCTACCAAGAGATAATCCCAGCAGGTCACAAAGGGACTCTTTCAATGGCCCTGCCCTGCAGCAAAAACATTAGAAATTTACCTGTAGTTGACTGAAAGCCAGAGGCCATTTGGCAGCTATTGTGTTATTCAGTAATAGGTTCTAGTAGCACTGAGGACCTAAATTGAAGTTGTACCATAGTTGGTACACTGTTTGACTCACAAGAGGTCCCATGATTCAATCTTTAACACTGTATAAATCAGACTTAATAGTGCATTTCATAATTCCAGCACACTTGTTATCACAGTGTCTGGGAAGTTTCCACATTATTGTTGACAGATGCCAAAACTTTTGATAAAGAGTAAAATAAAATGTTTCAATTTTCTATTTATTACTCCCCTTCCCTCAATTCAGAGTCTCAAGTCTACTGTGATTTTTCTGTCTTGCTCACAATGAAGGTATATAGAGTCATCAGCAATAGGGCTGTATTCTCTAACTCCAGACATCAAGTCAGTGGAGCAACATGACCTGTAATAGAATAATAATACTGAGAAGAAAAAAGAAAGCAGGAAAAAAAAAACCCTAATGTTATTTATATTGTCATAGACTTTTTCACATAATGAATATGTCAAAACATAGTCATCTGTGTGAACATGATAGAATATCATTGTAAATGATATGTTGTATTCTGATAAAAAGGGTCATATTTATATGGAAGATACTTGAAAAGGTCATTCTTTTATTTATTTATTTATTTATTTATTATTTATTTATTTATTTATTTTTATTCACTCATTCATTCATTCAATCATATTACATCTCAATTGTTATCCCATCCTTTCTATCCTCCTATTCCTCTCTCCCTCCCACTTTCACCCTATTCCCCTCCCCTATGACTGTAACTAAGGGGGACCTCCTCCCCCTATATATGATCACATGGTATAAAGTCTTTTCTTGGTGGACTGCTATCCTTCCCCTGAATGGCTCCGGGCCTCCCTATCTAGGAAATGAGGTCAAATATGGGGCACCAGAGTTCACGTGAAAGTCAGTCCCCACTCTTCACTCATCTGTAGAGAATTACCTGTCCCTAGGCTAGATCTGGGTAGGGGTTCAATGTTTACTGCATGTATTGTACTTGGTTGGTGCCATACTTTGTGCAGAACCCCTGGGCCCAGATCTGCCCATCGTAATGTTCTACTTGTGGGTTAGTAGGACCCTCTTGATCCTTCTATTTCCCCATTCTGCCATGGTTCTCTCACCTAGAGTCCCAATAGAATGGCCTCACATCTATCCCACTTTCATGGTAAGTGAAGATTTTCATGGGACATGCCCCTTGGGCTAGTATGCAGATATAAGTGAGTATATACCATTTGAGTCTTTCTGCTTCTGGGTCAACTCACTCATTATGATCATTTCTAGCTCAATCCATTTATCCACAAATTTCGGGAATTCCTTGTTTTTAATAGCTGAGTAGTATTCCATAGTGTATATGTACCACAGTTTCTTTATCCATTCTTCTACTGAGGGACACTTAGGCTGTTTCCATGGTCTGGCTATTATGGATAAGGCCGCTATGAACATGGTTGATCATATGTGAAACAGTCATTCTTAACAGATGGCATTTTACATTCCAGAAATAGGAATACAATTTCTTTTTAGAATATACTGAAGAGACTCACATTATTATCAAAAAAATGAACTATTATTCACATGAACAGACAACAAATTCTCTATCTGGACCTTATTAACCAATAACAGAATGGTACAAGAATGTAATGAAATAAATTAAGGAATTATATGTTGAGAAGTTTGCAAATTGTTCTATTGAATTGAGTTGCCTGAGCAATTTTTTCACTAGCACCTTTCTGAGATATCTACAGTCTACATAAAGGTAAACACTATCCCCCATATGAAAAACATGTCAGTCCTGGACACTCATAGAACTGTCCCCATCTGGCTTTCAGGTGTTCCAGCGGTGCCTAGGGGCTGTCTCATTTATGGATATTTGAATTCAAGATATGGACGCTTTTCTTCTGAGATATGAATGTGCTAGCAGCAACTGAGTAGTGTCTGTTCTTTACTCAGGACACAGAGAAGCTGCCTTTGAATGTTAGATTTTTCACCATTTAACAGATAGTTCCTTTCTTTGCATTCTTGTGTAATGGACCTTCTATTTCTTCTCTCATTATAGACCTACAAATTAATTCAGTAGTAAAAAAATCTCATTAACCAGAAGTATATAAATGAGTTTAGAATCAGCAAAGATTCTAGTAGAAAATAATAGATATATATTAGTTAAATTGTAGTGGCTTTCATGGTAGAACCAGGTTATTGGCTTTTTTGGTATCCCAGATATGCAAGGTTCTCTGTCCTGTGGCCACATCACTAAGTATGCCATTTGGCTGAAAACAGTTACAAAAGAGGCATATTTAGGAGTAGGAATAAGTTATTTATTAATATACTTGAAATACTAATGAAAGAAAAAAGAGTAAATATTTCAAATATTATTCACATTTGAAAACGTGGTTAAAGAGATCAAATATACTTAGTTATACTAAGAAAAAATAAGAAATAAATATTTGTAGAATAAAATTATCAGTTAAGGAATGAAGAGTAGCCCATGGCATATTCATGATGGGATATTAGATAATAAGAAAAGATCAATCTATAAAAAGGAAGTTTTCATAAATCTTGAAAGAAATCCTAGCAAGAGACATAGAGGAAAAAGCCAGAAAGACATCCAAACACACACAGATAAAACAACTTTAAAGAACCCTAAGTATGACAACATGAAATAAAAAAGAATACAAAAACAGTAATTAAAAAATACACAACACTTAGGAGATCAACATGAAAGATAATTTACTGAATTTGTAACAGAGAGATCAGGCTTGCATATACTCTTCAGAATTAAGCTTATTTTCATAATTGGAGAAGATTCAGAAATGATCTGGCAAACAAGAGCATAAACAAACTTTAGGTTGTTTTTAATAGGCAGTCTTTAAATCTATGAATGGGGTCAGATATTTTTAAGTTCCTGAGTATCTACCTTTGATAATAGCAATTATTGTAGATTCAGGGAAAATAACATGAGCTAAAGAATTTTGTAAACAATATTTATAAGCAGCCCTATAATTATCTGTTGTACAAAAACAATACCCTTGAAAAACAAATGTAAGTAAACATATAATTGATTTTTGTTGCTTTCAACTTTGATCAGAGAAACTTTCCTTCCCGCAGTGGGTAGTAGTTAAGAGGTCAAAAAGTCAAATATAAATAACTCCCAGAACGCTCAGCTATGTATGGGTCCTTTATAGCAAAAATGTACTACTTTTTTTTTTTTACTACTAATTATTCTGCTCAAGGGACTTAGTAATAAAATAACTATGTTACTTCAGAAGAGTAATAGTTTACTTGAAACTTCTATTTCCTATGTAAAATACACCAATTTTTAAAAAAATTCACTCATAAATGGAAAACATAAAGGAAGAAAAATAAGTAATCAATTAAAACAAAAAGTATAGAAGAGAAATAAATTCCTGTGTGCCAATTATATGGTACTAGAGAAACTAATGTGTGAGGCAGTGGGGGTGAAATATAAATTTCAGTAGAAACTCTGAGTTGTTGGTGATGTCAGAAACAGGAAATGCTGGACATACTGAGTAGAATCTACCCAAGACAAAGACAATATGCTATTCTGCCAACAGATCCTGCAGGGTTGGGATTCCGCATATCCCCAGAGCCTAGCTGATGCCATCCAGACCCCTAGCTTCCACACATGAAATTGAGAGGTTTTGTTTTCTCTCAAATATTACTATAATGCCTTTATCTAGTAATTTTTCCTGTACCCAGAATAATCTTATATGGATGAGGATATTTATTCTTTAATACTTTATACTAAATTTCTGTAATGTCTTTTAGATATTATAATGTCTAACAGCTGAGAGTCTGTTTTTAGAGTCAGAAATAATTTGAACATTGAAGTTTAAAAGAGTATTGGAAGTTTTGAATTTGAACTCAGTGAATTATACATAATGATATCACCTTAAGCTGAGAGCATCCAGGGATTGGATGCTATGATGTTGAGACGAAATAGACACACGGTTATTAATTTCAATCAACATGATTGAATTAAGAATCTAGAAATACATATGGCAGGGCAAGTCCTACCACCAACAGTAGTTGGGCAAGAGCAAAATCGACCCCGACTGAGGGGAAAAAAAAGAAATCTTAACACTGGGTCAGTACAGATAGAATCCTGGAGAAGGTGTACTGAGATTAACTGGGGGAAGGGGCATGCCTATGTTCAAAACACTACCTGATAATTTTTTTAAATTTTATTAATTTATTCGTATTACATCTCGATTGTTAGCCCTTCCCCTGTTTACTCACATTCTTCCCTCCCTCCCACTTCCCCCCTTCTCCCCTCCCCTATGTCTGTGATTGAGGGAGACCTCCTCCCCCTATATATGCTCTTAGGATATCGAGTCTCTTCTTGGTAACTTGCTATCCTTCCTCTGAGTGCTGCCAGGCCTCCCCATCCAGGGGACGTGGTCAGAAAAGGGGCACCAGAGTTCGTGTGAGAGTCAGATCTCACTCTAGGTCTTGGTAGGGGTTCAAAGTTTGCTGCCTATATTCTCCTTGGCTGGTGCCTTAGTTTGAGGAGGACCCCAGGACCCAGATCTGCCTGTCATAAAGTTCTTCTTGTAGGTTTCCAGGACCCTGTGGGTCCTACTATTTCCCCACTCTTCCATGCTACTCTCGCCTAAAGTCTCAATAGGATGACCTCTCCTCTGACCCACTTTCCTGTTAAGTAAAATTTTTCATGGTAAGTATCCTTTGGACTAGTGTTTTGATATAAGTGAGTATATACCGTTTGTCTCTTTTTGCTTCTGGGTGAACTCACTATGATAATTTCTAGATCAATCCATTTGTCCACAAATTTCGAGAATTCCTTGTTTTTAATAGCTGAGTAGTATTCCATAGTGTAAATGTACCACAATTTCTTAGTCCATTCTTCTACTGAGGGACACTTAGGCTGTTTCCATGTTCTGGCTATTATGTATAAAGCAGCTATGAACATGGTTGAGCATATGTCCCTGTTGTGTGATAGGGTATTTTCTGGGTATATCCCTAGGAGTGGAATAGCTGGGTCTTGAGGAAGCTCTATTCCCATTTTTCTGAGAAAATGCCAGATAGCTTTCCAAAGTGATTGTACTAGTTTGCATTCCCACCAGCAATGAAGTAGTGTCCCTCTCTTTCCACATCCTCGCCAACATGTCTACCTGATAATTTTAAAGAATGACATTTTTGCTTAAAAAAACTCTAAAATTATCAATATATCACACAAAATTATTTTCCAGAAGAAATGAAAAATAAAATTAATTACTGTAACTAAGTATACAATTAAGATTTACTTTTAAAATATGGCTTGTGTTTTCAAGTAAATTACTTTATGCTAGCTTTGGTCTTCATCTTTCATAATCAGAATGATATGGTTCATTTTAAAATTGGAGAATCAAGGTTATTTTTTCTAAATATAATACTAAGTATTATGACAGAATTACAGCAAGGAGTTCAAAATGTTAATTAAAAGTGAGTAGACAAGATATTTAGTTGAAACATATCTTCATGCTGAGTACAATCTATAAAAGAAAAAATGAAAGTTTCAGCAGACATGCTCTAATAAATATAAATGCAATTACTGCTGACTTGCAAAGTGCCTATGACAAAATGTATTAGTGTAAATTAAGCCAAATAATTTGGAAAGTTAAAATCCATCTGTGAGACAGGCAATTACTTTTCACAGGGATGCTAAATAGTGTGGCACTAAAGCAAATCTTTTCTTTCCAAGAATTAATGGGCTATTTAGCCACATAAGCTTTACAGGTTGCATAAAATTTGGATTGGAGATTTAAAATTTACCCTTTCAGGAAGATTTGAGAGATGCAAATGTAGGAAAAGGCAAATACTTGTTGGGCGATAAAGACAACTTCCCACAGTTTTAGATTGGGATCCAGATCACTGAAAAATGTACAAACCAAGGTGAGAAGTTATGACTAAAATTTAAGTTTCACTGAAATATGACATCATCATAAACGCATGATTATTATATCCATGCACTGTGGAGAACTCATCTCTTCATTTGAGGAAGAAGCTTAAAACTTGAAGTTCTGCTTTGGAGTGGCAGGGTTCAGTCTGAACACAGTTCTTTTTAGAAACAATTTACTTTCCTACTTCTACTATATACATAAAAGGCAAAATTTTTTCTATTTATTATCAATGTCTGTGATTCCAAGCATCCTCTCATGTGAAACAATATTATGTAAAAATGTTTACATTTTTGTACAATATTGTTATATAATAACTAATCTAACTTTATTTTAAACCACAGAAGAAAATATTTTATGTAATATTAGCAATAAATATCAAAAAATTATATTTCTTTTTAGAAATTTACAGTTTAAAACTATATTTACTATGTAAAAATATGTTTAATATGTAAAAGTTCAAATTGTAAATGAAATGTATTACAGGTGGAGTTAGAACAAAAAGAGTGAGTATTTTCCTGAATTAAAAATCTATGTAGGAAATGGTTGAAAACAAACATATTCTCTTCTGCATACAACTAAATAATGATTTTCTGGATTGTATTATAGGCATTCTGATAGCATGGAGATAGCATTAATAAGTTAAATAGTATACTCCAAATATTTAGAGGCCATGAGCTCTGTACCTAACTTGAGTTCTTTACAAAATTGAGAAAACTAGACTAGCTAAATAGAAACAAGCTCAAAAGTGTCAGCTCCCCCCTTTTGATTTTCAACTTTTCTCTCTATTTTTCTTTTCTTTTTGACATGCTATTACTCTTAGATGACCTTGACAGTCCTGGTAATCTTTCTCCTCTAGGCTCCTAGGATACTTGTATTTGCCTATGCATGTATCCCTTTATCAAGCTAGTATCCCTAAAAAACAGAAAAGCAGCATATGCTTTTATTGATTATAAGCAAAAGACAGAAAACAATACAAATGATTGTTTTGAGTGAAAATTAAATATAAAACATGAAAAGAGGACATCTGTGATTGGACATAAATTCTGAATCCTTTGAATGGGCAGTTCCAATTGTTTGAGCCAGGTATTAATGTGTCTTCAGTAAAGTTGTAAACAAGAGGGTGATACAGTAAGTTTTATTAAAAATGATTAGGATCTGATAGATGAATAGATTCAATTTCTTTTTATGATAAAGACAGAGGAGTTATTAAGTTATTAAGGTATTAAGGTAGTTATTAAGGTATTGTCCCTGGCATGTGGAATAGAAAATCTCAGAGTTAGTATCTACATGCAAGTCCACACTGAGAAAGCCTGCCAGTCCTTTCGGCCATGAGTATGATAATTAAACTTTGTGAGATTATTACCAAGGAAATAGGTTCAGATATTTTAAAATGAATGAGCTGTGGCCTTAAGAAAATGTTTCTATGACAATTGTTAAGAAAAGTGTGAAACTCATAATGCAAATCAAAAGTGTAGTACCTTGGCAACAGATGGCATATGAGCAATAACCTGTTACTCTGTGCTGGTAAACACTTTCATTAAATTTATTGTTCTTTCCTTTACTTCACATACTCTATTGGTTTCTATGTATCATTATTCAAATATAGTAATATTGAAAGAATATGTTACTATATCTACTCAAACGTCTAGATTGACTATTTTTTTCTAAATTTGAGTAATTAGTTTGTTTGACAATTGTAACAATGAAGAAATCCACACAGTTTAAGAAGGCAGTTAAGTCTAGGTAATATTAGGGCAGTGGTAGAATTTATGCTTAACATGTGAGATGCCTTGAGTGAAAAACTATGTCTAGTTAGTACCACTGTCAATCAGAAATGGGTTGGAGAAAGGGCAGTGCATGTGTTACCTGTAGTGTGGGATATCGAATTTAATTTTGTGCATGCTAAACTAACTATTTGCATCTATAGAATATTTACAAAAATGTTAACAGTAATGCAATTGTAAAAGTGTGCAAATGCTCATTTTCAAACAGGTCAGTTAGTGCTGTGGTTCTCACTTAACACATCTTCTACTATGAAGATTATAAATCAAGACTCGGAGTGAACACAAGAAACTCTTTTCTTCAAAGGGGTCTATTTTCCCTGTGTAGTAGCAAGTGACTTCTTGGTGGTGGACCTGATACTGTGTGAACAACTTGTCTTCTACCATTTGATTAATGGATTGTGATTCCCTGAGTATTTTAATTGATTATATTATATGCAAACAATTACAATAATATTATTATTTTGGGGAAATATGAGTCTAGGAGATGTGTATGCTTTTCTATACATAGTAGCTTGTAATTTACTCCAATAACCTCTTTTTTTCTTTTACTTCCTGTGTCTTTTTCTGAATATTCATTTTATATTACTAATATCTTCATTTTAGCTAAAAATGTCATTATTTATTGTTGCAATGGTTTTTTAAACTCACAAATAATATGAAATTGTCTATAGTTAACTTCTTCCACCATCTTCTAAAATTTCTGATTGAGGCTGCTTTATAGGTTTTTGGATGATGATTTTTCCAATGAACAATTTATTTCAACCCAAATAAACATTCTGTTGAAAATTTATATGAGATCACCTATATTGATCTTATTACATATTGACACATAAATACTTGCAGTACTTAAAATTCACAAGAAAATACAAATAATTGAATACTCTTGACAGTGTATAATTTACTAACATTATAAAAAATGTTATATTTTATGATAGTCTCTCATTCTGGTTCTAAGATTACATAAAGGACTTAAACATTGAAGTGAAAGGTATGTTGTAGGGAGCCACGCCAAATTCAGCCATATCAGGAATCCTGTGCTTAGGCTGCATGCTTTGACCTTCGAGTTGCTGACCTTTGCCTCCCAAGGTCTTGTGTTCCAGGCTATTCTTGGACTATTTATCTTTGAAAGAAGTAGGGAAGTCCCAACTTGGAACCACCCAGAGGATCAAGGAAGTTTTTTAACCGGAACTACTCAGAGAAATAAGAAGTTCTACAGGGAGCAATTCTGGCTATTGTATTCTTACCCGGGGGGCTAGGGTGAATGAAATTAGAATAGATCCTATTGACCTTGCTCTCTATAAACTCTTACTAGTCAGCATTAAAGAGAATCTTGGTCAGAATTTTCCGGATTTGATTCGTTATTTCTCCCGTCTCTGTATCCTACTTTCAATTCCCACTCCCTCTTTCAGGTGAATCCAGATTCGATTTTTCCAGCTGGCCGAAATACGACAGTATGTAAATAAGCAAAATGTTAACATCTGAAAATAGGATGGCAGTTGAATTCATCTGAAGTTGCAGAATCTCACTTAGGAAACATATTCTATGTATTTTCCAGATGGCATCTGGAAAATGTTTTCATAGCTAAACTTTTGTATGCTTTTGAAAAACAAAGCGCTTTCTGCTGTTTTGCATAATATATGAAGGTAGTGACATGAAAATCAGTTTTTAAGCTCTCAGCACTTAAATTATGTTTTCCTTAGTGTTTTCTCATTTTCTTATATTTATTTATTTTATAGTCAGTGGACATGCTTTGCTATGATTTGTTTCAGGACTTGTTGTATTGACTAAATACATGCTTCAACTTGAATCACTATGAATCCAACATCAATCAATTCATTTAATGTTATTTTCTGGAAGTTTACATTAAATTATATAAAACTTTCTATATGTTGCAATTCCTCTAGCTATAAATTCATATATAATATGAATGAAATGTTGCTTGCTGATTAAATGATGACTGCTAATAAATTATATTAAATTTAAGGCTCTCTTTTTAAGAATGTGGGAATAATATAAATACACCATTTTGAATTGGTTTTCAATATTGATCTTGTCTACCTTGAGACCTCTCCAGGCTAAGTTTCCTCCAGTAAGATTCCCCAGATAGAGAGACAGACAGTGGCAGGAAACATTTAAAGTATTTCTGTTATTTTTTGATTTTGTATTTAGGGGATGGAAGGTCTGGTAGGGAGCAGAAGCTCCATGGGAACATTTTGTATTTAGAATGAAATAACTAAATAGTAAAATTTCCATGTTTTTAAATGTAAGTAAAAATATAAGAGCAAAATTTTCAGTTAGGAAATTACCTAGATTTCTCACACTTTCATTCACTACTCAGAGGTTACTGGGAAACAGCCTGATTTCTTGGAATTATGTATAAAAAGATGGGATTCAGACAAAAAAATCATATTGAAATATGTTTAATGTTTCAAGAACAGTTCAAGCATAGAGAAAGCATACTAAAGAAGACATGGGAATACATGAGATGGGTTTCTGAAAGCAGGAGGCAGGAGAGCCTCACCTACTTATTGTATAGCAATAAAGGGAAGCTGACACAGGCTGTTTATAGAAAGCAAAGTGAATGCACAGGAGAAACGTGGAGTGCACACAAATAGCATGGTGTGGCATAACAACATCAGACTCCAGTGTGCTGTAACAGTGCAAATCAGTGTAGTAGTTAGAAGTTGCTGTGCAAGCAGATGTCATGGGTAACGCAGCTAAAATTCAACTCATACCAGTGTGAACAATGAAGAGTAATGCAGTGCATTATGCTCATGAAGATTCTAATAAAAGTCTGTAAATTAGAAGAGGTAGATTTTGTTTTTCCCAATTAACATAAATTTACATCTAGAAAATGTTGAATTCAGGGATAGAGTAGATAAGGATATGCAACATATTTCATTATCACATTTAAAAAATCCTCTGTATATGTGAATAAGGCTGAAATAAACTGTGCTGATATTCTTATAAAGCTAACAAATTGTGTTAAACAGGTACATAACTATGGATATTGACCCCTAAATAAAGTAGCCATGTTCTTTTTTTTCACTTATATTTTTCTTTGTTTGATTTTTGTTTTGGAAGACTAAACATTTTATTTATATTCAAATTTCAGAAATATCATTGCTATTTGTGTTTACTGTGACATTGTGAACTGTTTTCATGCTTCAATAAATCACTAGGTTTTATTGAAGGGCAACGTACTGTTTCTTGTTTCTTTTTTCAGTACTGGAGATTGAACCCTGGGTATTGCACATGTTAGGCGGGCACTTTCTCCTTATACTATATCTGAATCCCAGAATGTGATGGTTGACTCAATTTACATACATCTTTCTTTATTATGGTCTCTCAGAAAATAAGACATTTCAATTGTGAATGGTATTTCAAGAATGTCTTCATTAAAAATAAATTTTAAAAACTTATTTCATTCTTTACAAGATGTAGCCATTGCTGCAGGATATGATAATAACTCACCAAACACAACTAAAAGGCATTTCTTAGGCCTGAAACCATCTATTTTTGGTTAATGAACATCACAATTACTTGAATTAGTTATTTTATTGACTTCTTTTTTTCCACTCAAATCAATTTTATTGATTTGCAGTCATTTCTTTTTTTTATTATTAATTTATCCTTATTACATCTCAATGGTTATCCCATCCCTTATATCCTCCCATTCTTCCCTCCCTCCCATTTTCCCCTTACTCCCCTCCCCTATGACTGTTCCTGAGAGGGACCTCCTCCCCCTGTATATGCTCATAGGGTATCAAGTCTCTTCTCGGTAACCTGCTGTGCTTCCTCTAAGTGCCACCAGGTCTCCCCCTCCAGGGGACATTGTCAAATATGAGGCACCAGAGTACATGTAAAAGTCAGACCTGACTCTCCACTCAACTGTGGAGAATGTCCTGTTCATTGGCTAGATCTGGGTAGGGGTTTGAAGTTTACGTGGATTGAGCTAGAAATGATCATAATGAGTGAGTTAGGCCAGAAGCAGAAAAAGTCATATGGTATATACTCACTTATATCTGCATACTAGCCCAAGGGGCATGTCCCATGAAAATCTTCACTTACCAGGAAACTGTTACTTCTTTTTTTATTTAATTGATTTATTAAGATTACATCTCAATTGTTATTCCCTCACTTGTATCCTCCTATTCCCCCTTCCATCCATCTTTCACCCTATTCCTCTCCCCTAGGTCAGTGACAGAAGGGGACTTCCTCCTCTACCATATGCTCACAGCCTATTAAGTCTCATCCTGGTAGGCTGCTTATCCTTCCTCTGAGTGCCACCAGGCCTCCCCACCAAGGGGAAGTGGTCAAATATGGGGCACCAGAGTTCATGTCAGAGTCAGTCACCATTCTCTGCAGAAATGTGGAGAGTGCCCTGCCCATGGCTAGATCTGAGTAGGGGTTTAAGGTTTACTGCATGCATGTCCTTGGTTGGTGCAGTAGTTTGAGCAAGTAAACAATGGTAATGGAGGTTTATCATAACTGTAGTGCATGTTTGGATACTTCAATTAAAAAATAAATATTGACCTTGTAGTTTCTTCAAGTAGAAGATATAATAATGGACCAATATTAGCCTGGCTTTATATGATGTGTAATTGAAATACAGAAAGCAAAGTAAAGAACTGTGGACATAAAATAGTATGATTACTGGGACTCTAACTCTTATGGAGTTGGGTCACAATAGATGTGATGAATGCTTTTTATTGCATGAACTATGGCTTGGTTTTCATTTTGTAAATTATTTTCCTATTGGCATTCTCTTGTATCTAACTAGAATGCACACCATTATCATCAACTGGTGTAAAAGGTTTTTCAAGGGTATTTGGTTGTCTTGGAAAAAGAAATCTTCAAAGGAAGTACCTTCTTAAACCAGACAGGTAAAGACAGTTTCATCTTATTTTTACATACTCAGCTATATACAGTTTGACTCAGCTAATGGAAGATAAGTTAATATTGGCTCAGTAAATTGCCCCTGCTATAACTTTTATGATTCTGAATGAGGTAAAAATAAAGCTCTGGAATAGATGGCAAGGTCATGTTCCCGAAAAGTCAGGAATTTGATGTCTGGTAGAGAACATTGCCAGAACTTTGATTGCCACCACTTTTCTTTGTTTATGACATCTGCTTCCTGTGGCATGGAAAGTGAAGACAGAGGCAGAAATAAAGTGCTGGACAAAAATTAATTGTGACAATCAATGTTCCTGATGTTTTGAAACAAGATGCTTTTAAAAATTCACTTATTGAGGATGTTAAATCTTAGTTGACGAATCAAACCAAATCAAATACTACCAGTGCAAGTCTAGTTTTAAGTGAATGCTAATATATCATAAAATTATTTTTTCTTTTTTTTTCTGATAATTATATACATACACTCAAATCATGGTAATCATACCCAGCCCTAATCAGCCACTCATACTCCCTGCTGCTTCTGCCTGCTAACTTTCTCTCCCCAAATAGTTTTCATGTGCTATCATGCCTTGAGTGTGTACATTTGTATGTGTATATGTATGTGTGAGCCTGTGTGTGCGTAGGTAGCTGGAGATGCTGTATTTTCATCCTCCAATTGCTATGCACTATTCAGAGGGTAGTATTTCACAGCACGTGTTCCATCCTTTGTGTCTCACAATCTTTCCATTCCTACTTTCCTGGACCATGGTGGGGACTTGACTATAATTCGAGAAATGCTTTATTTTTTCACATGGTAAAACTCCAAAATAGATGATAATAAGTGTCTCTTGAAAATATACTGTTTTAGGAATTATTATCAAATGACAAATATTTACCATTAATTTTTACCACAGGTTTTAACAAATTCTCACAAAAAGTTACCTTATTTCACCTTATCTCTTTACATATCATGGTATCATCATTAATATTATTATTTTATAAATGACCAGGAAATGGGAAAACAAACAGACACAGAGACACACACAAACATACATACACACACACACACACACACACACAGAGAGAGAGAGAGAGAGAGAGAGAGAGAGAGAGAGAGAGAGAGACACAGACAGACAGACAGACAGACAGACACACAAACAGACGCACAGAAAGACAGAGAGAGACAAAGCACAAAGTTGTTATTGGAGTTCTTTAGAGTTAGGCCTCTGTATTCTCTATCTCACATATGTATTTTATTGTCAAGTACAAAAGTAACTTTAAAATATACATCCTTTCTTATCTCATTCCTTGTGACTACTATCATGCTGAATGCAAAACAATATAATCTTTCATATGGACTATTTCTGTCTAACCCTGTAACTGCAGTTATAATTGTCTGCCTTTTTTCCCAGCTATCAGTCAGCTGTACTCATGTTACTTCTCTGTATTAATCCTTCAGGGATTCCCCATTGTGTGACAGTGAAAAAAAAAAAAAACTCCTTTGCATGATTCTCTGAGCCCTCTTTGAGTTGCCTCCTGTTCCACTCCACTCTCTTATGTAGTTCCTCCCTCTGGAACCTGATGCTGTATCCTTACAAATCCATTTGAGTTTTTGTATCTAATTCTGCACCATTGTGTCTCTCAGCTTTTACTCCTCATGTTGGATTTCTCAGGGTTATATGCCAAGACTTTAGAAGAGAATTTGTACCCCTGTGAAATGAAACAGACCCAGTAATTTCTGATGTGTTTCTCACACTGGAATATAAAGACAATAATATAATTCATTCTAAATGGCTTAAAACCATTTTGAGAGTATAAAATTCATTTATTTTTGTGTATACGTGTTTCTGAGAACATCATACATAAATACAGTATACTCCTCTTTCTA
>OU015748.1:13103914-13131477 GCA_907169655.1 Acomys percivali
AAAAACAACACAATTATGAGGAATATTTATAGAAGACCTTACTTTTGAAGGATAAATATTTTGAGAGGTATTAATTAAATCAGTGACCGATTCGGAAGATGGCAGTCAGAAATCTAGATATAAAATTACTTCCTTTGGTATAAGAGATAACAGGAACACATTTCATGATCCTAGTGAGTGGACTATTAGGATATAGGTCACTGATGTGCAAGTCAAAGAAGCTAACCATATTAAATACCCTAAAGAATATAGATGCCTTTAAATAATTAATGCTCATGATTTAATAAAAAATGCAATAGGTTTTTAGCCTCCAAGTTTTAATAATGAGCAGCATTATAAGTATTGATTATTTTTAAAGGATTCTTCTGATTGAGGTGTATATAGTATCCTTTTAAAGAAAAAAATTGAACTCTTTTTCTATCAAGATCCCAAAACTGATAGAAAAGTGTGGACAATGACTACCTCTAGCTTAATGATAGTATTTTATTTATTAAAACTGCATCAAAGAACCTCCTTATGGAGATGGCTTCTTGTAACGCAAACCAGTCACTGGGCAAAATGTCCTCATTTCTGCCACAGACAGAATTCTGGCTAAAAATGGGCAAGCTTGAATCAGGCAGAGTTAACGGCCAAACTACTATGATAGGGTAAGCAAGTCTTCAATAGTTCCTGCCTCACAAATACGTCTGTCAGTTATATTGGGCCAGAAGGCTGAAGAAGATACTCCAACGTTATAGAGTTTTGCATGAATGTCCAGGCAGCAAACTGTCTGTCATCTTTTTTTTTTTTTTTCATTTTGGAAACTGCTAACCTTCACTTAAGTTTCACTCCGGTAATTAAGCTTTATTTCCTCTCAAATCTATGATGGAGTTGAAGACCAGAGAGTTTAGTTTTACAATTAAGCTTAGTTGTTTAGGGGTTAAGATGTTTTTAGGTCTATATAGGTGTTTATATGTTGAGTTGATAGAGATGAGATATGAATGATATTTATTTTCATTAAAAATTTTAGACTCACTAATATAGGAAAGATTTTTTGCAAGATTTCTGAATACAAATAAGCCAAAAGACTATGAATGTAACATTTATACAATTCCTGATTGTTTTGTGGTTCTTCTTGGTGTATGAAGTTTTTAAAAATTTATGTGTAATAACAAATGTATGTGCCAAAAATAATGGATTTCCCTATGAAAAATATGTAAGAAATACATGAATAGTGTAGGTGGAGCGGGCAAGCAGCACTTGTCCAAATTTTGCATAGAACACAGATTTTTGTTTGGGAATTTATTCCACTTCCCTCTAGCTTCACCATCAGATTTGAGATGTCTTTATATCTGTTTTGATTGTCTGTTTTGTTTTGTTTGTTGATATTGTTGCTACTTTTAGAAGTTCATTATGTGCCAGCTTATTCCCAATATTGTTTTTCCTTTTCTATCATTTATTTCTGAAAGGCTATAAGGCATACAAAGAGTTCAACAGATCAACTCTCTCCTGACAATCCAATATAGATACCTCAGTCTTCCCCTTGGACTAACAGCCATTTGATCAGTCAGAAAATATATGTCTTTATAAATACAACTTTTCTTTTCATCTTCAGAAATTATAGGTCACAGTAAAGAATCTGATACCTTCAGATACTGCTCTTGATGTTTTTGGCTTGGATATCTGGATATCAGGAGAGTTAGTTTTCTGTAGCAACACTAACTGGCTTCTTGATTCTCAGTTGGTTTTCTTTAAATTTATTTATACTTTGTAAATATTCTTAATCCTGTCCTTATAATCACTGGTAATTGTGACAATCATCCTCAATTAAAGAATCTCCTTTTTTTTTTAAATTAATTTATTCTTGTTACATCTCTATGGTTATCCCATCCCTTGTATCCTCCCATTCTCCCCTCCCTCCCATTTTCCCCTTATTCCCCTCCCCTATGACTGTTCCTCAGAGGGATTACCTCCCTCTGTATATGCTCATAGGGTATCAAGTCTCTTCTCAGTGACCTGCTGTCCTTCCTCTGAGTGCCACTAGGTCTCCCCCGCCAGGGGACATAGTCAGATGTGAGGCACCAGAGTACTTGAGAAAGTCAAATCCCTCTCTCCACTCAAGTGTGGAGACTGTCTTGTCCATGGGCTAGATCATGGTAGGGGTTTAAATTTTACCTCCTGTATTGTCCTTGGCTAGGGCCTTAGTTTGAGCGGGACCCCATGACCCAAATCTGCCTATCATAATGTTCTACTTGTAGGTTTCTAGAACCCACTGGATCCTTCTACATTGCTATTCACCCATTGTTCTCTCATCTAGAGTCCCAATAGGATGTCCTCCCCTCAGTCCCAGTTTCCTGGTAAGGGAAGGCTTTCATGGGACATGTCCATTGGGCTAGTATGCAGATATAAGTGAGTATATACCATTTGAGTCTTTCTGCTTCTGGGTTAACTCACTCATTATGATCATCTCTAGCTCAATCCATTTGTTTTTTGTAGCATATTGGGACAAAAAATATGCAGCAGGTCAATATTCACTAAAAGCTGGCCACAGTTGTCCTTACAGTATTTGATATGTCTGTAACGTGACTCCTACATCTGAAATCCAGGGATCATCACAAGAAAGAGAGGAGGATGACTGTAAAGAACAGACAGCTAGCAAGTCTGCTGTGCGATTATGACAGGAAAGCTGTTCTCACGAAATATCAACAATATGTCTGCTAAACAAGATCTGAAAACAGATGCTACTAATTAACATACTGATTGTAGATGGGGAAATTTCACAAGTGTCCATCTCTACATTAATACTACAGACAGTTAATGACTGGAAGGGAGTGAAGGAGAGAGAGACAGAGAGAGAGGGAGAGGGAGAGAGAGAGAGAGAGAGAGAGAGAGAGAGAGAGAGAGAGAGAGAGAGAGAGAGAGAATTAGTTTTGCTATAAAAGGCCATTGATAATGTGATCAAATCTGTATGAATCATCCTTAAATAGGTGTACATATAAAGACACCTATGTGAACTTAGCAGGTTGCACTTATGAATTTACATGTGTATATATATTCAAAAGAATAATAATTTTAAAAAGGAGGCATGAACTTCAGGCATAGAAGGGATTAAACTGAGTTCATATATATATTCTATACATATATACAATTCTTAAAAATGTATAAAATTATTGATTGTCCTTTGAAACTATGTATATATTTCTTGTTGATAATGTTATTATCACAAATGATACATTATAATGTGCATACTTATGTACATCTTGGTTAGTAAAAATAGAAAGATTTAACTTGAAAAGAAATCAACAATGGAAGAAGAATAATTGTTTTAATAAAGTATTGTGAAACAAATTTAAGCAAAAATATTGTGTGCAGTTCAAATGCTTTTTCCATTAATCACTTCAACTGACTTTGACACTTTTATGAGCCAATTTCACATGGAAGTCATCCAAATGCTAAAGACAAAGTGATTTGTTACTTCAGACTGCTTGGTAAGTCTACTTGAGGCAACAACTGTCAAAAATCTGAAGAATAGGGTCATAGATTCTTAGATGTGTAAATTCAGAATGACATTTCTAAGTTTTACTTGAGCTTTCTTTTATAATTCAACAAAAGGAAGACTAGTGGCTCAAAGTTCGTTTTTCTTCTTCAGCTCCCATAAACATAAGAATAAGCTATCTCATAAGTTGGAAAATGGGAGGGAGGGAGGAATGGGAGGATACAAGAGAGGGGATAACCATTGAGATGTAATATGAATAAATTAATAAAATAAAATTTAAAAAAGAAAGGAAAAAAGAATAAGCTATCTCATATTCCTTACGAACTTATAATATCCAACATTAAAACATTTAGAAATTTTAAGAACTACTTGAAATCACACACGTATTGATATTTCATATCTGTTTTTAAATGTCTACCTTAACTTTAAGCAGTTATTTCTTTCACTACTAGAATTTTATCAAATATGTAGAGTGATTTTGTGTGTGTTAAATTTTAAGCATAAAAACTAAGACTTGTTTGAATTCATAAGAATATTTCTGTTTATTCAATAATATTTTACCAAATTGCCTGGTTAGTCATAAGACCCTAGTCTGACAATCAAAATCATATGAAATCATTGTTATCCCATCAATAACTTTATTATGTCAGTAGCATCATACATATTTTTTTTCCAATCATACATTTAATATCATTTAACTTTTCTACACTTAAAAAATATTTCCTTGTCCTGGCAACATATGACACAGTATGACTATCAAAAACAAACTGTTCTGCTGTCATGTGCATGCTTTAAATTTTACAGGTTAAATAAAAATTAAACAAACATCCCCACATGCTATTAATTTATCTTTTTAAGAATAAATAAAATTAATTTCAAAATTGGATATGTGCACCTGCATTAATTTTCAACACATACATTAATGACTAAACAAATACACACAACCCCAGTACTGGGGGATGTTACAAGCTATGGCCTTTGTGGACACTACTACATATCTTGTATATATAAATTCATGTATAAGCTCACATGTACATACCACATTTCTTTTTTTAAAAAAATAATATAAAAAAATGTCTCCCAATGTGTCGCTGGTGTCCTGGAAATTGTTCAGTAGGTCAGTGTGGCCTCAAACTCAGAGATTAGTCTCCCGCTGCCTTTCAACTGCTGGGATTAAATGTGTGTACCACCAGTCATACAATTGTATTCATACAACATGTATGCAGATGTATTCTGTCTCAGTCTCTGTCTCTATGTGTGTCTCTGTCTCTCTCTGTGTTTCTCTGTCTCTGTCTGTCTGTCTTTCTGCCTGTCTGTTTCTGTTTGTCTGTCTGTCTGTCTTGTCTGTCTGTCTGTCTGTGTCTGTCTGTCTGTCTGTCTGTCTGTCTGTCTGTCTGTCTCTCTCTCTCTCTGTCCTTCTCTGTCTCTCTCTCATCTGTCTTGTGACTCTGTAGTTCTGCTATAGGAGGAAACTTATTTGATGATGGCTAAATAAATAACTTATCTATTAGCATAGCAAAATATCATTAAGAGTCAATTATAATTATTTTCTAAAAAATTAATAGTATTTTATTTTTTTGCCTAGGTCTCTGAGGTTTCTAGGCTCTGGTACGTGGACACAAAAACAGTGCTGTGTTTGAGTTAAACTTCCTGCAGTGCACTTTAAGTAAAATCAGACATTTCTTTTCCTTCATTTTTGGGGAGCAACTTACAGTCTCAGAAATATACTGAGTTGTTTGGACATTTCTATGGGACTCCTTTGGGAAACAATTCAATTAGATATAAGTCAGTTCTGGTACTGGAAGCTTTGTTCATGATAGATGGCCAGGTGAGATGACAACTTCTTTATTATTTGGAGTCTTCATTAGGATTTCCTTCATATATTGTAGAATGTTTCCGCTCTATTAGGTTCCCTCACCGTCTCGTTAATGCCAATTCATAAATTGTCCTAGTTTGCTTCTCTGTGGCTGTGATAAAACACTGACCAAACTGATCCAGGAAACAATGGGTTTATTTCATTTTATTTTATAAATAACAATATATCACTGAGGGAAGTTCAGTGTAACTCAACGTAGGAACTAAAAGGCATGAGTTGAATCAGATATGATGGAGGGGTGCTCCTTAGTGACTTTCTTCTGTGGGTGTTTCAGCTTGATTTTTCATATAACCCCTAAAACGTGGTCAGGCTGACATTGAGTACAATGGCTGGGCATTCTCAAAACAATAATTCATCAATGAAATGCCCATTGACATGCTTACAGACCAATCTGATGGAGGAGGCACTTCATCAAGGCCAATCTGATGGAGGCGCTTCATCAACTGAGATTCCTTCTTCCCTGATATGTCTAGTTAGATGAAGTTCACAAAAAAATTAAGTATCACATACATGTTCTCAGACGTCATTTCCTGAAATACAGATAACAGGTAGTTGTGTATAAAACAATATTGAAAAGACTTTTAGGTTAAATACTCTTGGAGTACTTGCTGAGATATTCCATTATGGTCAAACTGAAAGTGGGCTATAAAGATCAGTCTGCAAAGCTTACTCATCTTTATATGACTTCATTTGACAAATTGATGTTTTGATTTATTGTCCAGTTTCTTAATGGCAATGAAACTAGGGAATATGGCAAAAGGTGACCCATTTGTGCTACATTATATTATGCAGAGTGAGATAAGACTCTTTTATATTAGCAAGATATTGTTACAGTGATCTAAGAACTTATTAATTACTCTCTTAAAATGGAAACTACAGCATTTTCTGACTCAAACATTCTATTTGCTCTGTTAATAAATAGTAAATTGTAATGTTATTTAAAAGGTCAATCTATATGCCTTGTACCTGGTCAGTGGTATAACCGTAATTCATATTGATATGAATAACCACTTCAAAACTGATAATGTCTGGAGAAACTCTTCATTGTAGGGAAATGACAGTGGCAAGGCCTTGGAGCAAGTAGCCATGTCATAGCTATAGTCAGTAGGAGAAAGAAAATAATGTATTCATCCTTGCTTCCCTATTTTTGTGTTCCACTTTATATAGGCATGGACTTCCTGGCTAAGGAATGATGCAGCCATCAGTATGCTGGATCTCTTTCCACCAATTAATTTGATTAAGACCTAAAGTCCCCAGCCATGAACTCAGGTCAACACAGTAAATACAGTCCATTGTAAAGACTTTACACTGATTCTAGGCAGTGCTTACTTGGTACTTATAGAGTACTATCACAATAAGGGAAGTGCACTATTATTATTTTCTTTTTGAGATGTGCTACTTTTGTACTGGTTTACAACTCATGAAAATAGAAATCACATGTTCTGAATTTAAGCAAAAATTAGAAGATAGCATTGTACAGAACAACAAAAAGGAAAGATTAATAATATTGTATTTTTAAGTTTTTCCAATAAAAGTCCCATTACAGGAAAAAATCCAGTAAAATTTTGTGGATACTTTTACTGGAAAAGGCAAGTAACTTTCCAAGTAATTAATATTGGCTACTAGATACTCCACTAACAGATCGGATAGCTCGACCAAAGCAAAATTCTTATTTCACTTGGCAGTTATGAGGAAAAGTTTAAAAGAAATATTCTCTGTAGAGATTTACAAAATGAAGGAAATAGTATTGTGTCAATGATGTTTGGTAGGTGGTAATATAGTTTCTATTTTTTTTTTTTGAGAATTTCAAATGTATATTCTAAAAGAAGAATTACTGTTACTTTTTAAAAGCACAAGAGGGAAATTATTTTAAGGAAAATTTTTCCTTCTACTCTTACTGACAGAAGCTGAGAATTTATGCTTAGTGCAAAAAGCATAATAGTACTGAAAAAAACGAAAACTTTACTAGTCAATGAACAGTGAGGGGGAAAACAAGAAGCTAAACACATTTTGTCTTACTTAAGCAGCCATATTGTTGAGATTTCATAGGTGTCTAGAGCACATAATCTCACATCAGACATCCTATTCAGTCTTAATGAAGCACAAAGTTGAGAAGAACAATATGTTCAAGTCCAAAGAACTTTTCTTTTTCCTGGGTTATGAACAAAAATTCTGAAGTGTCAGGACTGAAAGGGAAATTGACCTAATTTCAACAGGCTTGCATTCCACAGTTGATTGAAATTAATCACTAACAGATGTTGCTATACTATCCTAAACTTTATTAGCACACAGACAAAACAACTACTGAACCAAGGACCAAGTAAAACAGGCAAAGAACATATTCTGGCAATTGTTATACATAACAGAATTGATTTAAAAGTTTTCAAAGACTATTCCTAAAAATAAAATTAGCTCATAAATATGGGAATTATAGTATGATCCACTGAAATATAATAGAGATAAAGGTTGAACATATGTCCCTGTTGTGTGGTGGAACATTTTCTGGGTATATTCCAAGGAGTGGAATAGCTGGGTGTTGAGGAATTCCTTTTCCTATTTTTCTGAGAAAGCGCCAGATAGATTACCAAAATGGTTGTAAGAGTTTGCATTGCCACCAGAAATGAAGGAGTGTTCCTCTCTCTCCACATCCTTGCGAGCATGTGGTGTCACTTGAATTTTTGATCTTGCTCATTCTGATGGGTGTAAGATGAAATATCAGAGTTGTCCCCTTATGGGGAGGCCTGGTGGCACTCAGAGGAAGGATAGTAGGCTACCAAGAAGAGACTTGATACACTATGAGCATATACAGGGGGAGGAAATCCCCCTCAGTCACAGTCATAGGGGAGGGGAGTAGGGGGAAAGTGGGAGGGAGGGAAGAATGGGAAATACAAGAGATGGGATAAATATTTAGATGTAATATGAATAAATTAATAAAATATTTAAAATAAAAATAATAGAGATAAAGAAATTGAAATTTTTATCATTATTTTAGTAAAACATGGCAGAGAGAAATTAAAATTTTTAAATAGAGTTTTTAAAATAAATGGGAGATTAGCTAAGGATTAAAGGGAACTATCTGTCAATAAATAATAACATCACCAGATCTTTACACATTTAATATTAACATATAGATTAAATCTACCCCAATATTACTGTAGTGGCTGTTCTATGAAAATACTTCAGTTACATAATCCCAAAACAGGATGTGATGATTTCTGTTTTCCAAATGCTGAATAAGATTGATATTAGGCAGTAAAAGTGAAAACATTAATTTTTAATGAGTTTCAATAAACGTTAGCATAGGCAATTAGAATGTTTTGTGACCAAAATAAGCAATTCTAATTCCATCTGGTTTTGGTTTTGCTGCTGTTTTGTTGTTGTTGTTGGTGGTGGTTTGTTTTTTTGTTTTTGTTTTTTGTTTGTTTTTGGTTGGTTTTTTTTTTGCTTTGTTCTTTGTTTTTGTTTTTGTTTTTGTGCTTATTTTATTTGGCTAAAGACTCCCATGGTAGAACCCTTTATTTTACCAATTAAGCTTTTGGATTCCTATAGTGATAACTACTTTAATGGTTTCTTTAGTGTTTTACATTACATTTCCCATTTAGCTGTTAAATTGTGCAATGGACATCACAGTACAAATATCATTTAGATTTGTTTCCGTGGATGTTTGACAATAATATTTTCAGTTTGAAATGTGAACGATTACTAGGATTTAGAATTAGCTAGCAGACAATAATGACAGTCTTTGTCATTCTTTAATTTTTTTCTTTTGCCTTTAGTTGATAAACTCATACTTCTTTCCATGAAGATGAACTAAAACACTATATTTGAAATAATAAGAGTGTGACAATATAGCAGATGCAAGTAAGTGAAATAAAATCATGTATATTATTAATTTAAAATATTAGGTTAATTTCTGAAATAAAAACCAATATGTAATAATAAATAAAAAATATTGGGAGATGCTTCAGCAGTTACCAAGGCTTCCTATTCTTTCAGGTGATCTATACTCCATTCCCAGTACCCATAGTAAATGGATCACAACTATGATGAGGATCACAACAACAAAGATGAGGAGGCCTGGTGGCACTCAGAGGAAAACACATCTTTAAATGTCATATTCTGTAGGTCTCTGAAGTTTTTGAGGTCTATCTGTCTATTTACATTTATATTTAAATAGTATATAAACATCTCCATCTCTATCTATCTATCTATCTATCTATCTATCTATCTATCTATCATCTATTATCTATCTATCTACCTATTATCCATGTACCATCTATCTATCTATCTATCTATCTATCTATCTATCTATCTATCTATGTATCTATCTATCTATCTATCATCTTTTATAGTAAATCTCAGTAGACAAATGTTGATTGTTACAAGATAAATTTGAGTTCTAATGGTTTAATATTTTTGGAGTGTGAATTGATTCTCTAAAGAATATATGACAATTATATAAAATATCTGATCATGAGAAAATATTAGTACCATTAATTAAATTTTTTCCTTTGTATTTTTATATCAGCTACTGATTTTTATTTTGGGAATTTGTCAGACTTTTGATTTTCTAAACTTTAATAGGTCTCCTAAGCTGTGTCCACTTGACCTAATAGTTAATTACATATTCAAATACCCATCTCTTTTTCTGAACCAGTGTTTATGTTAAAACATATTTAATCCTATCCAGTGTCTCCAGAGTCTTACATGGCAAAATTAAAGTTCAGGATCATGAATTTCTTTGTAAATCACACCACTAATTGACAAGATGCTTCATTTTATAAATTACAATAGAAAGTTGGTTTGCTGTGTTTGTATTTTTCTCATGCTTTTTTTTTTCTTAAATATTTTCCAAGGAATTTCTACCCTCTTCAAAGTTAAAATGGGGATTGCAGTAATGAACTATCAGAATTTGATACATTTAGATTGATTAATAATGTTGGCTCTGTTTCTTAACAATTAAACTTTATTATACAACCCAACTAGCTTACACAAGAAGGAAAAAAGGTTAAAGGGACAAAAGAGTGAACCTTCCAGTATCCGTCCAACGGGATGAGTCCTTAGGTGTCTCTCTGGCCCCTGTTCGCTTTCTCCACATGCGCTTCCAAAACCCCGGCTGAATCTGTTGTTTTTCTCTTCCCCACCTGCCTGAGTCACATGGGAAGGGCGGTCTCCTTCTCCCATTGAGGGTCCATTAGGAAAACAATAGCCCAGGTGGGGTTCCCAGGTCTGCTTCCTGAATTCCAGGCCCAGGATGGCTCCACTCAGTCTATCACAAGGTATTCATGGTGTGCCCCAAGGGTAAAGCCTGCCAAGATTGCTTCCACCTGTGACAAAGCTTAATCTTTCCCACAGTATTTAAACTTTTTAAAATTTTTTTATTAATTTATTCTTGTTACATCTTAATGGTTATCCCATCCCTTGTATCCTCCCATTCTTTCCTCCCTCCCATTTTCCCCTTACTCCCCGCCCCTATGACTGTGACTGAGGGGAGCTTCCTCCCCCTGTATATGCTCATAGGGTATCAAGTCTCTTCTTGGTAGCCTGCTATCCTTCCTCTGAGTGCCACCAGGTCTCCCCCTCCAGGGGACATGATCAAATATGAGGCAACAGAGTACGTGTGAAAGTCATACCCCACTCTCCACTCAACTGTGGAGACTGTTCTGTCCATTGGCTAGATCTGGGTAGCAAATATTGTAATTTTAAGATCTTTTTACTATAATATCCTATAATAAAGGACATGTTTATTATGATAGAATTTAGCATACAATAATAGTCAACAATATGATAAAATACCTTTATAAGTTCTGATTATTTCACAACAAATTTGCTATTCCAGAAACATATCACCAAAATTTAAACATATTGAGCTTATATTTTTGTAACATTTCATTGATACCAGTTATAGTGCTTTGGATATCCTCAGTTTAGTACACGGTAGTAATATATTGATCATATTGTTTAATCTTTTAGGTTTTATCATCAGAGTGGTCAATACCTATATTTAATGATTGAACAATACTAATACAATAAATGTTCACTGTTCCATCCAAAATCTATCATAAAATCTTAGTCTGTCTTTTCAATTATTTGCAAGCTCCCCTGTACTTAAGAGTTAGGGTTTTTTTGTTTTGTTTTGTTTTGTTTTGTTTTTTTGAGACAGGGTTTCTCTGTGTAGCCTTGGCTGTCCTGGACTCGCTTTGTAGACCAGGCTGACCTCGAACTCACAGCAATCCACCTGCCTCTGCCTCCCAAGTGCTGGGATTAAAGGTGTGCGCCACCACCGCCCGGCAAGAGTTAGTTTTTGTCATATCTTTTTCCGCAAGAATTTTTTTGAAAAATACTTACACCATGTAATTTCAATCTGGTAATTTAAGAGGCAATAAGAACGCTTCAAGAATAAATATGTAGTGATGTAAAACTTTAGGCTATTAGTAAGATCCTGCACATAAATGAAACCCAGATTATAGGATAGGTTCTATTTTAAACAAAATTTTAAGTGTTAATTGGGTCTGGTACATATGCTACTAATATGAGTCTGGAAACTAAAATCAGTGAGATCTCTGTTATTATAGAGCATTAGATTCTATTTATATTTAAAATTTATAAGTATACACTGAGTACTGATAAGGACTACTCATCTGCTACCACACACATGTGGAGGTCAAGTGATACTTAATGAGAGTACTCTCTCCTCTTTCAACTTGTTGGTTCAAGGTTCCAACTCAGGTCCTCATGCTCGGTGGCAAGAGCCCTCTCCTGCTGAGACATCTCACTGACCTAGAAACTTACCACTTTAAATGAGGGGATGAAATGTAAAGAGTGTCCCACAAAATGACAGATATTAGTTAATATTAAAGGTGCTAACGAATCTTAGAGAACTGTGAAATATTAACAGTGCTCTATTTATCTGAGTAAACTTCCTGGTGCTGATTAAAAACCTTTCCCTGCAAAATGAATTGGTATGCTACATCCTCCTCTTATCCAGAAGAATATATTAGATATGTGTCCCAAAATAATGATAAGCATCATTATCAATAAGGAAAAACAGGAAAGTGTTAATTATAAATTTAATTATATATATCTTCAGAATTATATAGCTTGAATAAAAACAGACAGAGCAGAAAAAGTGAATTCTACTAGGGTAATGTATGGTTGAACAGTGACCCTGAAAAAAGTGATACAGTGCTGAGATTTTAAGTATGAAAAGAAAACTAGACAGGCTTAATATAGAATAAGCAAATTGTAAAACATTCATCAGAAATACTAGAATGAAAATGGACTGTGTCAAGAATTACTTTAAAAGAGGTAAAACAATCACGCAGAGGCAAAGCATTGTTTTGAAAGTATCACTCTCATCTTTCACACTGGATCTTTTTGAAAGGTTGCTTACACTAAAAATACATAGATTTTTCAGTGGAACCAACTAAGTAATAAAACATAAGATAAAAATTTGTATTTTCATCTCCAGTTTAGGTCTGACTCATTTGTTTTTTGTCACCTGATTTCCTGTGCATAGTCATAATAACTCACAGAGTGTCAGTCTAATTTTTCTTATACTTATTCAATGTTGACAGCACAGAGATAAGTCTTTGTCATAAAGCCCAGTCACCTTGGATTCAGTGTTAACAACCTATCAGGACAGAAAAAAAAAAAAAAAAACACCTCTTTCCAGAAGGGAGAAGTTATCAATAATGGTGACACTGTACCTGAGGGCAGAAACAATCATCTCCTGAGAAACACAGATGGTCTTTTTAAGAGATGACATTGACGATCACAACTTCACAGAATTATAATTGAGAAAAATATCTGCATGATACCACCTAGATCAGAACTGCTTAAGGAGACATACTGTTTTCCTGTCACCTCAAACTTTCCTCTATTTTAACCCAAGCTATTGCCAGGATTACAAAAGTGGACATGGGTCACTAAAGTTGCTTATTAATTTCCATTTCTGAACTGGCTTCATAGAATAAATCAGACTGCTCTTTACAATAACTTGTCCCTTAAATTAAAATTCTGAATTCCATGATCATCCTACGAATTTAAATTTTGACAACTGATAAGAACAGATTTAGAAAAACATACAGTCATGCTTTTTAGTGGAATCATTATTTTACCACCTTCAGCCTTTCCAGCTAGTCCCTAAGTAGACAGTCCTTTCTGCCTCCTACACATGAGGATTTTATTTTTATTTTTTACGTTTTTTTAAAATTTTATTAATTTATTCAGATTACAACTCAATTGCCATCCCATCACTTGTATCCTCCTGTTCCTCCCTCCTCCCGCTTTCACCCTATTCCCCTCCCCTAGGTCTATGACTGAGGGGGACCTCCTCCCCCACTATATGGTATAGGCTATCAAGTCTCATCTTGGTATCCTGCTTATTCTTTCTTTGAGTGCCACAAGGCCTCCCCACCAAGAGGAGGTGGTCAAATATGGAGCACCAGAGCTCATGTCAAAGTCAGTCCCTGCTCTCCACATAACTGGGGAGAATGATCTGTCCATTGGGTAGATCAGAGTAGAGGTTTGATGTTTACTGCTTCTATTGTCCTTGTTGTGTGCAATAGTTTAAGCAGATCCCCCTGGGCCATGATTCACCCATCATAATGTTCTTTTTGTAGGTTTCTAGACTCTCTGGATGCTTCTATTTCCCCATCTCCTATATTTCTCTTACTTAGAGTCTCAGTAGGATGTCCTCACATCTGTCCCAGTCTCCTGGTAAGTGAAGATGTTTGTGGGACATGCCTTTTGGGCTAGTGCCCAATTATAAGTGAGTATATTCCATGTGAGTCTTTCTGCTTCTGGGTTAACTCACTCAGTATGACCATCTCTAGTCCCATCCATTTGTCCAAAAATTTTGGGATTTCCTTGTTTTCAATAGCTGAGTAGTATTCCATAGTGTAAATGTACCACATTTCTTTATCCATTCTTCTACTGAGGGACACTTAGGCTGTTTCCATGTTCTGGCTATTATGAATAAGGCTGCTATGAACATGGTTGAGCAAATTTTCTTGTTGTGTGCTGGGGCATCTTCTGGGTATATTCCAAGGAGTGGAATAGCTGGGTCTTGAGGAATCCCTATTCCCAGTTTTCTGAGATAGCACCAGATAGATTTCCAAAGTGGTTGTGCTAGTTTGCATTCCCACCAGCAATGAAGGAATGTTCCTCTCTCTCCACAACCTCACAGGTATGTGGTGTCACTTGATTTTTTATCTTACCCATTCTTATTGGTGTAAGATGGACTCTCAGAGCCATTTTGATTTGCATTTCTCTGATGACTAAAGACATTGAGCATTTCTTTAAATGATTCTCAGCCATTCAATATTCCTCTGTTGAGAAGTCTCTGTTTAGTTCTGAGACCCATTTCTCAATTGGGTTATTGAGTCTGGCAGTGTTTATTTTCTTGAGTTCTTTATATATTTTGCATATTAGACCTTTGTCAGATGTCAGATCTTTTCCTAGTCTGTAGGTTGTCTCTTCATTCTGCTGACAGTGTCTCCTGCCTTACAGAAGCTTCCTAGCCTCATGACGTCCCATTTATTAATTTTTGACCTTAAGGCTTTGGCTGTTGGTGTTCTGTTCAGTAAGTTGTCTCCTATGGCAATGTGTTCCAGGCTCTTCTCCACTTTTTCTTCTAACCGATTTAGTGTCTCTGGGTTTATGTTGAAGTCTTTAATCCACTTGGACCTGAATTTTGTGCATGGTGACAAATATGGGTCTAATTGCATTTTTCTCCATGGGGACATCCAGTTAGACCAGCACCATTTGTTGAAGATGCTATCCTTTTTCTGTTGAATACACTTGTCTTCTTTGACAAAAATCAAGTGACAGTGTGTGTGTGGAATCATCTGGGGCTTTGATTCAATACCATTGATCAAGCATCCTATTGCTGTGCCAGGACAATGCTGTTTTAATCACTAGTGCCCTATAGTACAGCTTGAGATAGGGTATGGAGATTCCTCCTGAGGATCTTTTATTGTACAAGATTGTTTTAGCTATTCTGGTTTTTTTTTTTTTTTTTTCCATATGAAGTTGAGCATTGAACTTTCAATATCTTTAAAAATTGTGTAGGTATTTTGATAGGGATTGCATAGAATCTCTATACTGCTGTTGGTAAGAGGGCCATTTTTACTATGTTAATTCTCCTGATCCATGAACATGGGTGATCCTTCCATCTTCTCATGTCATGTGTGATCTCTTTCTTCAGAGATTTAAAATTATTTTCATATAAGTCTGTCACTTGCTTGGTTAGAGTTACTCTTAGATATTTTATATTGCTTGTTCTTCATTTAAATTGATGTTGGCTATTGACTTGCTGTATATAGCCTTTATTATGTTTAGGTATTTTCCTTGTATTCCCTATCTCTCCAAAATTGTAAGCATGAATTGGTATTGGATTTTGTCAAAAGCTTTTTCTGCATCTAAGGAGATGATCATGAGTTTTTTTTTTCTTTCAGTTTGTTTATATGGTAGATTACATTGATGGATTTCACTCCCTCTTCATTTCTGATTTTGTTGATTTGGATAGTGTCTCTCTGCCTTTTAGTTAGTTTGGCTAAATGTTTGTCTATCTTGTTGAATTTTGCAAAGAACCAGCTCCTGATTTTGTTGATTCTTTGATTATTCTCTTTGCTTCTAATTTACTGATTTCAGCCTTGAGTTTGATTATTCCTAGAAATCTACTCCTCTTGGGTGTTTCTGCTTCTTTTTTTCTAGGTTTCCAGCTGTGTCGTTAAGTTGCTTATGTGGGATGTTTCGAATTTCTTTATAAAGGCACTTAGTACTATGAATTTTCCTCTTAGCACCACCTTCAATATGTCCTACAAATTTGGTTATGTTGTTCCTTCATTTTCATTGAATTAAAGGAAGTTCTTAATTTCATTCTTTATTTCTTCCCTGACCCAGGTGTCATTATGTAGAGAGTTGTTTAGTTTCCATGTGTGTGTAGGCTTTTTGCTATTTCTCTTTGTGTTGAAATCTAGCCTTCGACCATGGTGATCTGATGGATGCAAGGTATTATTTCAATATTCTTGTATCTGTTGAGGTTTGCTTTGTGACCTACTATGTGATCAATTTTGGAGAAGGTTCCTTGGGGTGGTGATAAGAAGGTATAATCCTTTGTGTTTAGAAGAAAAATTCTGTAAATATGTTAGATCCATTTGATTCATGGCACTGGTTAATGATGTTATTTCTCACCTCAGTTTCTGTTTCCATGCAAGTGGGGTGTTGAAGTCTCCTACTATTAATGTGTGGGTATCAATCGTGGTTAAAGCTTTTTTAATTGTTCTTTTACAAATGTGGTTGCCCTTATATTTGCATCATTGATGCTCAGAATTGTGATGTCCTTTTGGTTGATTTTACCTTTGATGAGTATGAAGTGTCCTTCTTCATCCCTTTTGATTAATTTTGGCTGAAAGTCTATTTTATTAGATATTAAAATGGCTACTCAAGCTTGGTTCTGTCACCATTTGCTTGGAATATTTTCCAACCTTTTACTTTGAAGTAATGTCTGTCCTTGTGGATGAGGTATGTTTCTTGAATGTAGAAGAATGTTGGAACTTGTTTATGTATCGATTCAGCTAGTCTTGCCTTTTTTTTGGAGAGTTGAGACCATTGATGTTGAGAAATATTAATGACAAGTGAGCATTAAGTCCCTTAATTTTTGATGTTGGTTACAGTAGAGTTAGTATGGTTGTGTTTTTGTGATGGTTTAGGTATCTATTTCCTGTGTGGTTTTAGTTGTGGCTTGTCTGTTTGTGGTAGAGTTTTCCATCTAGTAACTTCTATGAATCCAGATTTATGGATAGGCACTGTTTGAGTTTGTTTTTGTCATGGACTATTTTGTTTTCTCCTTCAATATTTATGGATAGTTTCACTGGTTATAGTAGTCTGGCCTGGCATTTGTGGTCTTTTAGGGTTTGCAGGAACTCTATCCAGGCCCTTCTGTCTTTTATGGTCTCTGTTAACTAAGTCTGGTGTAATTCTGATATGTTTGCCATTGTATGTTACTTTGCCTTTTTCTCTTGCTGCTTTTACTATTTTTCTTTGTTCTGTATCTTTTGTGTTTTTATTTTTGTGTGTCAGGAATATTTTCTTTTTTGGTCTATTCTACTTGGTGTTTTGTAGGCCTCTTGTATGTTTATATGCATCTCTTTCTTTAAATTTGGGAAATTTTCTTCTATGATGTTGTTGAAGATATTTTCTAGGCCCTAGAGTGGGGTGTCTTCTCTTTCCTTGATGCTTATTATTCTCAGGTTTCATCTTTTTATGGTGTCTGCGATTTCTTGGATGTTTTGTGTCAGGGATTTTTTAGATTTGGCATTTTCTTTTCACACTTCATTCTTTTAACATATCCTTTAACTTATGAAATCTCATTTCACTCATTTAAATTTCTTCAGCAATGATTGGGAACATATATTGTAATGCTTTCCAGTTTCTCTGCTGAAAAAGGGATCCTCAACAAAGTGTGGCCTGGTTGTTTACTTAAACGAAAACTATGAGTTTCTGAATATATTGGTAGTTGCATTAAAACAGGGTTGATGTCTACTGTCTTCACATATCACCTTTGTTAACTTCCCTTTCTCTGTATTCTATTATCTTTTACCTCCTATGCACAATTACAACTTAACGTTCTTTAATTTACTTTCTTCTCACTTATCATCAAATGGTTGATAATTTGGGGTCAACTTTCACAAATTTTTATTCTGTAATTTTATTAACTCTATGGAATCATTTTTCACTTAATATTTATATTTCTATAGTACTGACTTTTCATGATTTAGAAGGCTAGATTTTAACAGTCTTGTTGTTGTTGTTAGTAAGTATTTTCAGGACCTATCTATAAGTATTTGGAATGTGTGATACATGGAAATATAATTTTGTTGAACTACAAACTTTCAATATCAGTATCAGATGAGAAAATAGCCACATAAATTATACAGTGGTCTTCTCTCTCACATTCTTCAAACTATTGCTATATTACATATATGTACATGATATACATGTGTGGTAAATATATGTATCATCCCTATTATTGATAACATCATGATTAAAGTCAAGGAAGGGAACATATAATGGATATTCATATTCATAGTGATAAACTAGACAGATGATCCTGGTTAAGGCATTAGCTGTAGTGGATGTACACAAGTTTTTGTTTTGATCCCCAAGTGTGGTATGAGGACAGATTTGGAGAGACAGGTGATGTTTATCCAGTAGAAGACAAAACACCTCTTGCATGGCATGGATTTTTCCAGCTGAAAAATGTCTTCATACAGACAGGATGATATGCTTCTTAAGATCACTTCACGTAAAAAATATCTCAACACAAATATGTGTATGATTTTTCCTGTTAGAAGTGTTCCTGTTTCCTTTGTGGTTTCCTAACTGAGTAAGAGATCTAAGGAGTTACCAAGACCTGGCCCAGAACTATGTAGGTGCAAGCCACAGAGGCCAGCAACCTGATCTCACAGGCTCATTTTCTACTTCAAATTTGTACTCAAACTTTTCTTTATCTTCCCCTTTGCTGCCAGGTATCTGGATCTATTTGTGTTCAGTTGTGTAATTAAACCTGTCATTCCTGACAGTCTAACAAACATTGCTCTGCTATAACTTTCGGGTTTAAGGTATAAACACATTCAGTCTTCTATGTTCAGAATCTAGTTACAGTGATATTATTCTAACAAACATGTCTTAAATTTAATGGCCTTATCAAATTCATGGTTTTGACAAAATTCAAAGAAGTATGAAAACCAGGCACAAATGGACAACATATTTTGAAACATATGTTTTTTTATTAAATTTGTTTCTTAGCATTTTTTTTTATCACTAGCTCTTTTAGCTTTATTTTTTTTATTAATTTATTCGTGTTACATCTCTATGGTACATCCCTTGTATCCTCCCATTCTTCCCTCCCTCCCATTAGCAAGAGTTTCAGAGGCTTAATACTCTTAGATGGGATTATCATTAACAGCATCTTCACATGTAAAATAATGCAGTTTAATTTTCTCAAGTTTCTAAAGTGTTATTGAGCAGCAGATATGAAAGGAACATCTTGTACTCTGTATTGAAATAATTTGCCTGAAAGCAGGCCACCTTGCCCCAAAAGGCAAGTTAAATCACCTACTAGTCGACTTCAATATTTGTTCTACTCAATCTTACTTCTGAGGAGTCTATAGCCTGGCTCCATTTCTGGAAGCCATTAAACATTTTATATCTCACTTACAAGTACCTGCTCCTTTTCATATGACCTAAATTAACTCAAATGCACTTGGCAATCAAAATTTTAAGGAAAAGCTCAGTTCATCATTATGAAGCTGACCCAAAGGAGTGGGTAAAGAAGCTTTTACATAATAAAACACTGCATTCTGACTGTCACACTTTTATTAACTGGTATACTCTAAAGAGCCTAAGCAAACACTTTTGGAGAGATTGATTTCCTGGGTGATATTACTAGATTCTTCAAGTAAAAGGCTTTTGTGAATAGTAAGTTGGAAAAGACAAAAAATGTTGAAGTGTTATGCATTGCTAATTCACATATATGAGTCAAGCATATAACAGCATATAAATGCAAAGTTTATAAATTCCTTTTTTGTCAAAGTAATATATCTATATACAATCCTAAAAAGGTCTACAAAATTTTTTTCTTTGGTGATTTTTCTCATTGTTGTACTGTTGAACTGAACAAGTATTGCACAAGTGTCTTATATTTCTCTTTTTAATTTACAGTTTAATTTGCTCATAGGTACTGTAATATATTGTTTTAGACCCATTCATTGAGTTGGTAGATGTTAAAGCATTTTTAATTTTAGTGTTTTATTTCTGAGTCCATCACTTTGCATACTTTTTCATATTTTTACAACGACCACAATAATTAGTGGTGAAGTACTTCAAGCATTTAATGTGAAAATTCTTAACAGAGTTTGGTAAGATGAACCAGTATGCCAGCACTTACTACAGGCACCCAATTAAATCAATTCATCCCCTCAAACAATATAAGTTGAAAGGAAAAAACAAAATCAAATAATTATCCTAGACTTTCACATGTTTCTGTTAGAAACAATGCCAAGTCTCCTTGAAGAAATTTACTTCACACATACATGAACACACAGGCATACTCTTATATGTATATGCACATATATACATATATACAGATATATATATATATATATATACAGTAACACACACATAATAAAAATAAGTGAAATAAAGTATACATAATAGAAAATTATGATAAAATTGGAAATACAGATTTTTATCAGTAATTCTAATAGATAAAAAAGCATAATGTATCATTAGCTAGCAGAATGCATATAGAGTAATATTAAATTTCTATAATCCATTATGATTTTCCTATTTAGAACACAATATTATTATTTTCTTTTAGAGAATGCAACATTTATAATATATGCTTTTGTAAGATCATGTTGAATGTATACAAGATTTTGGAATCTTTTGCTATTTTAAAATATCCTTTTGGGGAGGGGGATACAATTGAGATGTGAAGAATTTAAACTGCAGAACAATCAGGTAACTTATATTGCTAATCCCAATCTATGGTAATAGCTCTGAGACTGGCTGAGACATGAATTTCTAGACATAGACGATGCTTCTTGTTGACTACAGAATCTTTATGAATTATTATTAGATCCCATTCTTCCTATGGCATAAATGAAGATTTACAGCTGTCTTTTTTTTATGTTTATACAAAAAGCAGAAAACCAGCCTTAACTGTTCTGTGCATAATGCATACCTTATATATTTATAATTTTAGGGCTGTACAATTACTGTGAGAAATTATATGTTTTCATATAAAAAGAACTTAGACACTGACATTGGATCAGACCTGAAAGAATTCGTTCCTCTCAGCATGCTGGATGCTGACATCATGCATTCTTAATGTTCCAGCACCACGTGCTTTAGTTGTTGTTACTCTTCAGAATAGGAGAGCTCCCAGGACACCTTCAAAGAAATCTTGCAATCCCAATAGGTTCAGCGTTTCAGACTGTCCCACACAGGACTCGAATTAAGTGGGGAATTTCTCAACATTTAGAAACAGGACTACAAATGCTATTCAAGGCTTGTTAAACCATTTCCCCAATTTTATTTGGATCCTACAAAGGTATTATTCCTCCCAAAGCAGCCAGAAAGAACCTTATGAACATGACGATTCATTTCCTTTAAGTGGGGCCAGGTAGGCTTTTGGTTGCATTCTTGGGCTATAGAGGGTTATTTTAATGGGAGTTGGTTACAAATTATTATTGGTTGTATTAGAGACAAAACAAGGTTGTACTCATGGATGTCTCTCTTTTCCTTTATATTCCATTCTTTGGTTTGTAGATAAGAATTGAAAACAAAGGAAGGAAAATATAGAAATATATAGGGAAGAGAGAACAAAAAGCAGATTAATGAATCTAATTCTCACATTAATAGCTCAATTTTCACTCACAAGGTTAAGGTTAATTTTAGATACAGTGGTAGAGAATTCAAATATAAGATTATTCTTCTAACAGTAATATATATATGCTTCTACCTAATATGAGGTACGGTACCCATACAACTCAATTATAATACAAAGTTTACTTCTAGTACTTTGAAAGTGCTATTGCAGGCGTTTAGTATAAATAAATTGTTAAGTTAATTGTTAGTTCATCACCAACTCATGGTCATATCAATTACTAGTCCTTTTTATCACAAGAATGTACATCCTTGGTGTATCAGATAAATATGGTTCTATATATAGATGAGGTAAAATATTTAGATAAGGTCTTAAAAAACACTGGCGTTTGTGAGCTTTTCCACAAGGCTCCTCTGGAAAACAGCAGAAGCCTAGCAATAAAGTATCTTACATATAAACTTCTATCTCTAAAGACTAAGGTTTTTACTATTTTAATGATTCACTGACAATGAGACAAGTTAACTCCTGTCAACACCAAGCCTACTGTGAAGAGGATGATGAGCATTAAAGAACCTCCTTTTGGAGATGTCTTCGAATTTGGCAGACAGTTCACTGGGCAAAATGTTCTCATGTCTAACACAGACAGAATTCTGCCTAAAAAGGGACAATCTTGGATTCAGGCAGAGAGGCCAGCCTAACTCTGACAAGACAAGGTAAGCGTGTCCTCTATTGTTCCTGCCTCACAAATATGTCTGTCAGATTTATTGGGCCAGGAGGTTAAAGATGATGATCAAACATTATAGAGAGTTTTAGGTGACTATTCAGGTAGCAAACTGTCTTTGCCATCTTCTCATTTGGAAAGCTACTAAGCTCTTCTCTGGCATGCTCAGGTAATCAAGTTTATTCCTTCTCAAGTCTCTGATGGGGTTGAAAACCATATAGTTTAGTTTTACAATTAAGCTTAGCTGTTTAGGAGTAAAGGTGTTTTTAAGCTTAGGTAGATTATTTAAGTTGATAATGACAAGATATGATACATATTGATTTACATTTAGAATTTTAGATACATCAAGATAGGAAAGATGTTCTCTTCAAGGTTATCACATGCAAATGGCCAAAACACTAAGAATGTAACTTTATATAATTCCTGATTGTTTCAGGGTTTTCTTGCTGTAGGTAGTTTATTGTATATATGTGTAATAATGTAAATGCATATGTGAAGAATGAAACGTGTTATGAAGCCCCTTTCAGACACGTCCACAACTATAACAAAAGAAGTTATTTGATATTTTACATTGTTACAATAGAACTACTCCATTCTAGTTCTCAATGTAATTTTCTCATTTAATTTGTTGAATCATCACAACACCTACACAATTTTATTTCTATGATGATAGGCTTTTCCAAGATTAAATTTATTAAAACATAATGAAGTCTCTTATAGCAAAAAAAATCTTTTGAGTGTAGAATTTAAAATAACTTCCATGATAAAGGCATAAATTATAATTCAGAAGTAACATAATATATATATTTGCAGAGCTTCAAGTCTCTTGTCATTTCTAGATATTATGCAAATGAAAATTATTAATAACTTTATTACGATAACTATAAATTTTAGTGTTCAGTAACAAAACAACTGAAACTAATTTACTCATAATTAATTATAGAAATAATGATAAATTTTATATTAAATTTTATTTTGCTAAAAGAATATTAACCTTTACAGTATAAATGATCCTTTTTTTTTTTTTTTTTTTAGCAAGTTGGCTTCGAAAACCTGGAAGAATAGACTAGTTATTTAAAATCCACCCAAAATAAAATAGGATATTGTCAATAATAATGATCTGATTAAACACTAGATTCCAGACTTTTCTTCTTCATTCTGTTACTTCAGTCATGTACTACAATTTCTGAAATGGTAAATAAAACATGTAGCAATATAGCTTAACTATATAAGGACCAAGAACATGTTAAATGGATTAATAATATTATTTTTGGACATATTCTAATCCTTTTAGTTTCTATGACTTTAAAACTAAACATGGTTCATTTATGATTTACTTGAAATACAAGCTACAGAGAATACATTCAGATTGCTTTTTGACAGTCACAGATGCCAGAGCATTTTTTGCTTGAAGACCATGTGATCCCATGCTTCTCTAATACAAGCAAAACTAATATCAAAACAAATTGTGACATAATGTACACATATATTAATCCCCTAAAGAATTATTAACATATGTATTATCTTAACTTCTTTGTCCTCTACCTGGTATGAAATACACACTGTGGGGCTAGGGAGCCATATGACAAGGCCTGGAGCAGAGTGTGGTTGAGGCATGTCCAAACACTGAAATCTCAACTCTAGACAGGAAGGAGTAAGACCATTATCTCCCCGTTCTGGTCCTGCATGTTTCAGCCCATGTAGCCATATGACCTCCCACCTTTGCGACCCTTGACGTGGTCATGTAGCCTGGTAGCCAGGTTATAGGTTAAGCTTACTATTTCCCTATAAGGTTGTTTCCAACAAGCACCTGGAGTTCCCTTTTGTTGAAATTAGGCATTTTCAGTACCATGGCCCTGGCTGATGATGTACACTTACTACACAAGCCTCTCCCCACTCCTCTCTCATCCCCTTCTGGGTAGAGTCATTCAGAGGACCTCTATGGTAGGCTCTGTTCTGTTTCTTCTCTTCAGCTGCTTCATGTGTCTATTATATTTGTCCTTCTGGATGAGAATTGAGCATTCTCCCTAGGGCTCTCCTTGTTATTTAGCTTTTCTAGGTCCCTGTATTGCATCTTAAATGCATATGTAAAATAGTATATATGTTCAGAATGTTGTCATTTAAAGCTGGACTTAAAATAATGCATGATAACCATTAAAAGTATATACATTTAGAGGAAATGAAGATTTATATAGTGATATTAAAAATAAATCACATCCAAGAATATTCTAATATAAGACATATAGTATACAAACCCATCTGCAAGCTGTATGCAGCGATACTCATATTAATCCCGGTACGCCAGGCTAGAAATAAACAATGTTTAAGTTTGTGAGTAAAAGAAGCCAGATTAGCAAAGAAATAATTGGTCAGGTGGACAGTGTTAAAAAATAAATGACATGCAATTCTTGGCTCAACAAAGCCAACACATGTGTTATAAACACAGAAAGGAAAGATTTTAAATCATAAATTATGTCTCTTGTACACTAGATATAACAACCTTGACATTTTTCCATTGAGTGAGGTATGCTGTCTAGATCTTGGTGACCAGATATATCAATAACAGGTTCTTATGATAAAATTGTCTTTTAAATTGGGTGTCCAGACATAAACTATGTCTAACCTAGTAATTTGCCAAAGACAGTTAGTTTAGGGGATGTTTATTCATTTGATTATTATAGTCCATCAAGATTATCATGGAAGTCTTACTCTGTCATATCAAAGTAACTACTATTAATTTTTAAGACACTACTATGAAAAACCAATTCCAAATATTATAATTGGTACATCTTGAGATATTAATAATATTTAGGTCTTCTTATCCATAATTTCTGGAAAAAAGGGAAAGAAACTTCCAAATATTGATTGTTCATTTATTCTTGGAAATAGTAATTGAATAATGGCCAAATTCATGCTAGAGAAACTTATATATGTATGTGCCGAAATATAAGAACATACCATGCAGACAAAACTGAGTTTGAATAATAAATAAATAACAGCTGTTGTTATTGGCTGAATGCATAGCATAAAGAATTTCATTTTTGATAACTGCTAATCTTCCTGTGGCTGCTAAGCAAAGAGAGATGCAATGTCACAGTATAGCATGCAACAGGGACATACAACAAGTGACATTATTCTTGGATATGTCATAAGGAAAGGAAGTTTTCATTAAGACTGAATATGGAAGGGGTTCTTGCTATTTCCTTGCCTTAGAAATTATAACTTCATCTAATTACTCTGGTGTTTTGTAAATAATTCTTTTTGGTTACATGCCAAAGGAAGTTTTTTTTTTAACTACTTTTCCAATTGATTGACGTGACTCATGGTAAAAGACTCTTGCCAGTTTAATACATAGATGAAATTGCTGTACTACTGCTTTTCACTTATTTCTTTTAGCTGTGGTTTTTGGATGAGTCTGGCATTTTTAGTTGATTAAATCATAATTAATGATTTATAGAAAAATTAAAAAGCAACACACCAAAGGATTCCATAATGCAAGTTTAATTTTATCATCCAAGGAGAAAGAGCTCAAATAAAAATGCAATGTAGCCGTGTGTGTGTGTGTGTGTGTGTGTGTGTGTGTGTGTGTGTGTGTGTATGTGTGTGTGTGTCTGTTAAAGAATGAGAGAGAGGGAGGGAGGAAGGGAGAGAGAGAGAGAGAGAGAGAGAGAGAGATATGAAATGACAGGAGACAGAGACAGAGAGAATAGAATCAGGGTTTTACTGCTTTCCTTGTTTACAAATCAATTTCAAGGGCTTCCTGCAATACTTGAGATCTTGTCTCAAAAGAAACAAAACAACAAATAAATCAACCAGGGTAGTGTCAGAACTTATACCCGTAAAATCTCATCAACATGACTTGCCACGTTTGAACAGAATAATGTTGACATCAATGAGCAAATAAAAAGGAATGAGAAGAACCCTGTGAGGACTCAATCCTACACAAACTTGGGCCACAACCCAGAGTAAAGTTGAGAGCAAGAGAGGTGGTTATTCCTGGGAGAGAACATATCGATTATTTGCCTAGTGTCAAACATTGAAAACACACAAGAAAGCAACATTATATAATCAACACACTATATTTATGAATATATATGCATAAGGAAATACATATGTGCATAATTATTTTTTTAAAAGACCATGAATTAGAAGGAGAACAGGGCGGGATCAATGGGAAGATTGAGAGGGAGGAAAAGGATTGGAAGTATGTAATTAAAGTGCAATCTCTTTATCCATTCTTCTACTGAGGGACATTTAGGCTGTTTCCATGTTCTGGCTATTATGAATAAGGCTGCTATGAACATGGTTGAGCAAATTTTCTTGTGGTGTGCTGGAGCATCTTCTGGATATATTCCAAGGAGTGGAATAGCTGGGTCTTGAGGAAGCCCTATTCCCAGTTTTCTGAGATAGCACCAGATAGATTTCCAAAGTAGTTGTACTAGTTTGCATTCCCACCAGCAATGAAGGAGTATTCCTCTCTCTCCACATCCTCACCTGCATGTGGTGTGGCTTGAATTTTTATCTTAGCCATTCTGATGGGTATAAGATGGAATCTCAGAGTTGTTTTGATTTGCATTTCCCTGATGACTAAGGAGGTTGAGCATTTCTTTAAGTGTTTCTGAGCCATTCGATATTCCTCTGTTGAGAATTCTCTGTTTAGTTTCAAGTCTCATTTCTCAATTGGGTTATTTGGTTTGGTGGTGTTTAATTTCTCGAGTTCTTTATATATTTTGGATATTAGACCTTTGTCAGATGTAGGGTGGTGAAGATCTTTTCCCAGTCTGTAGGCTGTCGCTTTGTTCTCTTGACAGTGCCTTCTGCCATACAGAAGCTTCTCAGCCTCATGAGGTCCCATTTATTAATTGTTGACATTAAGGCCTGGGCTGTTATTGTTCAGTTCAGGAAGTTGTCTTCTGTCCCTCAGTAGAAGCATGGATAAAGAAACTGTGGTACATATACACTATGGAATGCTACTCAGCTATTAAAAAGAAGGAATTCCCGAAATTTGTGGACAAATGGATTGAGCTAGAAATGATCATAATGAATGAGTTAACCCAGAAGCAGAAAGACTCAAATGGTATATACTCACTTA
>OU015748.1:13131877-13164647 GCA_907169655.1 Acomys percivali
GCCCAAGGGGCATGTCCCACGAAAGCCTTCACTTACCAGGAAACTGGGACAGAGGGGAGGACATCCTATTGGGACTCTAGATGAGAGAAGCATGGGACAATGGCAAAGTAGAAGGAAGGATCCAGTGGGTCCTAGAAACCTACAAGTAGAACATTATGATAGGCAGATTGGGCCCAGGGGTCCCGCTCAAACTAAGGCACCAGCCAAGGACAATACAGGCAGTAAACTTTAACCCCCTACCCAGATCTAGCCAATGGGCAGAACATTCTCCACAGTTGAGTGGATAGTGGGGTATGACTTTCTCACGTACTCTGGTGCCTCCTATTTGACCATGTCCCCTGGAGGGGGAGACCTGGTGGCACTCAGAGGAAGGATAGCAGGTTACCAAGAAGAGACTTGATACCCTATGAGCATATACAGGGGGAGGAAATCCCCCTCAAGAACAGTTATAGGGGAGGGGAATAAGGGGAAAATGGGAGGGAAGAAAGAATGGGAGGATACAAGGGATGGGATTACCATTGAGATGTAACAAGAATAAATTAATAAAAAAATAAATAAAATGCAATCTCAAATTATTTTCATTAAATGAAGAAAGAAAACCTAAGCACCAATCAATCAAAAGCTAAATATGCTATATATTATCCACGTTGTTTTATACCTTAGGAAGAGGTAAGAATACTGTCATAAATTGCACACCAATCTGGGCTACAGTGAAATTTAGGCTCAAAATATAATATTGGTCAAAGTGATGTTGTAATGATCAGAGTTACATAGTTGAGTTTTCTCTGATACATCTAGGGTTTGTCTATAGTAAATTCTAACAAATACACAGTATTAAAAATATCAGTGTATAGCAGTAGCTGAGTTCTCACATGCCCAGGCTGAAAGCTGTAAGCTATTTCTAAAGTAGGTACATTATGGGTCATGTCTTAAAATCTACTATGGATGACTTGGGTGACTTGATATTGATTAACTCTGCAAAAGGAAATATATATATATGTATATATATATATATACATATATATATATTTAATGTTTAACCAAGTTGGAAATTGGCACCCTGTATTTCTGAAGCTCATGGCAACCAGTGGAAAATGACACTAATTTCTTGTTAGGCTCACTTAAAACCATTAACGATTTAAATTGACAGGTAATCATGTTCAGGAACAAAGATCTTATACATGAAGGGGAAGCTGTTAAAGATAGAGAAAAAGTTTGAGCAAAAAAGTTTTTGGTTTAGTGAAATATGTGTGGACAATAGCTAAAGATTTACCACCTGAAGATGATTTTGAATTATAATTTAATTACAAAATTGACAAAACTCTAAGCAAAACTCATTCTTTCCATTTGAATGTAACCATTATTTAAAGTATGAGAATCATAGCAGGAGAGACACAGTAAGAAATTGTAAAAATTAATAGCTTAAGTGCTTAGAAAATGGGAGCTGGAGAGATGGCTTAAAGGTTAAGAGCACTGACTGCTCCTCCAGAGGTCCTGAGTTCAATTCACAGCACTACATGGTGGCTCACAGCCATCTATAATATGATATTACACCCTTTTCTGGCATACAGGTATATATGCAGGCAGAGCACTGTATACATAATAATAAATAAATGAATCTTTAAAAATTAGAGCATAGAAACTTTACATACATGTTTAAAAGCTCCAATTTCATTAAGTATTATATTTATGAAATACGAGCTTTGCAAGTAAAGCTAATAAACATGAAATCTGTATTTCTAAATAGATATTGACTGATTATAATCTCCTGATAGATAAATATTGTAAAGGTATGCTTTTTATCAGAAGAAATTTCAAAGTGACTTAAGGAATTTCCTCATTTTGAATATGTTAGTTTCTTAATATTTGTACTGTATTAAAATAGGCATTTTAAAATATTCTGGTATTTTCTTTTAAAAAATACTTTTACCTAAGATTTCCCACAATTATATTTTTATATGTTATAAAACTAGGAAAGTGATAAGTGATTTTAAAGCCTATGACAAAACTCATATATTTTATGATCATGATGCTATCAAGCTGTAAAATAAAACTTGAAACCCCTTTGTATTTCTGATCTTCATTAATAAGACTGAAATGCTTAGAATAATTAATCTTGCCTCTCCAAAAAGCTAACATTTACCTTGATCTCAGTAATGTTATTCCCTTAACAAAACCCTTTTTGATGCTCCATAAAATTTCCCATTATCATAAATTGGATTTACATTAGTTTACAATGGGCTTTACATTAGTTTATGCAGTTCACTAAAGCAGGAACCAAAGCGTAAATTGTCCTTCAATGTAATGTAAAGTTTCCTATTAATAATTCATTTTCAAAATGCACCTATTTATCAGTACAGTTGCATTATGCACTGATTACACAGAGGCGTAATTGGAGGTAGGTAGTGTATGCAGGGTAAATGCTAGATTTTTCAAATCACCTAATTTCCAGTGTAATTTGATAAACTGAAGTAGAACAAGCCAAACATTTTTCCAGGGCAAGCTAAAGATGTTCATATTAAAGCTTCATAAATGTAAACTCCTCTATGTCCTTGGGAGATTTTATCTTTCCTATTGAAACTAATAAATAAGGTTAGCTTTGGAGATGAATTCAGTACTTTTTATAATTATGTTATATAATTATATATTATGTTTTAAAAATAAATGTGACCAGTGTCTTTGATGCCAAGGTCATGAAGCTTAAACATAAAAAAAAATGAAGTGATAGATAAGTCGTAATAATTTTAAATTTTAAGATATGTTTCCTTTTCTTAACATATGACTTGATACTAAAAGTTCTCCTCCGTCATAAATTGGCATATTTTAAGTTCTGTATGGTAGTCTTGTCAGCTTTTCTTTTCATTTTCTTGTGTATACTTTTTAAAACAACTGTAAATCATTTTATTGTGGAAAAAAGTTTTTAGATATCTAGAGCATGCACAGCTAATTTTATAAATTGTCCTCAAGATCCACGGGCAGAGCTTTTAGTCTCACTTTCTTTAAGATGTGATCTGAAATAGTGTCCACATGAAAGAGGCAGTGCTGTGGCATTGTATTTCCATCTCAAAAACTGTTCAACACAAACTCAAAAGTGATGAATATTTATTCACACTGTTTACAGAATCTCTTCCAAAATGGAGAATCTCTTCATCGCCTCTCCAGTCATAAATTAACCATGTAGAACAAACCTACCTCTGTGTCCTTGTTGTTTCATACAAAAGCGCATACCTGGAAATAGTGTGTGGGGAGCACCTTTTCCTAAGCCACTTGTGCTATTAACTAGCTAAACATGAAAATTTCACTGACATTCATTCCCTTGAAATGACATGTAGTTCTTTCTTCTCAAAATATATCTCTTTGAGAAATCACACTACCAATTCTAATTTCCTCTATTTTCAAAACCGATAAACTTCAAATAATCATTCATTTGATTTCTTCAACACAGCATTATTGCCTAATTTTCACTACCATCCCATAATTGAATTGTGTTTGCTTGGTGATAGACACTCCAAATGTCTGAATCCATATTGCTCCCTATATCTACTCTATGACACTTTCCTTAACTAAAATTCTAATTTTTTCAAAAGGTCACTAAATATATGATTTCGGAAACTTCAGACACATTTAGTTTATTACTCATTAATCTTAACTCTGGAAAAAATATATTTACAATATAAAAGGAATGGAGAATATTTCTCATTTTAATTTTTCTTTTAATTTTTTTATACTTTGTTATTTTCATTTTATTTTTATGAAGTATAGATTTTAAAAATTCTTCTCTTATACATTACACTGGAACTGTAGTTTCCTTTTCCTCTACTCCTTTAAGTCCCCCCCCCCCCCCCCCGTCTTCTATCTCCACCTCTACTCTTCCCCAGATCAACCTCTTCTGCTTTTCCCATTAAGAAAAAAAAATATCCAAGGATATCAGCCAAACACAGCATAAAAACTTACAATAAGACTAGGCACTAACTGTAATATCAAGACTGGATGAGGCAATCCAGCAAAAAGAAAAGTGTCCCAAGCACATGCAAGAGGGTCAGAGACATCCCATTCCCACTATCAGCAGTTCCAAAGAACAGAAATCTACAAAACCATAATACATATGCAGAGGGCCTAGGTCAGTTGCATACAGGGTTATGCTTGTCATTTAAGTCTCTGAGTTCCTATGAGCCCTGCTTAGATGGTATCATGGGCTGTTTTATTGTGTGGTGTCCTTCACCCTCTCTGGCTCCTACAATTCATTCCCTCTTCTTCCGAGGGGTTTCCTTGGCTCCACCTAGTATTTACCTGTGAGTCTTCATCTGTTCCTATCAGTTGGTGGATACAAAATTTGGACCAAACACCAATATATGAATATAGAAAATATTATTAGGCATTATTTCATTGACAATTTTTTTTTTGTTTTGCTGGTCATTTTTTTTTCTATTCCAGGTTTCTGGGAAGTCCTGCACATCTTGACAGTGTCTGATGTGGGCAACCTCTGCTGGTATTGGGCTCAACTTAGAGCACTCATTTTTAGACACTCAGAGTTTATGCCATTCCTCATAGCTGGTGTGAGTTAGTATTACCCCAGCATATCTTTTGGGCAAGACAGATTATTGATAGAGGATTTTGTAGCTGGGTTGATATCACAGTGCCACTGCTGGAAGCCTTGCCTGGTTACAAAAGATGGCCCAAACCCCTCTTTCCTACCCACAAAATCTAATATATTTCCCATTCCTAGGGTAATGCATGCATCTTCCTTTGAGTCTTCTTTTTTACTTAATCTCTCTGGGACTGTATATTATAGCATGGCTATCCTTTACTTTACAACTAATATCCTCTTATAAATAAATACATGCCAAATTTGTCTTGCTGGGTCTGGATTGTCTCACTCAGGATAATCTTTTCTAGTTCCCATCCATTTGCTTAAAAACCTGCATGTACCATATTTTCTTCATCCATTCTTTAGTTGAAGGACATCTTAGCTGTGTCCAATTTCTAGAATTATGAGTAAAGCTACTATGAAAATAGTTGAGCAAGTGTGCTTTTGGTAAGGTGGAACATCTTTTGGGTATATGCTGAGGAATGCTGTAACTGGGTCTTGAGGTAGATAAATTTCCAGTTTTCAGAGAGACTGTCATGTTGTTTTCAACAAAATTTCAGTCATTTGATTTTACCAATGTAGACTGTGGAGCTTGATGCTGAAGTGAAAGCCTGCTAGCCCAGAGAGGCAGAGAAATCACCCAACTGACTTCCCTCCTCTGCTGATGTCCAAAAAAAAAAAAGGAATCCTCCTTACCTAAACTGAATGCCCCTCCCTCTACTTCTTGTCCATCTTCCTGTTGGTCCTCCTGACTTCCTTTTACTCTCTATGCCTTTTTTCCTAATCTGTTTACTTCCAGTGAACTTACTGCTTGCTCTTCCACTTGAATATGGCTGATTTCCACTTGAATATGGCTGATTTTATTTAATTCAAGCATGAAGGTTGTGGATAAAAGGTCTGTTCTAGGCTTGAGCCACACCACAACTAGAAACTACAAAGAAGTTTTTCAGGTAAACAACACATTTTTGTGGTTCACAGTGTGATCAAATATGCTGCAACATTGCCATATTGATTTCTATAGTAGTTTGCACTAGTGTACATTCCCACTAGCAATGCATAAATGTTCCCCTTGCAAGACATTTGCCAGCATGAGCTGTTTTTGATCTTATCATTTTTTATAGGAATCTCAAATTTGTTTTGATTTGCGTTTCTCTGACTGCTAATGATTTTGAAACTTTATTTCAATATTTCTTGGACATTTAAAATAATTGATAACTATCTTTTTCATTTTTATTTGGTTATTTGGTTTAAAAACTAGATTATTTTATTCAATATTTTCTGATTCTGATTTTTTACACTTTCAACTCCTCCCCAACTGCCCACTCATCTGAATATCCACCACTTCTTTTTATCTCTCCTTAGAGAACAAATAGCTATGTAAAAATAATTTTAAAAATGAAATCAGATAAAAATAAACAAACCAGAGTATGTTGAAACAAAGTAACAGGGAAAATAGAGACAGAGAAGAAGCACAATAAACATAGATGATAGATAGATAGATAGACAGATAGACAGACAGACAGACAGACATGTTCACATACATAAATTCCATAAAATTACATTAGAAACCATAATATATATTCAAAGTGCCAGTAAGGGAAAAATTAATATCCAAACAAAGCGTTAGTAGACAAGGAACCTCCAAACAACACCATTGGGTTCATTTCATGGTGGCTATGTATTGCTGGGCAACGATCTTTCCTTGTAATTTGAATGTTCCTACAGCAGAGCCTAGAAACAAAAGCTTCATGATAAAACTGAATTTAATTGTCTAGAGTCTACTATATCATTTTTTGGCTAAAATGAGGCCAAATTTGAAAGAAATGTCAAAGTGACTCTCATAAAGATGTTTTTATATTATAGAATCTATATGTTATGGAAGCTGTTAAATACGAAGAAATATGAAGTATAAAGCCATCTAGAAACATGTTTAAGAAGCTTTAACTTATTTTTTTACAATATTATGAAACATTTTAATAATATTTGCTCTTTAGTTAAGAGAAAAATTGTCTATATGTAAGCCTATCCATCTACAGAACATTTTGCCTAATTTATTAGATATTCAGGGAAATAATGTAAACATGGATTTATTTTATTTCTTTTGTTGATATAGAAATTAAACTATAAAAATCTTTTTTGTAAATTAGTTTCTAGAATTTTAAATATCATAACAATCCACTGATTATTATGGAAATTTTCAAACATAAAATAAGAATAGAGGTGACAGTCCAATTAATCTGCTCTCTAAACCTCATAACCTTCAGAATCTGTAGATATTGCTATTCAAGGAAGTGGTACTCAGGTAGTATATGTCTCTTGAGAGCCATGAGCTAACTCTGAGTGTGGACCATTCAAGACATGAAAAGCCTAGGACAAAGTTAGGTAATTGAAAGTGTTTAAAATTTTGGGACTAGCCTTGAGTCCTGTTACTTATGAATGTAAGACACTAAAATTGCATTTTGTGCTTTTAGAAAACACGAGCATGTTTCTTGTTTCTTTGTTCCGCCAGTTCTTTTGCATAGGAATAGGGTCTTGCTCAATACTCAGACTCTATATGAACCCACATTATTTGCCAACTAAGCCTTCTAAATGTTGTTGCTATGTTCATCTTACAGACCTACTTAATAATAATAAAAATCTTAACCCTCATTCAGAAGGACAAACAGAAAAGACACCAGAAATGCTTCAGAAGAGGCAAGAGGACTGAAGCCTACTTTTTGGAGGTCCTCTGAACGACTCCACACAAGAAGGGATCGAAGCAGATGCTGAGAATCATAGTAAAACTTTGGGACAGAACTCAGGGAGTCTTATGGAAGAGTTAGGGATAGAAGGACTTGGAAGGGACTGGAGCTCCAACAAATATGGGCCCAGGGGAACCTGCAGAGACTAATACACCAACCAAGGACCATGCATGGAGAGTACTTAGACCTGCTCAGATGTAGTTGATAGGCAGCATAATTTCTATGTGAGTGCCATAATGTGGGGCGTAGGGGCTACCACTGACATGGACTCTAGTGCCCATGCTTTGAACACTTCCCCCTGGGAAAATGGCCTTGTCAGTGCACAGAGGAAGATGATGCATGTAGTCCAGATGAATTTGGTAGGCTTGAGTCAGATGGTAGGGGAGGAGGGCTTTTCCTTTCTGAGGACTAGGGGAGGGAGGGCAGAGGGGACCAGGATGAGACTAGGGCAGGTGCTATAATTGGGATGTAAAGTGAATAAATTAAGACTAAAAATATTTTTAAAAACTTACTAAATTCTAGCGTACATGATACTACTCTGTTGAATAAAAAAATGATATAATCTTGAACATCTGAATTACCTTAAAATCAAATATAATAAATTTGACATGATATCTATCAAAGACAATCACATGTAGAGAAAATCAAGAGTAGTGAATACATGTACCAGATTTTATGTTGAGTTTTGATAATTTTTAGTGTATTTTCTACAGATGAGAGATGTATTATATATGTGATTAATGGGCTAATACAAATAAATTAGAAGACTAATGCAATTTTATAAGATTAATATAGTACAATATTTATTTGTCTAAAGTATATAAATAATCTAAAAATGAATGTGGAATTAAGCATTTATTTTGAACTTATAAGTGCAAATTTAGTTGGCAATGTTTTAACAGTATTCAACTAAGTTCTTCCCTCAGATGATAAACCAGGCTACACAAATCAAGACAGAAGTTTCTTTCTATGACTCTTTTGAAGAGCTGAGGCTAATTTAGTAAAACTGCCAGAAAGGCTAAAAATAGCTGAATGCTCTATTTCTACCAGCAGGAATACCATTTGCATATTTTCAATATCCTGAGAAAAGATGAAATCACTAACTCCAATTTATTTAACTCTTAAATTATTGTTTGAAGATAAATATGGCTTACAGTTGAGTACAAATTTTTCTAAACAAAAATTTAGACATTTAGAAATTTACTTACATTTAAGATCTCTTAAATGTGGAATTCAGGCATTCGTGTCTCTGTGAAAAGTCTTATCTGTGATTACATATATACACTTTGTAGTAACTAGGTGTGATAAATAGTGTGATAAGTTTACACAGCCCATCTTCTATGTGCCAGTAATGTGGACATGTATACACAGGAACTTTTGATAGTAATCTATACTTGGCTGACAGCTATAGGTAAGCACTTTGATAATTCTTTGCTACACAGTCACTATAAAGAACTCTAAGTTTAAACATCCAGGTTCCATGAGTTTTTATGTGTACTTGTTTTACTAAACACTTTATAGTACTCTAGGTATTTCACATCATACTTCTTGCTTTCCAGACAGTGGGATTCGAGGTCTTTTTAAAAAAGGACCAAAACTGCTCTTCCTTAAAATTCCACTATCATCATGTTTCTCCTAATTAAACTCTTAAGATCATTACTAAAACAATTGGAAAGAGATTTTTAATCAGTTAAATCTGAGATTTGGCCAGAAGCAGTGGAATTATTTTCCATTCTCACAGTTCATGTGGCCACAACCTGAATTCCATCTGATAGGAGCGTCTTAAATATATTTGGGCAGTTGAGATGGAGAATATTTCCAGAAAAACAGAGTTCCTTGTAACAAGATAGTGTTTAAAGCATGAGAGATATTAATGCACTTTCCTAAAGGATTGCATAGAGTCCAAAGCATAGGTGTGATAGACATTTAACAGGTTCTCCCTTTCAAACCAATCTTTTTACTTCCATGTGGGTGGGCTAGAAAACAATCTTAAACCTGCAGTGTTTTGGCCAACAGAGTCGATTGTCAGAGATGCTGTCTATATGCAGCCAGAACAATCAGATGGACATGGCGAGGAGCATCCACCATGTAAACATTTTCCTTCCCCAAAGCTAAGCATTCGGATGCTGGGAACTGGTGTTTTAGTTAACTAGTTTATTTACATTCATGTGTATGTTTTGGGATGCACAGAAACGACCTTAACTGTAATTTTTTCACACAATTCCCAGACCAAAGTAATATTTGACTCTTTTCAAATACTCAAAAGATTGTGTGTGTGTGTGTGTGTGTGTTTAAATAAAAAAGTCCAATTGTTACATTTTACCAATAAAGACTCAGAAACCAGATGCTCAAGTTAAAACCTGCTAGCTTAGAGAGGCAGAAAAAGCACTCAGATGCCCTTACTATGTTCCTGAAGAAGAAAGCCCCTCCTAACAGCTCACCTCCCAGAAGGAAATGACAAAAGTCTAGTTCTTCTTCTCCACTGTCTTAAATATCCTTCAACTCAAAGTCCCACCTTTCTGTTTAAGCCCTGTCAGCTGGTTTCATGTCTGCCTCTTGACATAAGATTAACGTTATTTAATCTTGTGTACAGAGACCTCTTAGATTAAAGATATGTGCTAGAGTTGAGCCACACCATAACACCCTGTTTACAATAAACAGAAATTTCATGGATTAGCGGTGTGTTAGGGATGAGCCGTACCCAACAAGAAGAAGGTCTTTACAGTTCACAATCTTGGAGTTAACAATGGGATCAAATATCCTGCAATGTGTGCATGTGTGTGTGTGTGTGTGTGTGTGTGTGTGTGTGTGTGTGTGTGTAGTGTGTGTGCATCTATAACTTATTCACAAGAATAAATGACTCATTGAGGGTATAATTTATAAACTGAAAATAAAACATCATCTCATCAGAAATAAGTGTCTAAAATCTTGATCTATTATGGCATGTGATACTTTAGAATGCACATTAACATTTGCAGAAAAGTTCTGGCATTTCTGAGCAGACAATAAAAGTCCTTCGGAAGCTTCATTATGATTGGAACTGATTTAATAATTAATAATAAAAAGGACTGGTTATTCCAAAGAAACACCTGGGTAGAAAAGGTGTCATCGTGTTGAATATTCTTAGATTCATGAAAATTTAAGTGATTCAAACTCAAATTGATTCTGATCTACGATTTTCCTTCTTCACATTTGTATTGATCAAGCTCTTGGCAGAAAACAAATATTGCTATAACTCTTATCTCTGTATATTTCATCCAGCAGGAAGTGAAAAAATACTTAGGCAACAGAGTGGTCCCGGATATGGAGGCACACCTTTGTCTGAACTCTGACAATATCTTCTATGTGTCATTCACACAATGAATGACATATGATATAATTCATTGGCAGACTCCTTACCTAATATGTGAAAATATACTGGGTTCAATCCCAAATTCAACACAAATTATTTCACTCCTGTCATATTAACTCATATATAAGTCATTATTATTCAATAAGAATTTGTAAAATAATTGACTTTTTATTTACATTCATTTATGTGTATAATTTTGGTTAACATACTGCTATCTATGTAAGTTTATTTCTCTTGACTATAATGTTCTGAGTATACATAATACAATACTCTGATGACAAAAATCTACATGAGTATCAAGGAAAAACTTTTCTAGTTTAGTTGACATTGGCTGTGATGTTTTAATTATGAATGGTCCCCATAGGCTTATATACTTGAATTCACTATGTGACAGAGGTTAGGACATATGATCTAGTTGGCCGTGTAGGAGGAAGTATGTCATTGAATGTGGACTTTGGGATTTCAAGGCTCAATGCAGGCTGTGAATCTCTCTGTTTTCTTCTGCCTCTGTATCTGTTTGGAGGTGTAACTGTCAGCTACTATTTAAGCATCGGTATGACCTAGTACTGCCATACTTCCAGCCGTGTTTTCCAGGGCTCTGAACAGAGACTAACTCTGAGCTGTAAGCACATCTGCCCTACATGTTTTTTTTCTTTTAATCTGCTTTTTATTACAATATTTATTAGATATTTTACATATACATTTATATTATTACACATATATACAATAAATTACCTACACAAGAAGGACCATGAAAACATCAGGAATTATATATTTGTTACACTCATAGTGTTTTGGCTATTTGTATTTGGCAGCCATGAAGAAAACATCTTTCCCATCTTGGTGAGTCTAAAATTCTGAATTTAAATCAATGTCTATAATATCTCATCAGTATCATCTTAAAACATCTATCTAGACCTAAAAACATCTTAACCCTTCAACAACTAAGCTTAAATGTAAAACTAAACTATTTGGTCTTCAAGTCCATCAAAGACTTGAGAAAGAATAAAATAAACTAACCGAATAAACAGCTACATGTGAGCAGCTTCCCAAATGAGAAGATGACGGAGACAGTCTACTACCTGAGGAGTCACACAAAACTCTCTATAACATTGGAGCACATTCTACCTTTTGGCTCAATATATCTGACAGATATATTTATGGACAGGAACTATTGAGGACTTGCTTACTCTGTCTTGGCAAAGTTTAGCCTTCGACTCTGCCTGCATCCATACTTGCCCTTTCTTAGGCAGAATCTGTCTGTGGAACAAATGAGGACATGTTGCCCAGTGGCTTGTTTGCCACATTTGCAGCCATCTCCATGAGGTCCTTTGATGCTCATCATCCTCTTTGAGGTGTTGCCAGAAGTTAGCCTGTCTCATTGTCAGTGAATCTTTAAAATAATAAAAACATTTATAAAATGCCATACTATGTATGTCTCTGATGTTTTTGAAGACTTTATCTAACTATTTTACCTTATCTTTCTATAGAATCATATCTATCTGTTGTACCTAAGTTGTATATTCCTGTGACAAAAATAGACTAGTAATTGATATGAGCATGTTTTGGTCATCTAACAATTAACTTGTATAACTTTATTTATTGTAAACAGCCTGAAAAACACTTTCAAAGTATTGGAATTAAACATTGTATTATAATTGGATTATATGGGTATAATACTTCATATTAGAGTAGAAAGGGCAATATATATATATATATATATAGTGTGTGTGTGAAGAATAATATTACATTTGAATGCTATATCACTGTATCTAAAATTAAACTTACTTTGCATCTATATAGAAAAATCCATACAAGTGAATTAAAAATAATCCTGTGATTGATAATTAAGGCATTAAGTTGAGAAGTTTGTTCTGTCTTCCCTATATTCCCCCTTCTTTCTTTGTCAACCCCTATCTCCAAACCTAAGAATGGAAGATAAAGGAAAAGAGAGATATACCTGGGCCCAAATTTGTTTGCTCTCTAAATAAGACCAATAATGACTTATAATCAACTCTAATTAAAAATAACCCTCTAAAGCCCAAGAAGGCAACCAAAAACCTACCTGACCCCCTTTAATAAAAGAAATAGGGTGTCATTCTCTTAAGATCCTTTCTACTTTTTAGAGGCCCAAGCTGTTTTATTCCTTTCTTTCGATTGTTTGTTTGTATTTTCATAGATTTTTATAAGGGATTTATTATTCCCTCTACGGACCTCTATTATCTTCATAAAGGCTATTTTAAGGTCTTCATTCTGTGATTCAGCTATGTTATAACACTCACATCTTGTTTTGTAGGGTTGTTAGTGTGGAGACATATTATCTTCCTGTTACTGGTGTTTATTTCATGCTGAAGTCTAGTCATCTGGGTTTGGGAACATTGTAATCCTAGGTGCTGATATCTGGCCTTGTTTTTGGTGGATGATTTTTTTGTTTCTTACTTTCTGATTTCCTCTGTAGTTTTTAGGATAGTACAGTGGCTGCATGTTGCTGTTAGGAAAATTTTACAGGATAGCTATGTGTGGCAGGATACAGGTGTGGCTGCTGGGGTTTCTGCTTAAAATGTGATTCTAGGTATTGGGAGCTAACATTTAAATATGGGGATGGGTTTGGAGGAGAGTGCCTGAGGTTTTCCACAGGACTAAAGAAAGAAGTTCTGTGGTAGTGGTGCTCAGGGTGAGTAGAGGCCACAGTGAAATTCTTTTACTCATCTTGGGATGGGACTAGGGGATTTAGTGTGGAGGAGAGAAGGAAGAGTGTGAATCTAAAGCTATCTCCTTGCTTTGATGCACTACACGCTTCACCGTGAGGCTTGTCTGCCAGGTGTTCTTAGAATGCCTTATGGAGTTGTATGGTGGAATGACAGGATAAGCGGCAAGGAAGGTTGGAGAGGTCATCTTCATGCCATGGCTTTGTTGGGGGCAGAAACGGGAGGCCAGTGCAGATGCAACGGTGTGGAGCTGGAATGAGCCTGGAAGTTCTATTTGAAGGAGAGCACTGAGAACTGAAGATCTGCAGTCAGCCTATCTGCTTCCTTGGTCATAGTGGCCTGCCGATTCTTAGTGGATGCCTGCTGGAGTGGGGGCTGGGATAACGCAATGAGCAGAGAGAAAATAGTTTAGAGTTGAAGATCTTTTTTGATTCACTAGAGAACGTAGCAGCGGTTTCCCGAAAGGAAGGCAACAGCATACTGAGGTTTCGCACTCTGTTGTGAAGCTGGAAGTAAGACTTGGGATATGAGTTTGGAGGAACTGATGGAGAGGTAAATATCTGATGTTAGCCTCCCTGCCTCCCTGGAAAGAGTGGCCTGAAGACTCCTAGGGAATGCTTGCTGGATTCGTGAGCTGGAAAAATTGCAGCGAATGAGAGAAAGGAAATTTGGAGAAGGCAGAAGAAGGCTTAAGTGATTACCATGCTGCCAGAGAGGATGGGGAGGTCCCAGCCAATGGTCTGGTACAGAGCGAGGTATAAGGCTGGATGCACAGTAATAGGGGAGGGGAGTAAGAGGAAAATGGGAGGGAGGGAAGAATGGGAGGATACAAGGGATGGGATAACCATTGAGATGTAACAAGAATAAATTAATAAATTACACACACACACACACACACACACAAAAGACTGGATGCTGGAATAGGATGAATAGAGGGAGAGGCAAATAACTACAGTTAGACTACCTACTTTCTTTCCAGAGCTTGCTTTATTTATTTGACTATTTTTGTGCGTCTCTCTTTTGCACACCATGCTTACGTAGCTCAGGAAATAACTTATGTGGGTAAAATCTCTTCTACTAACATGTGAGTCATAGGATCAACCTCAGGTCATAAAGCTTGACAGCAAAACATTTCCCAACGGGCCTTTTGCTGTTCCTTAAAAATCATCATTTAAGGATTAAATATCCCTGTTAGTGGAAAATATTCAATAGTAAATGACATTTTACTTACTATATTTCTTGATTTACAATATACTATATTTTATTTTTCTACCATGTGATATACCATGTTTATATAAGTACTATTGAATATTGTGTTATACTGTTTTATTAATGCATTAAATTATGTTTATACCTTTAAAATTATAAGCATCTTTTTATATTAAATATATAAACCTTTCCTACGATTCTTGTCTCCTTTTATATTCTAGTGTGAAAAAACTATATCAAATTTCATACAATATAAACTCTGTAAATGTTAATAAAACAAAACTACTAAATATAAAATATGCCATTGTAAAAAAAAAGAAAAAGTTGTCTGTTCATATTAAGTAGAAAAACAAAATGGAGTCAAAATGAGAGAATTTATGGTCTTCTTAAAAGAACTTTCACCTACATAGAAAATGTGACATTTGTAACATTATACAATTGCATACAGACATGAGAAACACTGTTTTTTTTTCAAGGATGATTTAGCTCTAGTATAGAAGGTAAACAATGTAGCAGTACATTTCTGACTCTTAAGAGCCAACCAAATGCAGAAGACAGCATATTCAATACATCATGTTTAAATTAGACTCACAACAATATTGTATTTAAAATATATGCAACATAAATATAATATTATTTTAATATAAACACTTAAAATTATATTTTTGACTTTTGGGATACATTATGTCTTACTAAACTTACAGTTATATTAAGGTTGTTACTGTATTATGTACATTAGAATATAAGAGAAATTAAGATTAAGATGTATGGGAACACAGATGATGAGACATGGTCTAATAACCTGAGGAATGAGATACACAACTTACTATGCTTTCACCAATTCTTCTATGTATAAAGACATTCTACCATAGAAATTAAATGGTCCATATGTAATAAGCAATTGAGCATATTTCTAGTCATAGTTTAAATTGGTATTGATGCATATATTCTACATATGTGTCATACTATATCAAATCTTTAAATATCTAACATATTTTTTAAGTTTATTGAATATTTTTCTTCTTTTTTGAGAACTATCCATTCTATCATGTATGACTAAAGGTGTCAGATTTATTGGTATTTAACTTTCTGAATTCTTTGTATATTCTAGATATTAATCCCCTGTTGTATGCACAAATAATTCAGGTTTCTCTCATTCAGTAGATTGTGTCATTGCTCGATTAAGTGCTTCCTTTACTGTGCAGAGGCACTTCAAATTTATGCAATGTTGATATTCAATTCTTGATATCATTCTGTGAGCTACTGGGACACTTTTCATACAATTCTTGGCTATAGGTGTAGCTTAAACAAATTATTGTCATGTGGATCCAAACAGAGATAATGTATAAACTATATTAAGCCAGAATCAGTGTTGTAGTTGGTTAAAATGACTTCCACAGCTCATATATTTTAAAACTTTGTTTCCCAGTTAATGGGACTGATGAGAAAAGATTAGGAGGTATGGTTGAAAATGATGTTTCTCTCTCTCTCTCTCTCTCTCTCTCTCTCTCTCTCTCTCTCTCTCTCTCTCTCTCTCTCCCCTCTCATATTAGATGCAAGCTTTCAGCTACTGCTCTGTCTTTCATGTGTCAGCTTCTATTTTTCCCCCATGTTAGTCCAAGACTCTAAGGCTTTGAAACTATAATCCCCAGTAAACCATTTTTTTTTATAAATTCCCTTTGTCATAATATCTCTTCACAGCACTAGAAACCTAACTGTGGTACTCAGAAACAGAAATGTAGCATGTTTACTTTATGTGGAAATCCTATAATACTTTAGAAGCATAGCATAATATTTCATTTTCATATTACATATAGGATATGCAAATAGAAACAATGGTCTAAGAGAAAGGAGAAGAACCAACAGGAGATAGGAACACAAAAAACTGGGAAAACAGAAGCTATCAGGGGACATTGACAAAATGGACTATTTTATGAAACTATTCTTATAAAATCCAAGCAATGTGTAAAATAATGTTTCAATAAATTAACAATCTATTTCTTAAATCAATTGCTGTCAGAAAATTGATAGGACAAGTCATAATTCACACTCTGAGTTGATAAGCTGATGTGAATACATTGTGAGGGGTGAAACTGATGCAAATTTTAGTAAAACTAGATGCTGGTAAATACTTTTGGAGGGTTAGCCAAGGGTGCCTGGCCTAAGGTGCAAGACATGAGGTCATATTGTTTTTCGAATAATAGACATTTTGGTTTTGTGTGTCTGGGTGAAAAGGGATCAGGTTCATACTCACACTACACACTAGGCAAACACTAAGCCAAACCTACATCACAGAACAATGGCTTCTTTTCCTATTTTCTCTACTATGTTTTAAAATATCAATCGTTTTAATGCCAAACTAATTATTACTGTACTATGAAAGCAGAAATTTGGATATAAGAGAAAGTGCTCTAGATGTGAAATAACTTTCGGATATAGATATTACAGTAATAGTAACAAAATATGTGTGGGTCCTCTGATGGAATCTTCTTGAGGTTTAATTTTTTTATATCTGGCAATGACTGTATGAATTAATGTATCTAATTATGGAATGTCATGTTGATACACACACTTATTCATAGTAATGACAACTAGTGAATTAGTTGCTGTTTTAATATTATTTATTAAGTTCCTTTATACGTTAAATATTTTCAATTCCAGATGGTGCATGAATAAGAAATGGTGCAGAATAGTTTTTATATTTATTCTCACATCCCTACACAGTTTAATTACTCATCAAAAGGCTCTGAACAATAGCGAGCTACATAGAAGAGCTATATTATGCAACAGCACAGCACATTTGAGCTTTGTTTATCACAGCACAATAAAGAGACTCGCTTGGTAATTAGCTATAATTTGGTAATTATAGAAAATTATCCTGAAATATGCTCTACTAGTAGGTGTGTGTGTGTGTGTGTGTGTGTGTGTGTGTGTTTTCCTTTACCTTACCTTATTGCCTTTGAGATTCTTCTATTGTTCCAATACTATCCTGGAACAGGGACTTTGCAAACATTAGCTTTTTACAGGATGATTCTACTTAAGTATCTGAAGCTTTCTAATATCCCTAAGGTGGCTAACACAGACACTCCTCTGATCAACACTCCTATTACAGAAAAATAAGCCCTACATTCACAACATCACTTTCCCGAGTGGACTTTTCTTCTTTGCATATATCATTATGTGAAGTCATGTCATAGTTCATATTTTTTAAACTCTTTATCGTGGGATTTTAATATACACCGATTTACCTCCTCAGGATTTGAAAAGTTCCTGACCTATTTTCATGTTTCAGATATCTAGTGAAAGCCTGTTGAATGAAGAAAAGGAACACTGTATAAGAGCTATGCACAGAGCTATGCACAGAACTCACTTATAATATGCTAATGAGAAATATGGTGTCATACATGCATTTCATTTAAACCAAGTGAATTTTTTAAACCCCAAATACATTTTTCAATATTTCTAAAAATGTAGAAATTAACTTCAAGGGTTTGAAGTACTATTTAATGCTTAGCAGATATCATAGTTTAATCTTTGGGAAGCAGAACTCCATTTTCTTTATGATGAAATAACTTCTCCCTTAGAAGAGTTACATTAACTTCAATTTTTCCTGCTAATGGAAAGCTGAGCACTCCTATAGATCATGCTAGCTTGTAGATTTATAGAGAATAGCTAGAAATTGCCTCTTTAAATAACTTAGATAATTAAATAAAAAAAGTTGTTAGGATGTAGATTAGAAAAAAATGTCATATTTAATTATAGCTGTGTTAATGCCGGACATTTAAAATGTTTTCACTTTCTTACTCTTATTCCAAGTGTTATGAAGCAAGGATTTCTTTCTTTTTTTTTTTTTCTGTATTGTTAAGTTTTGCTTTGCTTTTTGCTTTCTTTTCTGTTTCTGTCTTAATCATTTGGACACAGTAAGCCTCTCGGAGGTCCTCCTAATCTGTATGAAACAGAACAGAAACCAGGGCTCAAGGCAACAAAGCACTCCTCCTCCTCTACCTCATCTGCTCCCCCTTTTCTTAGAAATATCATATATTCTTCTTCAATCAAGTACCTATCAAGTTATTATTATTATTATCTCTGACAAATAAACATGAGCCTATAGGAGCCTGCATCAACATGTGACAAATCAGTCGGCATTTGTTGGAGCAATACTGAATAACAAGCACTCAAATAAAGAGGGTGAAACAGTATATGCCATAAGAACATCAGTAGCATCCTTTATATGACTAGGAAAGCTTTCATGATGTGAGTGTTATAGGAACTTTGTCCAAGAGAGCAGAAAAGTTTCTGTTCACTATTTTTATGTATATCACAGAGTCTGGGTCACATTGCTAAGAAAGCATATACATGTTGCATTGAGAAAGCCCAGTTCTAAAAAGTACTATTCCAGTGGGTCCCAGAAACCTACAAGTAGAACATTATGATAGGCAGATTTGGGCCAAGGGGTCCCACTCAAACTAAGGCAACAGCCAAGGACAATACAGGCGGTAAAATTTAAACCCCTACCCAGATCTAGCCAATGGACAGGACATTCTCCACACTTGAGTGGAGAGTGGGATATGACTTTCTCACGTACTCTGGTGCCTCACATTTGACTATGTCCCCTGGAGGGGGAGACCTGGTGGCACTTAGAGGAAGGACAGCAGGTCACGGAGAAGAGACTTGATACCCTATGAGCATATACAGGAGGAGGTAATCCCTCTCAGGAACAGTCATAGGGGAGGGGAATAAGGGGAAAATGGGAGGGAGGGAAGAATGGGATGATACAAGGGATGGGATAACCATAGAGATGTAACAAGAATAAATTAATAAAATTTTAAAAAAAGGAGAGATCTATACTCGTTTGCTTTCTTCTGCTGTGTCCTTGTGTTTGTTTACGTCTCCGTATATGCTTCACATATAGTGATAACATTTTATAGCAACTTTTTGGCCTCATTTACATACCCCAAAAGCCTGAAATCTTTACTACACCTTTATGTTTATATTTTGCATTTTTATCCCCAAATTCTGAGTGGGTGTTTAAGGTTCTGGCCTGCAGAGGGTTAATAACCTTCATTTGCTGTTGTAAAACTGCTAATCTCTCCTGCTTTCTGGACTGCTTCAATGTGGAAGCTCCTTTCTGCATGAATGGAAATCTGCTGAGGCCATTTCCTGACTCACTCCTACAGAGTCAATGCCCTGGAAACCTGAGAGAGGCTGCAGTGTTTCAGTTTTCCCCCAGTGATCACCTGACATCCGTGGAAGTAAAGATACAGTCTGAATTTGTCTAACTGATGTCTTTCTTCTTCCATGACCTCTAAATTTTCCCACCTCTTCACCTAGCTTATGTCTTTATATGGTTTATCTCAGCAGAAACCAAAATGATCTGTTAAAAGAAACACATGTTGGTACAATTCAAATACATTTAAACAGCTTAAGAAAAGTCAATGTTAAACTACAGTGCATTTTTTTCCATGAAAAGCCAAATATATGACATAGGAAGTGGTTAATTTGACACTATTATTATAGCAGTGTTTCATCTGTAACTAATTTGTTGTAAAATAAAAACATTCTCAAAAATAGGATGAGCCAATTCAAAACAGAGCAAAACTACCAAAGTCTGCTTTACATCTCACATGTAAGCAAAAATAATTAGCTTTTTGACGTCATTGAGAAAAGATGAACAAAGGATTTTTAAAAACATATCAATGGTTAACTAATATTGCATATATTTAATTATGATTTTAAAATAAGGAGCATTTTCTGTCTCCTTGAAGCTCAAATAAACTCAACAAAGTAGAAGTTTAACATGTAGGAATTTAAGTATGATTGAGTGAGACCACAAAATAGAATTGTAGAAGTCAGGCAGAAAACAAAATTCAATTGTTAGTAAAATATATTAAGATCACATCTTCTAAATTACTATCACAACTCTTTTGAATCCTTAATATTTATAATAATTATAGTAAACTGGGGAATCAAGCATCCCCAGAAGACTATCTTATGAAGCAGTAATTAAGTGTAATAGTCAGATAAAGTCTACTCAGCATAGACATTACTTTGATCTGTGTTTTACCTAAATATACAACTTCTTACAAGTTTATAGCTGCTTATTCTCTGAAACATATGAAGAATAATTATCTTCCTTTCTCATTTAATTGTATGAACTTCTGCTTATTCTTATTTATTTATTTATTTATTTATTTATTTACTCACTTTATATACTGGTTGTAGGCCCATCCCTCCTTTCTTCCCAGTCTTTCCCTCCCTTCCCTTCCTTTCCCCCTCCCCATTCCTGTTTTCCCCAGCTCATCAAGCTATATTAGGACTGAGCATGTCGTCTTCCCCTGTGGCCTGGCAAGGCAGTCCTGCCAGGGGCAAGTAATCAGAAAGCTGGCAAGAGTGTCCATGTCAGGGACAGCCCCCGACTCCCCTTAATAGAGGACCCACATGAATCCAGAGCTGTCTATCAGCTACATCTTTTTTACGGGGTCTAGGTCTAGTTCATGCAAGGTCCTTGGTTGGTGCTTCAATCTCAGCAAGCCTCTCTGGGTCCTAGCTAGTTGGCTTTGCTGGTCTTCTTGTGAAGCTCCTGTTACCTCCAGGTCCTTTTGTCCTTGCCCTCACTTTTCCACAAGACTCCATACACAATGCCCAATGTTTTGCTGTGAGTATCAGCATCTGTTTCTAGGCATTGCTGGCTAGAGCATCTCAGAAGATGGCTGGGCTAGTCTCCTGTCTGCAAGCATAGCACGGTATTTTTAATTGTGTCAGGGGCTGTTTCTCTCTTATGGGGTGGGTCATGGTTTGGGTCAAGCATTGGTTGGACCTTCCCTAAGGGTCTGCTCTATCTGTTCTTTATCCCTGCACATCTTGTAGGCGGGGCGAATTTCAAGTTGAAGTTTTTGTGGATGGGTTGGTGCTCCCTCCCTCTACTAGGAGACTTCTCTAGTTAAAGGGCATCCTCTTCAGTTTTTACAGTTGCTGCTACTAGGAATCTCTGCTAGTCTCAGTCCCTTACATATCCCTGGGAGTCTACCCTGACCTGTCTCCAGCTTGTCCCTGCCCACAGTTTCTCTTTTCTCTACAGGCTTTTTGTCCTCCTGCTCCTGCTTTCCCCCAGGTCTGAACTCTACCCTAATATCTCCCTGTGATTCCTCTCCTACCTTGCTCTCTCTCTTCAACTACTACCACTGTCCATTGTGTTTCCCCTTCTTAGTGAGATTTAAGGATCCTCCCTCGGATCTTCCTTGCTACTTATCTTCTTTGCCTTGTGCATTGTGGTATGTTACCCTGTTTTATATGACTAAACTCAACTTATAAGTGATTACATACCATGTGTGTCTTAAGACACAGGATATCAGGTATTTCTGACTTTTAATGCATTGTGCGCAGCTACTATGTGCCTTCTAACCAACTTATCTTGTTTTATCTTGAAATTTCTAGTTTTTCTAATGAGACATATATTATTCATTCTAAAAGTAACATGTTAGTGTTTTGTTAATACTTTATATGATAATTTAGTGACTTATTAATAAATTCCTTTTGTCATTGACTCAATGGGTGGTCTTCCTTCAGGGTGTAATGCAGGCTGACCACGAAGAAATGCTGAATTCAAATCTCAGTACCAAGTTATTTGTGTGAATAAGATACTATGAAATTTCAGCAGTATGGACTTTAGCTCAAAATCCTGAGTAATTTTAGAAGAAATACTGTCATTTTAACATCCTTAATACCTCTGATTAGTCAAACTTTTCCTGCCTATTATGCTTATTGAAACAAACTTTTCTTATGCTAATTGTTCTTCAGGCACAGCTGTTCTTGAGTTCTGAACTACCTGGAAAGAGCATGAATCTGGTGTTAGAATAAAAATCAGAGTTGGGAGCCTGTGACACTATGAAGACAGTGTGTCCGCTACAGATTTTACAGGTCATTGTGTGGGTGAGTTTTGAAGACAGAGTTAGACAATCCTCTTTTCTATTCTACTTAATTATAATATAACTTTTAGCTGAAAGGGCAAAAATTCTAACTGCATTTTTAGATCAGTTCTTATTAAATTATATGTCATGGGAAGATATTACAATAGCTTAATTTTCTTGACTCATTCATGCATTTTAGTTACAGAAACAATATTTCTAATGTCATTACTATCTCAGAAAGCCAGATATGGGTTTGTTAAATTTATGGTGACTTAAAAATCTATACTTAAACATAAAACATTTATTATATATAGAACGCATATTCTATATGAATATTCAAAACTATCACTTATACTTTCTGTTAATTAAATATTGGTCTTTAAAGAACATTTTTAGAACTGTAATATTCCACAATTAGCACATATAATTTTTTGAGGGGGAACATTTTATGTTTTGTAAAATCCTAATAAATATTTTGCTAATTGATAAAATATAACTGCCAATTTTTCTAAGATAAAATGATTGGTATATCATTCTTTCTAAGACATATATTCATGTGATCTTATAATTGAAGTGATTTGATAAGATCTAAAATATTTAGTATTATAAAGTATTGAGTATTTTACAAGAGAGTACAAAACATTTTGCATGAAGATTTGAATAAAACTTATTTTTATTGTTCTAGGCTTTGGTTTATTCACAGTTGCTTTTAAGATATATATAGTTCTGACTATCCTTTAAGTCTATAAAATGCCAAGTGTGCTCAAGGAATCATTAATTCTTCCTCCTATCTCCTACTATTCAGATTTCAGGAGTATACCTTCACGCATTGCATTGTGTTATACTTTTAAATCCTCTTTCAATTGCTCAAAGTAAGGAGAAAAAGGTAGGTGTTCTAATATTATTACAAAATTTTCACTCCTGGGCCTTATGGGGTTATCCATAAGAAAATGTGATGTTAGTAGTAACCGATTGGTGAAAGTATGGGGAAGTGATTTGCAGTGATTTGGTTAACAACATGCAGGACAGTGTCTTTGCAGTAGCAGCCCTTTTATTCAGCCTTTCTTTCAGTTGATAGAGACAAAGAGGAATGGACTAAATAAGCTGCCTAAACATCATGTGTTGAATATTAGGACTGCTCCTTGCAGGGGACAGACAAGAGGTATTATCATTTCCTTGATTCTAGCGTCACTATTTATTTTGTTTAAAAGTAGGTTTTATATTACTACCAATTATTCTGCACTTTAGACAGAATTTTAGGATGACTGTTGAACCTCATAACCTAAGAGAGCAAAATAATGACTTGTGTGAAGAGCTGCAGTTTCCTAAAGTGTCAGAGAAAGGGATATCATAAAGGCCAATTTCTTCTTATCTCTAGAACTACAAATCCTGTTGTCCTGATTATAATTTATATGTTTAAAAAACGGGACCCAAGCCTGAAGCTGCTTTCAAGATGGTGGCTAAGGTGGAGTGTAGCCCTCTCAGGTCGGCTCAGTCTGTCTGCCCTGGGTCCTAGCTATATCAGGCAAGTATGCTTCATCAGGCAGGCAGAGAGAGATCAGAAGCTGCTAGCAGGATGGGAACTAATTTGAAGTGGCTAATGTGGCCATCGCCTCTACTCAGTTCTGCCTAACTGCTGTTTTTTTTTGGAGGGGCGGGGGACATGGTTTCTCTGTGTAGCCTTGGCTATCCTGGACTCGCTTTGTAGTCCAGGCTGGCCTCGAACTCAGAGATCTGCCTGCCTCTGCCTCCCGAGTGCTGGGATTAAAGGCGTGCGCCACCACGCCCCGGCTGCCTATCTGCTCTTTGTCCCAGATCAGGTAAGTAGCCCATGCGCAGAGAGAGCCCATAGCTGCACGTGTGTCTCACAGTCTTTTTCAAGATAGTGACTAATGGGGGTTGTTTCCAATTCTGTAGATTAGCTGGGTGGTCAGGTGTTGGATCCACCCATGCTTCACACAATCTGGATCCCTCTCAGCTGGTGATCAGCACTGGTGTTTTGTGGCTCTCAGTTTGGTCTTTAGGTAGCTGTTCGGTCCTGGTTGTACTGATGATCAGAAGAAGTGTGTGATTGGTGTCGCCATCTTGGATCTCAGGTAATTAATTCTGTTCCTTCTCAAGTCTCTGATGGGATTGAAGACCAGATAGTTTAGCTAAAATTAGTTGTTGAGGGGTTAAGATGTTTTTAGGTATAGATAGATGTTGTAAGTTGATAATGATGAGATATGATAGATATTGATTTACATTCAGAATTCTAGACTAACCAAGATAGGAAAGATGTTTTCTTCAAGGCTGCCAAATACAAATAGGCAAAACACTAAGAATGTAACGTTTATATAATTCCTGATTGTTTCTTGGTTCTTCTTGTTGTAGGTGGTTTATTGTATATATGTATAATAATATATAATATAAAAAAGAAAATGAAGCAAAAGTAAAGCTAAAAATACAGTAAAATTAAAAGTAAAAATTAGATATAACATTAATGACAGTAATTATCCAAATAGCCTTAAGAGTGCCTTGAAAACCACTCAGGGAGTCTTCAAAGTACTAAGGAAGTATGGTAAGACAGTTATTATTTTGAACATTTCTAGATGAACTTTACATTTCAGTGTTGGCTTCATTTTTTAATTAAGGAATATCCTGGCAAAACCAGAATACAAAATGTCATGCTCAATGTGTGAGGACTTTAGAAAATGCATTTGCTAATTAAAAGTATATTTCTAAGTATATTCTTTGAAATTGTTAATAACATTATAAAAACAATTAAATGTTATTGGGTTAGTCTGTTTCCTCAAGAGTAAAAATAACATAAAGGAATAGCTCACAATGTGCTGTTCAAATGGTTGTTCTATCACTGTTTTGTAATTCAACACAAACAAACAAAAGAAAAAATTAATACTAACTGATATACACTACTCATCTAATAAAAGTAATAATAGCTAAAGCAATTATATAAATATAGCCTTAAAATATATATACTTTTTGCATTTTGTAGAACTTAGTTCCATTTAAACATTACATTAGTAAAATAGACACTAATATTTATTTTTCTTATCAAAATAAATACTGATTAATAAATTGTATTCATGTCAATTCATAACACATTTAATAAAATATAACTTAGGGGAAAGACTGCAGTACAAAGAAAGAAAATCACCAAAATAAATTTTTGTTATGTTTTAGACCAGTGTTACATTACTAATGTACCCTTGATAGTGAATACAATATCAAGAAATGCTGGGAAGATAATTGCCACGTAATATTTTCTATGTTGCTTCTCTGCAATATCACCTATCACTAGTTTCAAGTTGAAAAAAGTTTGCCTGCTGTATTCATCTCTAAGTATAGATTTTTGTCTGTAAAACATTTTTGGTAAAATGCATCTATAAACTTCTGGTCCATATTTAAAGTATCTTTGTGAAAAACATGACTATGCAGGAAAGAGTGAATTATTTCAGTGCCCATTGCACTTGCATTCAGCTCAGGGTGTGTGTGTTTTCCTTCTTGGCTGATATTTGTCTCAATCAAAATTCTTCCAAGTGCAGTACAAATCACTGTTTGTGATTCTAGAAAAGGAAGACTGTGTTATATAAAAAAAAAAGCCAAAACATGCATGATAAATAAGTTTTTTTCAGCCATAATGAAATAAGGATGGATAATCAATATGTGTTTAAGCAGTAAGGAGCATGTGTTGTGGTTAATTTATAAATAAGGCTTAAATGTTTATTATTATACTAATTATTATTGTGAGTGTATTTTCTAACCCACTAGAAGTCAATGAAGACACAGATACTTGACATTTTAAAATAGCCTAGGTTCACCTGGGGCAGGGCAGATATTAATCCCCTAAACTACCTCCTACATTGGGACAGGTATCCCATACCCTAGCTCAATCCCATGCCATAGGCTTCTAATAATTTCTATTGAACTACTTGCAATCCAAAATCCCAAATACTTGCTAATGCTCTTCATCTTAGCCACATCTTCTATCCACACTGGACATGTGCCTCTCCTCCACTTAACCCACGTGAATCCAAACAGATGCTGAGACTCACAGCCAAACTTTGGGGTGGAGCACAGGGAGTCCTATGGAAAAGTTGAGAAATAGAAGGACCTGGAGGGGACAGGAGCTCTACAAGGAAACTAATTCAGCAAAGAAGTCCAGGCAGAGCAGGATGTGCTGCAGAGACTGGTGCACCACCCAAGGACCATGCGTGGTAAGGACTGATGCCCTCAGTTTGGATGCAGTAGATAGGAAGCACAATCTCCTTGTGGGACCCATAATATGGGGAGTAGGGACTACTTCTGACTTGCACTCTTGTGACCACTCACTGATCACTTTCCCCTCTTGTGGCTGCCTTTCCAGGGCACAGAGGAAGAGAATAAATGTTGTCCAGATGAGACTTGATAGGCTGAGGTCAGATGTTAGGGGAGGAGAGCTCCCCCTTTCTGAGGACTAGGGGATGTGGGGGAGGGAATATGAGGGATGAAGTGTGGCACCGGGATTAAGTATGAGAGTGTTAAAATGGGTGCTTCAGGTTCATCCACGGTTCTGGTGGATCAAGTAGTGAGATTGTTAGAGGATCAAGGCACCAGGAATAAGCATGAGAGTGTTAAAAATTTTATAAAAACAATAGAAGTGAATAGTTCTTGGTTTATGGTATCAGGAGAGCTAAATATCCAAGATTGGGATCAGGTGAAGTCTGATCTCCAGAGGACTTTACGAAATGAAGAGTCCAACAGTGTTCCTATCACTACCTTTTCATTATGGCGTCTTGTTAGAGATGCACTTAGGAGCAAGGATGAGAAAATAAGAGAGCAGCTAGGAAGTTTGGAATTTGCCCTAAATGAAGTGCAGGAAGAGCAATCTGTAAAATCTTTGGTCCTGTCTGAGATTGCCTCTGATATATCTTCTTCTAATTCTGAGGAGGAAGAGGCAACTTTAACCTCTGAGATACGGGCCATAAAGAAGAAGGTGAAGGAGTGTAAGATCAAAGAAAAAGAAACTAGAGGAGAGTGGCCCCCGGCGTATAACCCAGATTATCAAAGTCAGTTATCTTTGGCAGAGCCTTTTGCTCCCTCTTGGGGAGTAGTCTTTATAGTAGTCAAAGTGCCTCACCCAACTAACCCAGGGCAAATGCAGAGAAAACATGAAGCCCTCCAGTTTAAAGACATAAAACAGCTTAAGGAGGCAGTTATGGCCTATGGTCCACTGCCCCTTTTACTATTGCCATTTTTGAATCCTTTACAGGACAATTTTTAACACCTAGTGATTGGCAACAAATGTGTAGAACAGTCCTCAGTGGGGGTGATTATTTGCTTTGGGCGAGTGATTATCAAGAACAGTGTATTTAGACCGCCACACGTAATGCAGAGGCTGGGGTTCAACAGAGAAACGTGGATATGCTAGCAGGCATGGGTTTGTATCCTGAACTTAGTGCCCAGATACAATATGACCCAGCTGTGTATGCGCAGATTGCAACTTGCGCCACAAGGGCTTGGAAGTCCTTGCCTAAGACAGGAGAGCAGCTGTCTAAAGTGGTCCAGGGACCCTCGGAGCCCTTCCAGCAATTTGTTGATCACCTTATGCAATTGGCAGGAAGGATTTTTGGAGACGTGGAAGGAGCCATGCCTATTATTAAACAATTGGCCTTTGAAAATGCTAATAAGTATAGCAAGGAAGCTCTTCGGCCTTATAAATACCAAAGTGTGAATAACTATCTGAAAATTTGCCGAAGTATAGATACTACTCACATAATGGGACAAGTAATAGCTTCTGCTGTTCAGCGACGGTCACCTTCTGGGGGAGTCCAGGTGAAAACATGTTTCAGATGTGGCCAGATAGGACACCTTAAGAGAGAATGTACTCAAAGGGAGACTAGACAAGATCGAGATAGAGTTGATCATACTAAGCCAGGTTTGTGTCCTTGTTGCCCACCAGGGTATCATTGGGGGAATGAGCAATGCTCTAAGACAAATAGGCAAGGGAGGCCATTACAGGGAAACGGGCCCCGGGGTCAGCTCCGGGCCCCGTCAAGGCAGGTGTGCGGAGCATTGTAGACACTTGTCCTTTAAATGATTCAACCTGTGCATTCTATTCCCCAAAGAAACCCATTTTTATATGAGATCTCACCTGGGGGACAGCAGCCAGAACAGGATTGGACCTCTGTACCTCCACCAAGGTCATATTAACACCTCAGATGGGCCCCCAGGCCATTGGGACAGGAGTTTTTGGTCCGTTACCTGATGGCTCATTGGGACTGTTGCTAGGTCAAAGTAGTGCCCTTATGAGAGGTCTTAAAGTTATTACTGGAGTCACTGATGCTGATACAAGGGGAGAAATAAAAATTATGGTGGAAACTACTAAGGGCATTCTGGTGATTCCCCAAGGAGCCCCTTTAGCTCAAATAATCCTAGTACCTCAATTCCGAACAACCAACCCATTTTTAAAGGAAAAGAGAGACGAGGGAGAGTTCAGCTCTACTGGGCCAGTGGCTTATTGGAGTGCAACCCTTAATGACCGCTCTATGCTTACACTGAAAATTGATAGCAGAGACTTTAAAGGCCTACTGGACACGGGAGCGGATACCTCTGTCCTTTCGCTCTCCTATTGGCCTACGGCCTGGCCACTGCAACAAACAAATACCCAATTGAAAGGAGTGGGAACAGCCAACATTCCTTTTCTCAGTACTAAGATGTTGACTTGGAAGGATGAGGAGGGACATCAGGGAATATTTCAGCCATATGTCCTCCCTCATATTCCTATTAATTTATGGGGAAGGGATATACTGGAAGGAATGGGGGTTTTATTGATCACACAGCCAGTACAAAGAATATTAGATCAACAGTGATTTTGTCCAGGACAAGGTTTAGGCAGAAACCTACAGGGCTATAACTGTCCTGTTTCAGACCAAGAGATAACTCTCTGCCACCCTTCTGATAAATAGGGGCTAGGGTATTTTCATAGGGGCCATTGTTGAACAGCCTTCAATTCTACTATTCCTATTAACTGGAAAAATGATACCCCAATTTGGGTTGAACAGTGGCCCCTGTCTAAAGAGAACTTGGAGGCTGCCAACATGCTTGTACAAGAGCAGCTCGCTATAGATCATATTATACATTCTTCATCCCCTTGGAACACACCTATTTTTGTTATCAAAAAGAAATCAGGAAAATGGAGATTGACCTTAGAGCTGTCAATGCTACGATGGTAGTTATGGCGGCCACTCAACCTGGCCTCCCTGTTCCAGTAGCCATTCCTAAGCATTGGCATATGATTGTAATTGACATGAAAGATTGTTTCTTTACTATTCCCCTACATCCCAATGATTCACAACGGTTTGCCTTTAGTGTTCCCTCTGTTAATTTTCGAGAACCTTATAAAAGATATCAATGGGTAGTGTTGCCTCAGGATATGGCTAATAGTCCCACCATTTGTCAGAATTATGTGTCATCTGCCATAGAGCCTGTCAGGATGCATTTCCATGCCGTATATATTATTCATTATATGGATGATATTTTGCTGGCTGCACAGACAGAGGAAGAGGTATTAGCTGCCTTAGCTGACTTGCAGGAGATGCTGAAACAGGCTCATTTACAGATCTCACCTGAGAAAATTCAAAAGCAATTTCTTTATCAATATTTAGGTCATCAGTTGTTGCAGAATGGTGTTAAACCTCAAAATATTACTTTAAGATTGGATTCCCTTTTCACTCTCAATGATTTTCAGAAGCTTCTGGGAGATATTAATTGGATTAGTCCCAGTTTAGGAATTACTTCTGGACAGTTAAAACCTTTGTTTGATATTTTGCAAGGAGATCCTGATCCTACTTCTGCCTGACATTTAACACTGGAGGGTCGTACTTGCACAGAACTTCTGCAAAAGGCCCTATCTCAGGTCCATGTTAATTATGTAGATTATAACCAACCGTTATTGCTATTGATATTCTACACAGCCCATGCTCCTACTGGAGTTTTTTGGCAGACTGGGCCTATCTTGTGGGTACACTCGCAGGCTTCACCTGCTAGAATAGTAATTTCATATCCTCAAGCTGTAATTGTCGGTGCAGCCCCCAACCAGCAGGAAGGACACCAACACCAGGAACTCTTCTTGTGGCAGTTTACTCAGGATTCTTGAATAACGGTTGACCCCGAGGACCGCACCCAGAAAGCCTTTATAGTGCGACCGCTCCAATCAGAGTCTGCCACGTTGTCACTCACAATTGGTGCAGAAGGATCGCGCCACCGAATGTCATACCATTGCACATGCGCATAAGGGGCTCACTCAAGGGCGCATTGCGCATTCGCATTGCTCCGGGGAAGCAGCAGGGAGCGCTGCTATCTGTGGCTCTCCACATGTAATAACACTATTATTTAAGGCCCAGAAATCTAGCCTGCATATTTTTGGAAAAGAGCCTGATATAGTAATCTCTCCTTTTTCTTTGGCCCAAGTAACATGGCTTCAAAATAATAATGATGATTGGGCAATTTTTATGTCTTCTACCCTCAGCAAATTTGACAATCATTATCCTCTAAATAAGTTAGTTGAATTTTTTTAAATGCAACCTCTTGTTTTTCCTAAAATTATACAGAAGCAGCCTATTCCTCATGCTAGGGTGGTCTTTACTGATGGAACTTCTAAAGGTATTGCAGCAGTCTTTTCCTGGGAGGTAATCAAACGAATTATGGTCGATACCCTTTCTGCTCAGGTGGCCGAATTGCAGGCTATTCTTTTGGCTCTACAGTTATTTCCTAATACAGCTGTAAATATTTATTCTGATAGTAAATATGTAACTCAAATTCTCTCTCCCCTGGAAACATCTGCCTATGTAGCTCCTATTTCTTCGGTACATGGTCTGCTCTTACAGATTCAGGGATTAATTTGGCTGAGACAGGATCCTTTTTTTTTTTTTTTTTGGACACTTAAGAGTGCACACATCCCTACCTGGACCCTTGAGTGAGGGAAACAGGATGGTGGATGCCCTTACTCAAGAGCCCATAGCTCTGACATTAATCACAGGGGTGGATAAGCTCAGCAATTACACCATAAATTCCACCTCAACGCCAGGTCCTTATGTTATCAAACTGGTGTTACCAAAGATCAAGACACCCAAATAGTTAAAGACTGTCCATCTTGTGCAGAGTTCCTTCCAATTCTTCAAACTGGGGTCAGTCCTAAAGGACTCCTGCCGAATCATATTTGGCAAATGTATGTAACTCACTTTCCCAGCTTTGGTGAATTACAATATGTTCATGTGTCTATAGACACATACTCAGGTTTATTTTTGCTTAAGCTCACTCAGGGAAAAAGATACGAAACGTTAAGGAACATCTGCTCTTGCCTTTCGCCTGTATGGGCACTCTCAAGCAAATAAAAACTGATAATGGGCCTGCATATATTAGTGCTGGTCTTGCCAAGTTTCTAGATGACTACGAGATCATTCATAAAACCGGGATCCCATATAATCCCCAGGGACAAGCCTTGGTAGAACGTGCACATCACACCATTAAGGCTTCTCTTGCTAAAATAAAGAAGGGGGAGTATAGAGGAGAATCCTCCCCGCATTCTCAATTAGCATATATTTTGTATATTCTCAATTTTTTAACTGTGGACGATTCAGACTTATCTGTTGTGGATAGACATTGGAGACCTCTCAAGTCACATAAAGGACTGGTTAAATGGAAAGATCTTTCCACTGGTCAGTGGAAGGGTCTGGACCCCATTCTGGTGTGGGCCTGAGGGTCTGCTTGTGTCTTTCCACAGGACAATGAAGTACCAATCTGGGTTCCTGGGCATTATGTGCGTCCTGTTGTTCCACAAGAGTCCAATGACAGGTAAGATAGGAAACTGTCCTGGTGACCTAAGACAGGAGCTCACTTGTATTTTATATAAAAGGAGGACTTGTAGGAACCAGGCCCGACTGGGCTGCCTGCCTGTCTTGCTGTTTCATGTCCTGTTTCTAGCAGCTTCCATGCCTGTGTTTATCTTGATTAGCTAGTCATGTTTACTGCACTGAGAACGCGCCCCTCCCTTCCTAGAGACTTTTCCTCCTGTGTGCGATCAGCTCTTGAGGGATTTCACCTGGGAGGAGGATTCCTGTTTTCCTGCCTATACGAAGGCTCTTTGGAACTCTGAAGAAAAATGAGAATAATAAACCGCTGCCACGGCTGCTGCTGTGGCTGCTGCTCTCTTAGCACAAAGGACCCGCTGTGTTACTGTGTGTGTGTGTGTGTGTGTGTGTGTGTGTGTGTGTGTGTGTGTGTGT
>OU015748.1:13169656-13190441 GCA_907169655.1 Acomys percivali
GAGGGGGGGGGGAAGGAGTGAGGGAGGGAGACAGGGAAAGAGACAGAGAAAGAGAAAGAGAGACAGAGAGAGACAGAGAGAGACAGAGAGAGACAGAGACAGAGACAGAGAGAGAAAGTACCACAATATGTTGTATGAGATATGTGTATTTTCTTCTTATGAATACATATGAACTAGAAGTAACTAAATTTTGTCAAATCAAATAGGAAGGTTTGTCCTTTTCTCAGAGCTGATAAAAACTGTGTCACATGAAGTATATCCTTGCTCTTGTTTCTTCTCTTTCATTCTATATTTTGACAACGCATAACAGTCGACTCTCTAATGCCGGTGACCATCTTATCTTTCCTGTTAAAGAGACTTCAAAATGCCAGCAGCAGCTGCTGCTCTCTCAAATCACAATTTCAAGTTAGTCAACTGACTGGCCAATCCCATGAGCACCCCAAAATACAACTCACTTTAATTAGACAAATTGTGGATTTGGGCTTTATCCTCCTGCTTCTCAGGTTTAACATGTTCTCACGCACAACTCTCCAGAACTAAGTGAATGCCTTCTAAAATTGATGCCTGTTTACCTTTCTGTTAGTAAGCTAGGTTCATAAATAGATGCATCATATCTAAAGAAGAAACTGTTAAAATGAAACATGTTGAATTGTAATGGGCCTGGCAGAAATGAAGATATTCTAAAGAGATAGCTCTTTGTTGTTGTTGTCATTAAATAACCTGAGGAATATTGGTATTAGCTCTTCTTTGAAGGACAGGTAGAATTCTGCTCTGAATCCACCTGGCCCTGGGCTTTTTTTTTTTTTTTTTTTTTTTGGTTGGGAGACTTTTGACGACTGCTTCTATTTCCTTATGTGATATAGGAGTATTTGATTTGTTTGCCTGGTCTTAATTCCACTTTGCTCAATGGAATTTATCAAGAGAATTGTCCATTTCATTTAGATTTTCAAATTTTGTGGCATATAGGCTTTTGAAGACCTAAACATTGTTTGGATTTCCTCAGTATCTTTTGTTATGTCTCCCTTTTCCTTTCTGATTTTGTTGATTTGGATACTCTCCCTTTGACTTTTAGTTAGTTTGGCTAAGGGTTAGTTTATCTTGTTGAATTTCTCAAAGAACCAGATCTTGGTTTAATTGATTCTTTGAATTGCTTTCTTTGTTTCTCATTTATTGATATCAGCCCTGAGTTGGATAGTTTCCAGCTGTCCACTCCTCTTGGATGTGGATACTTCTGTCTCTCAATCTGACATTGAGCTATTCAAACAATGGACCCCCAAAGAAATGTGGATTTCCCAAAAATCACATGTGGTGGGAAAGAAATGCCATAATCAATGAGGAGCTTGTGTCCTGGAAAGATGTTTCACAGCTCTAAACATCTGTCAGGCACGTGACAGGATGAGACAATGGTAGATTCTGGGTAAGCAGGACCATACTTACATTGGACTGGCTAGGTATGCCTGTCTTTACCCCTCAATTAAAATTGTAATCTCACCTCAGGAAAAAGAAGTTGGATTGTAGAGGTTCACTGAATCTCTTTCTCTCTCTTCCATGTGTGATCACATTGGGAAAAAAATATCATTTAAAAAATTTCCATTAGAATACAAAAGGTAAGAAATGAAGGGAGGGCATAAGGAGTGGGGAACAGGGAGGGAATGAAGCAGGATGGATGGATAGAGGGAAGGAGGAAAGGAAAAGAGAAATAGAAAGAAGTAAAGAAGGGAGGGAGGGAGGAAGGAAAAGAAAAGTTCTTCATGAAGAACTAGCGCGCTGTGTATCTGTGGACTTTTCAGTACTCTAAGTGATGTAATCCTGACCTGACTGTCAACATAATTCTCTATTATCACTTTTCCTCATGCCCTAAGATAGATAGCAGTTTTCTACTCGAATTCAAATTTTCTAGTTCGAGTTACTAAACCTTGTTTACTCATTTTTCTTTTATGAAGGAAAAAAAACCATAAATATCAGTGTGGCTGATTGAGTGAAGCTACTCTGCCGGGAAATTTTCATTATTTTCATAACTATAAATATGATGTTTTACAGTAAAGAAGAGAAAATTGATGCCAATTAAGTATGTTTTGTATGGTATTCTGCTTAATAATAAAAAAAAAACTATATAAAAACGAACACAAAATACTTCCACGTTTTTCTGAATTGTTTCTAGAGGTTATTAAAAATGTACCAATGGATACATGCAGAAGGTAAAAGAAAGAAAAACAGTATACTCACATATATAAATATCACTTTAATTGTTGTTATTGTTATTTGTCAGGTTTTGCATATGCACCTGTACTTTGCTCACTGACATTGACTATTTTGACATTTTTAGAATATGAACCAAATTCATCATTTGTCACAGCACGCTGTGTTGCTTTAACATCTTTAGACATAGTTCCAGGAACCCTTAAGGCAGAATTTAATGAACTGTATTTCTTGCCTGAAGTACCTGCAATATCCAGGGTTCTGCAAGTAAGTCTAGTAGTCCTTCAACCTGAGCATGATTTTGCTCATTGGGAGCTCAGGATTGGCCAGGGTTATATATAAGCACATTTGGAAAACATGCCATTTTCTGACATGATGTCAAAAAACAAGCAAGTGTTTCAGAATGAAATTCAAAAGTCCCTTCACTGCTGATGTATAGCCCATTTTTTTTCTGGCCTTGTAGTACATCTTGAGGATATGTATTTTTCTCTAAATATGCATGGATCTACTTATGATTTCTAAGTATGTGGTTCTTATGTACAGATTTCTGTGTTGTTCTCAGAGGAAATATTTTGTAACTCTTGTGTGCTGCTTATAACCAAAGCCATTTTATTCAGACATGTTAAGTTCAGTCTTCCATGGCTAGTTCATGAAAAATGATTTATTTCCTTTGCTTCCATTATAAAACAGACACTATTAATTTACAGTTCAAAACTTGATTGTTTGTAGTTGTTTCTCTCTCATTAAGATGCCAGACTTTTTATGAATAAATTTCCATATTATTTAATACTCTATATTTATAAATAATTTATTTATATAAAGGTATAAAAATTTCCACATGCTTTATGATTCAGTACTTCATGTTAATAGACATGTTCAATAAAGATTTTCAATTAAATTCAAAATGCCACGTTTTTTTAAAGTGTTTTAATTTTTAACACCAAAAATCCAAACAAGTATATGTATGCTTTTATTGACTACTCATTATTTGGCACTCTCAAATTTCAGAATTTTTCCATTACTGTTATATATGCCTCTGTTTACTCATCTGAAGACAGCTATCATTAGTAAGTTTATTATTCATAGGCTAAGGGAAACAACAAAATTTACGTTAAATGTTTTTATTAATTGAGAATTTCATACATTCATTTAAAGAATTTTATTGCCTTCAATCCTCTCTCTAAATTCTACCTTACACCTTCCTACCTCTTTCCCACTTCATATCCTCTTTTTTTACATTTTTATAAGATATAGAGTCAAGCTTGCATTGCCCATTTACTTATGGTAATGGGAACATGCACCAAATCGTGTTCAAGTTACCAGGGCCAAATTTTCAAAATAATTGTTTTCTCATTTGGCTCCTACAAGCACCATTAATTGTCGATAGAACCTCAGTTTAGCGGTGAAAGGTCATAAACCCTTACCTTTTCTGTACTAGAATATTGAGTGCCTTGATCTTGTGAGGTTTTGTGAATACAACCATAGTTGTTGTCCTGTCATGCCCAAGATACCATGCTACAGTCTGATATCCCTCCCAGATCTCTGGGTCCTTCTGTACTCATTTTCTTAGTGGTTGCTGTAGCTGAGTAAGAAGTTTCTAAGCCAAATCTTTCTAATTAGATTCATGACCAACTTCACAGGAGGAAATAAATGCTTGGTGCTGTAAATCTGGCAAAAAAAAAAATTATTTGGAGACCACAGTTCCATGGGATAGCCTATTATTATTCATTTGATAAATGAACATAGTATCAAATTGACCTTTGACTGTGTTTGTTTAGTAGAAGACTATTATCAAAGAAACTTATAGTAGACCCAGAAGCACAGAGTAGATGCTTGTGGAATATTCAGCTGAAACAAAAATTTTGAAAAGCTCTTGCCAAAAATCATAAGCACTATAACAAAGCAGGAAGGAATTTTTCATTAAGACTTCAAAACCCTACCATAATACATCGTAGAAAAAGATAGATAAATAAATTTTACTTTGTCAAATAAATAAATTGTTTGAATTTTACATTCTTTCAAGTTTTAAAGATGTAGAAATTTGCATCTTTGTTTTCTGGTATGGTTGTAAACATGACTTCATTTTAAAAATAGACTTTTCAGGTCACATGTAACTGAAAAGACTATTTGTGAAACATGCTATAAACAAACAAATAATATAAAAATATAAAACAATGTGGGAAACTAATCTATGTGCCTGAGTCCCAGCCTTTAAAATTGTAAATGGACAGAAAATAACTTTTTACTCACAGGAACTCTGAATCTTTGTTATCATCTTTTAATCATCATAATGGATATCCATCGAAATAAATCCAATGTACAGCAAACTGAATGTGGATCTAAAAATGGAAATCTTAGCACAAGACTATATAGGCAGCTGTTTGTGGGTCACGCTTTTAAGCTCAGTTCTCAGGAAGCAAAGAATAGTGCATCTTTGTGTGGTCAAAGCCAGCCAGATGTATATAGGAAGATCCAGGATAGCCAGATCACATAATATAGATAGCATATCTCAAAAACAAAACAAATGAAAAGCAGCTGTTTAGAAGTATTTAGTCATGATATGAAAGTATAGTAATATGAGATTGGGGAATGTATTTACTGAATTAAAGGGGAAGAATTCGTTTGCATAATATGCACGAAAGATGTGTTAAAAGAAATTGAGTTGTGGATGTGCACCAAACCATGAAAGTATGCATAATGTCCTCAAGACTCAGTTGTTGGGAGGTGGGCAGCTTTAAATATAGACTAAAAATTCAAGATAGGCAGATGTAAATCTAAGCCATAGAAAGTCCTTGTTAATAGGTAGAGGGCGATGTAGAAATATAGAAGGAATGCATACTTTAGAGTCTGAATACTAAAAGGTAATGTGCATTGATTCAGAGACACTCTCAATAAAGAGACTGACCCCTTAACCTAAAGACATGGAACAATAAGGAAGACTTTGTTCTGGAAAATTGCTTTTGATAGATTTGTCAAGTAACGTCATTAGAGTCAGAAATGCAGAGTCTTAGTTATGCTGGCCTGAAACATAAATGGGCGTAATAAAGCAGAAATAATAAGTGTGCTTGAGGGAAATCCCTTCATATGGCTTCTGTTGTCTCTGAAAAATAAATACAAGGTCATCTGCTAATCCTCCATGACATGAAGTCAGAAAAAAAAAATGTACAACGTCAACTAAGACAATTTAGCTAATGGAAAGCCTTCTCACTGCTTTATTGCTATGGTACTAGAATTTGAATGCTACTCAGCTCTGCTACCATAAATATGATGAGAGTTCTTCGGTGAGTGATTCTGGAAGTAGAGTTAATAGACGAATGCATCACTATGAGCAGATCTGAAACGGATGTATGACCACTCCTCATACCACCCTCATGCTACCCTTCTGTTTAGTCTATCAAAGAATAAATATAATTTTATAAATTTCAGGAAATTCTACAGCTTACAATCTTATATTTCCACTTCTATGTAGGCTCAGATTTCTGAAAAACCTCCTCCATTTAGTGTTTTTAAATGCTTTTACCTCCCTTTCAACCCACAGACCAGAGGTAGGGGATAAAGAACGTTAATAGGGGGCCAGGGATGTGAAGAAAAGAGAACTCATGGAACTGAAAAGCTCCTGTAAGGCCAAGGACAGTGTAATAGAAAAACAAAAACAAAAACAACAAAAAAAGACAACCTACAGACTGGGAGAATATCTTCCACTAACCCCACATCTGAACAAGGGCTAATATCCAAAATATGTAAAGTACTCAAGGAGTTATATATCACCAAACAATCCAACTAAAAATGGGGTACAGAGCTAAATAGAAAGTTCTCAACAGAAAAATATAGAATGGCTGAGAAACACCTAAAGAACTTTTCAACTTTTTAGTTATTAGGAAAATGTTAAATCGACTCTGAGATTCCATCTTACACCTACCAGAATGGCTAAGATAAAAAACTCAAGTGTCATCTTCTCACTGGGGAAGCTGCTAACCTGCACTCCCTGTATATTCAGGTAATTCATTTTATTCCTTCTCAAGTCTCTGATGTAGTTGAAGACCAGATAGCTTGGTTTTATAATTAAGATTAGTTGTTTAGGCGTTAAAATTTTTTAGGTCTGGACAGATGTTTTAAATTGATAATGACGAGACATGATAGATGTTGATTTACATTCAGAAACTTAGATGCACCAAAATAGGAAAGTTCTCTTCAGGGCTGACAAATACAAATATCCAAAACACTATGAGTGTAGCATTTCTATAATTCCTTATTGTTTTGTGGTTCTTCTTGCTTTATGTAGCTTATTGTATATACGTGTAATACTACACATTTATATGTAAATTTTTAAAAAAATATTAAAAAGACCGTCTCACAAACAACAAACAAACAAACAAAAAACATTCAAGTGACAGCACAAGCTGCCAAATATATGGAGAAAAGGGAACATTCCTCCATTGCTGGTGGGAGTGCAAACTTGTCCAACCACTTTGGAAATCAACCCGGTGCTTTCTCAGAAAATTGAGAACAGTACTACTGCGAGACCCAGACATAGAAAGCCGGGACATACACTTGAAAGATGAACATATTACAAGGACATATGCGAACCATGTTGATAGCAGCTTCATTCACAGCAGCCAGAATCTGGAAACAACCTACATGGCCCTCAACCAAGGAATGGATAAAGAAACATGGTACATTTACACAATGGGATACTACTCAGCTATTAAAAACATGGAAAAGATGGAAGGATCCAAAGTGTTCAGGAGCCACACAAGGAGACCACCAAGGCTGGTGGATCTGGACCTAGGGGTCCTGCATAAATATTGTACCAAGCAAGGATAATGCATGTAGTAAACCTAGACCCCCTGTTCAGATCTAGCCAATGGACAGCTCATTCTCCAAGGTTGTGGGGAGAGTGGGGGATGCCTCTGACTTGAACTCTGGTCCCCCATATTTGATCACATCCCTTTAGTTGAGAGGCCCAGTGGTACACAGAAGAAGGGGAGCCAGACTATCTGGATGAGACCTGATTGGCTGGGCTCATAGGATGGGGAAGGAGGTCCCCTTTTGTCAGAGGTCTAAGGGAGGGGAATAGGACAAAAGAGGGAGGGAAGGTGAGAATGGGAAGATATAACATATGGGATAATAATTGGGATGTAATCTGAATAGATTATAATACATTTTAAAAACTAAATAGCAAAGGCTAGAGAAGCAATGTAAACCTTTGCAAGACATTGGTCCTCAAAGGCATTGTCTGACTGTCTGTGAGCTTCTCTTCAACTCCTCTCAGAGCACACGCAAGGTGACTTTCTGCAGTGGCAAAAACCTCACCCCTCACATGAGACCACTTACAGAAGAACATCACAGGTGCACTGTCATGGATCTGTGTTACACTAACAGAGGTAATGAGAGCGTCTTCAGCAGGGGAAAAGGACTCCCACCTCCCATCCTTGAGACTAAAATAAAAACCACATTCACTGGACAAAACTGAGTCTTCAAAGAAACCAAAATCTAGCACTTGACCTGTAGCTGTGATTTAAAAAAAAAGAGTTTATATTTTCTCCAAAGGAGGATTTTGGTTTAAAATTATTCTTTAAACATTTTTTACATATACATTTTTTATTATTCCACACATATACAATAAGCAACCTATAGCAAGAAGAATAATGATGCAATCAGGAAATTTTATAAATGTTACATTCTCAGTATTTTAGCTATTTGTATTTGACAGCCTTGAAAAAGAAACCTTCTTTCCTTTCTTCACTCTCCAATATGTGGAGCCACCTGCAGGCTGTACACCGTGATCCGGGTTTCCAGCTTTCATGAGGTGTCACCCATGCTCAAGTGAGTTTTGGGAGACATAACTGTCTTTTGTATCGTTTCTACTCCCATAAGTAATCCTTCACTCATATGCTCTTGTAAGTAACCTCAATAAAACACACTGGTTCACCTAAATAAATAAATAAATAAATAAATAAATAAATTTATAGCTTCTTTTAGTGGTAGGTAGTATCAACTCATATAAGTTGTTCTTGTTTAAAATTTGTATTAAACTTATATATTTTTAGTTACTTTATTAAGTAGTAGGTTTCCATGTGGCCTTCCCATACATCTTTAACTTTAGTTGACACTTCCCATCATCCATCATTCTCTTCTTCCTCCATTTCTACCAATAAATGTATTCTGCCTCTTGTCTTTGCCCTCGGCTTTTACAGTATGACTGTTTTACTCTTCCAATGCCTCAAATATGTTTTCTATCTTTTTTTTTCTAAAATTGTTGGAGACAATAAACACATGTCTCACACAGGCTAGTCAAAATAGAAGGTTAGCTCATTTTAACTCTGTTGTGAACATTTGCTGCCATCTGTTAAAAAGCATACTTGCACTGGTTCCTCAATCATCATCTGATGAAAGTTATGTGTGGGCACATTAATTTCATGATGAGCATGTCATCTTTATGATGACGCATTTAATAATAGTGTTGTTGAGATCAGCAGAAGGAAAACCCTCCAGACTCTTTCTTAGACTTTGTTAACCTAACGCAAGAGCAGGTAGATGAAAACAAAATGGTGCCTTCCAAGGTTTGGAATGATACAACCACCTTGTCAAGGAGACAGCTGCTCAGGTTTTATATGGCATTTCCCCCTGGATTTTTGACAACCTTCTAATATAGAGGAAACTGAGAAATTAACATGTTATACTGTATTGTGTTATTACGCCATTAATTTCATGTTGAGAGTCCCAACCACAAGAATTAATTACCTGCCAAAGCTCCCATTTTCAAATGGTGTCATGTATACAGTTAGGATATAGGTGAAAAAAATAGTCAGTAAATTTCAAAATATTTCACAAAATTTGTAACCATGTGGTTTCATTATAAACTTAATTTGATATTTTGTTATTTTTATTCATATAGACAACTTATTAGGAATAAGTCAATATTGTTAAATGTCAAAATGCTGACAGATGAAGGTTTTTATTAATGCCTCTCCACAATTGAACCCAGTATTTCAACAATAGTTCATTAACTCATATCTTTGATATGTATAATCTTGAGATTACATAAATTTTACTTGATTAAATGAAAATAAGATTAAAATTAGAAACAAGGCAGCTGCAGGTTTTTTTAAATATAAATGTTTGAACAAATAGAAGATTTCCAAAAAAGTACTAAGAAATCCACAAATATTTCATAGGCAAAGTCAGCACGTTTATACACAATGGATTTGTACATTTTATTTATTCATTAACTTAAAGTTTTTAATGTTTAAATTGAGATAGAGTAGTGTAACCTCCCTCTTCTCCTTTGTCTTGTTACTTTCAGTTGCCCTCCTTTAAACCCTTCTCATGGCTCCAGCTGTTAACTTCTTGATTTAAATTATATTTGGCTATGTGTGCATAACACAAGTATATGTAAATAAGATCTAAGTCCACATTTTGTTTGTGTGTATATAGTTTCAATGCTGAACATTTGGCACTGGACACACCTTAAATGAACAACTCATCCTACGTGAAGCTAAGTCTCATCCCAGAAGACATTAGCTGTGTTGATCTCTTTGTCTAGGGTTGAAGACACTCAACAAAATTTACTAGCAGTGTTTATATGTACGTTCCACTAATATTAGAACCTAATTTTCTTCTTTATAAAGTTATTTCTAGAAAATAATGTGTCATTGCACAGTTGCTGCTATTTGGGCTTTTATACTCTTTTTGCACCCACCTCATCAATGTCATCTGAGCCACACATGGAGGAGTTGAAAATGGATAGTGGAATTGTAGTACACATACAAATGTTCCCCACATGAGCCACAGACTAACAAAACAAAATATTCACAAATGTAGAATAACTTATCCTCAAATATTGGTAGTAACTAACAGCTTTCTAACTGTACCAATAGTGTCTGGTACATAAAACCTATCCAGCTTCCAAGACTGACCTTAGTTCTTAGAAAAAAATTGACTGCTACCACTTTCCTCCAACAGCACTTATTCTTTTTTTTTAACAGCATATATTCTTAATGTATTCTAAATCTTATCCTTATACCCACATATATGCTATATACTCCCGGACAATACCTACACACACACACACACACACACACACATATGCAAGAGAGATAGGGAGAGAGAGAGAGAGAGAGAGAGAGAGAGAGAGAGAGAGAGAGAGAGAGAGAGAGAGAGAGAGAGAGAGAGAAAGAGAGAGAGAGAGAGAGAGAGAATGAGTGTTATTAATGGTCACAACATATATTATTGTACGTATAATACAGCCATAAGTCAGATAATATATAACACACAAATCATGAAATACATGGTAATATACATATTATCAAAATCCATTTAAACTTTATTCCTAATTTGGAAATCAATTATTATTAATTGATAATAATAAATAATAATAATAAATAAATGAAAATTACTTATATTTAAAATATTTTATATTTCATTAATAAAGTTAATTTATTTCTATCTTACTCAAGCACATGCTTTTGTCAAACACATTTCTTACATAAAAACAATTTATAATAAGATATGTATGCACATTGACTTTTAAGAGCATTAGTTCTTTCCCAAAGGAATCCCTGATGTAAAGCTTCCCGAAATTTGTGGATAAATGGATTGAACTAGAAATGATAATAATGAGTGAGTTAACCCAGAAGCAGAAAGACTCAAATGGTATATACTCACTTATATCTGCATACTAGCCCAAGGGGCATGTCCCATGAAAGCCTTCACTTACCAGGAAACTGGGACAGAGGGGAGGACATCCTATTGGGACTCTAGATGAGAGAACCATGTGAGAATCTCAAAGTAGAAGGATCCAGTGGGTCCTAGAAACCTACAAGTAGAACATTATGATAGGCAGATTTGGGCCAAGGGGTCCCGCTCAAACTAAGGCAACAGCCAAGGACAATACAGGCGGTAAACTTTAAACCCCTACCCAGATCTAGCCAATGGTCAGAACAGTCTCCACACTTGAGTGGAGAGTGGGATATGACTTTCTCACGTACTCTGGTGCCTCACATTTGACTATGTCCCCTGGAGGGGGAGACCTGGTGGCAAGAGAAATGACAGCAGGTCACCGAGAAGAGACTTGATACCCTATGAGCATATACAGGGGGAGGTAATCCCTCTCAGGAACAGTCATAGGGGAGGGGAATAAGGGGAAAATGGGAGGGAGGGAAGAATGGGAAGAGACAAGCGATGGGATAACCATTGAGATGTAACAAGAATAAATTAATAAAATTAAAAAAAAAGTAATGGGACCTTTGATTTCAAGGTCCATGGTTCTGGTCTGGAAGCAAGAAGCACTTGGACTGACCTTGGGACTTGGAACCCAGGCCCACCTGCCAGACGGTGAATAACAAGAGGTAAAAATGAAACTATTTAGGATACCTGTAGAGGCTGAGCAGAGTTGGAAACACTGGTGGCAATGACCCTTAAGTAGTGAGAAACTGTAAAATTATAAAATATAAGATGCTGTTTGCTTGTCCAACTTTGCTTGCCCAGTGGCCTGAGAACCTCTCCCAGTTCTGGGAACTGCTAACCTCAAGAGTTCCACCCTAATTCCCAGAATAGTTACATGCAAATTTGCAGATATAAGATGTCTTCACAAGAGGTTCCCTCAGGCCAGATGTCCTAATGTCCATATGGATTCCAATGATAAGCAACCCCACCTGCTTTGTGGTTTTTGCCTTTAAAACTAGCCTGTAACAGCTACTTGGGGTCCTTCGCCTCCCGAGTGCTGAGGGACCCTGACACATCAATAATTGGGACCTTTGGTGTGTCAGTAATAAATTTTACCTATACTTATAAAAAAAAAGCTATACTATAGAGCAACAATAAAACAGCATGGTACTGGAATGGCAATAGGCTAGTTGATCAATGGAATGAAATCAAAGATTGAGAATAAATCCACACACCTATGGACACTTGATTTTTGACAAGCCAAATCCATACAATGAAAAAAGGACAGCATCTTTAACAAATGGTGCTGGTCTAAGTGGATATCTACATGTAGAAACATTCAAGTATATCCATATTCATAACCATGCATAAAACTCTAGTCCAAGTGGATTAAAGACCTCAACATAAAACCAGAGACACTAAGTCTGTGAAAGAAAAAGTGGGGAAGAGCATGGAAAACATTGGCACAGGAAACAATTTCCTGAACAGAACTCCAACAGCCCAGGGTTTAAGATCAACAATTAATAAAGGGAACTTCATGAGGCTAAGAAGCTTCTGTAAGGCAGAAGACACTGTCAATAGAACATTGCAAGGGCCTACAAACTAGGAAAAGATCTTTACCAGCCCTACATATGACAACGAACTAATATATAAAATATATAAAAAGCTCAAGAAATTAAATACCATGAAATCAAATAACCGACTTAAAAAATGAGGCTCAGAATTTAATAGAGAATTCTCATCAGAAGAATATTGAATGGCTGAGAAACACAGAAATGTTCCATGTCCTTAGTCATCATAGAAACGCAAATCAAATGACTCTTAGATTCCTTCCTACACCCATCAAAATGTTTAAGATAAAAAACTCAAGTGACAGCATATGCTGTCGAGGATGTGGAGAAAGGGGAACATTTCTTCATTGTTGGTGGGAATGCAAATTTGTACAACCAATTTGGAAATCTTCTGTCACTTTCTCAGAAAACTGGTAATAGAGCTACATCAAGACCCAGCTATTCCACTCCTTGGAATATACCCAAAAGATGCTCCACCACACAACAAGGACATATGGTCAACCATGCTCATAGCAGCCTTATTTGTAATAGCCAGAATCGAGAAACAAACTAGATGTTCCTCAGTCAAAGAATGAATAAATAAACTGTGTGATATTTACACTATAGAATGCAACTCAGCTATTAAAAATAAGGAAATCCTGAAAAGTGCAGGCAAATGGATAGAACTAGAAATGCTCATCCTGAGTGAGTTAAAAAAAGACCTAGAAAGATACACATGGTATATACTCACTTATAATTGTATACTAGCACACCATGGATGTCCTATGAGAGTCATCACTCAGTAAAGGATTGGGAGAAATTCTGGGTCTTGGTATTGTGACTCCAGGTAAAAGATGTATGGGAGAATGGGGATATAGAAGGATCCAGTGGTTACGGAAACCCTACAATAAGACCATCAAGGCTGGCAGATATGGACCCCGGGGTACCTACACAAACTGCTGTACCAACCAAGGACAATGCTTGCAGTAAACCTAGACCCCTTTATTCTAATCTAGCCAATGGACAGTGCATTCTCCACACTTATGTGGAGAGTCAGGACTGACTCTGATATGAACTCTGGTGCCCCCTATTTTACCACTTCCCTTTGGTGGGGAGGCCTGGTGGCACTCAGAGGAAAGGGAAGCAGAGTACCCAGATGAGACCTGATAGGCTGTGATCATATGGTGGGGGAGGAGGTCCCCTTTTGTCACAGGCCATGGGAGGAGAAAGAGTGAAAGAGGGAAGGAGGGCAGAAAAGGAAGATCCAACTGAGGAGACAGCAATGCAAATGTAATCTGAATAAATTATTTAAATAAAAAAGAATTTACATAACTTTTAAGAACCATTATATTTTTTCTTCTTTGAAATAACTGTTTCCTTTAATGATACCATTCAGAAAACAATGTTTTTCCTCTATGAACTAGAGTTGGTTAAAGATGAATCTGGATAACACCAGTTTCATCGGACCTGGATTTGAAGATTAGGACTCCTAATTAGTCATGCATATCATCAAAGGCCGATTAACTCAAAGATTTAACAAATGCTGCCTCATCCTGATTAAAAGCAAGCTATTTTCTGATATTTGAGAGACAAATTGAGGAGGGCCATAAAAACAATTTATAAATGAAGCTGTATGTTTCTAATTGAAAATAGAGTACACATCAGCTTTATTAATGTGTTGTTAGAAACCTCTCTTAACAAAAATAAAATCGACAATCCTATTGAACATGATTCCTATGCTAAACTTGGTTTTGCTGCTATTGATTTTAATGTTCTTACTATGATTTTTAATTATATAATTTGCTATTATGTTATTGCTTGGGGGTTTTCATTCTACTTTTACTTTCTTCAAAACGTCTAGTAATCCCTGAAAGACGTTCAAATTTATAAGGAAATTGTTAAAAATAGACTATATGTTGAGCTAAGATGTTTCATCAGAACTTAATAATGAGAAATTTAAGAATGTGAAATGGGTCGCAATGGATACAATGAAAATCTAATCCTAGTCTTTCCAGTTATATTAAGAGAACCAAGAATATTTAGTAACTAAAATAATTGAACATGGTTGCAAATAAGAAGTGATGAGGTCATCAAAGGATGATGAAGCCAGTTTATAGCAGTAAGTTATTGGCTGAATGTCCTTCGGCTTTGTGTTGTTGAGGAGAGGAGTTCTGAGCATACCAGTAATATTTTCAAAATTATTAACATATATATTCTATTTTCTATGCCAAGTACATTTAAAGTGAAAGCTAAAGAAGAAAGACCAAACAGCATGACATTACATTTAAGTTTGTGGAAAATTGAATTACTGAGAAGTTGTCTATTGAATATGCTTTGAAAGTAGAGTCAGCATGAGTAACTGGTAAATTTAAAATACTGGAGTTAGTGTTTTAAAGTCTCAATTTTCTCAGACTGTGCACTTTAACGTAAAATAGTGTCACTAAAATTTGAAGTTTTAAACGTGAAAATCTATAATTTTCTCGTAGCAAAAGAAACAGGCAAATAAGATCTAATTTGGGATACTCTTTTAGTAACCTAGTTGCACTGTTATAACTAATATCAATTCACAGAGTAGAATGCTTTTCATGTTATAAGCAGAAGTCCTTTCCTTTCCATTTTTCTTTTTTGTGATCTTTCCTATTTTTAAAAAAAATTATTAATTTTTTCAGATTATAGCTCAATTGTTATCCCATTACTTGTATCTTCCCATTACTTGCTCCCTCCTGCTTTCACCCTATTCCCTTCCCCTAGGTCTATGACCAAGGAGGACCTCCTCCCCCACTATATGGTCATAGGCTATCAAGTCTCATCTTGGTAGCCTGTTTATTCCTTCTTTGAGTGCCATCAGGCCTCCCCACCAAGGGGAGGTGGTCAAATATGGAGCACAAGAGCTCATGTCAAAGTCAGTCCCTGCTCTCCACATAACTGTGAATAGATGTGACGATATCCTACTGAGACTCTAGGTAAGAGGAATATAGGAGATGGGGAAATAGAAGGACACAGAGGGTCCTAGAAACCTACAAGAAGAACATCATGATAGGTGCATTGGGGCCCAGGGGGGTTCTGTTCAAACTATTGCACTAACCAAGGACAATACAATAGTAAACATTGAATCCCTACTCTGATCTACCCAATGGATAAGCAGAAGTCTTTTCATGAAAAATTGCTAAATGTATGAACTCAATGTTATTGTGAAATCAACTTCAAATGCCCTAATGTGTAAAAAGTTGGCACAGGTAATATATGAGACAAGATATAAAAATATCTCTGTATTACACAAAATAAAAATATACCAGAATGATCCAAGTTTGAGTGTTATGAAATGACCAACAAATTATGTAAACACAAGAAAAACATTAAATCCCATGAATTGTGTTTTTCTTACAAATACAATAAAGACAGTGGTAAGATGATCCATAAAGTTTTATTTTCATTTTTTCCCATTTTTTAAATTAATTTATTCTTGTTACATCTCTATGGTTATCCCATCCCTTGTATCCTCCCATTCTCCCCTCCCTCCCAGTTTCCCCTTATTCCCCTCCTCTATGACTGTTCCTGAGAGGAATTACCTCCCTCTGTATATGCTCATAGGGTATCAAGTCTCTTCTTCGTGACCTGCTGTCCTTCCTCTAAGTGCCACCAGGTCTCCCCCTCCAGGGGACATGGTCAAATGTGAGGCACCAGAGTACATGAGAAAGTCATATCCCACTCTCCACTCAAGTGTGGAGACTGTCCTGTCCATTGGCTAGATCTGGGTAGGGGTTAAAATTTTACCGCCTGTATTGACCTTGGCTAGTGCCTTAGTTTGAGCGGGACCCCTTGGCCCAAAGGGGTCCCGCTCAAATCTGCCTATTTTCAATTTTTTGTGTCATTGCCACTATCTTGTGGTATTGCAAGATAAGGTAATAGATACTTTAAAACGAAAATGTTCTTCTATCAGGATGCTTACCATGTAGTGCCATGAACTCTGTAATTATTTCTTCAGCAGTATATATTGACAATGAGTAATGTGATATAATGTGATGAATATGGTACATCTTCCTTTTTTCTTTATCAAAAACTGACAATCTTGGTCCTTTCATTAGAGAAATCAAGAGTTATAGTTGTACTATAGGCAAGAGTAAGCAAGTACTTCTCAAAAATCAGGAGGTTGCCAAAAAGGACAATATTTGAGATGCAATTAGTAAAAAATTGAAAACTTAAGAAAAAAGAATCATGACCTGATTTTGAAGATAAAATGAACATTAAGTAAAAAATCAAGATGAGTTAAATACTCTATATCTCAGCAATGAAAAATGATAACAGGATATCATAACTGATAACAAGACTGTAGCTCTCTGCAGAATTATACAATTTTAATTTCTTTAACAGAACATATACGTTTAGAGAGAACAGAAGTTGAAAATATAGACATATTCATCTTAATAAAATAGAGAGTTTTAGGTGACTGTTCAGGCAGTCATTTTTTTTTCAGTTTGGAAGCTGCTAATCTGCACTTCCAGTTCACTCAGGTCATTAAATTTTACTCCTTCTCAAGTCTTTGATGGAGTTGAAGACCAGATAGTTTAGTTTTATAATTAAGCTTAGTTGTTTAAGGATTAAGCTCTTTTTTATTCTAGATAAGTGTTTTAAGTTAAAAGAGATGAGATATGATAGATATTGATCTTCATTCAGAACGTTAAACCACTATAGTAAAGATGTTTTCTTCATGTATGTCAAATACAAATAGCCAAATCACTATGAGTGCAACATTTATATAATTCCTGTTTGTTATGTAGTTCTTACTGCTCTATGTAGTTTAATTTTTATGTGTAATAATATAAATGTACATGTAAAAAATAATGAAAATTTAAAAGTCCCTATATTTATTATAATCAAGCCACTATGGTAGATACACAATGTAGTTGTCTAAGAAAAAATTTCTCCCAGGTAGACATATAGATTTTAAACTAATGCACTAAAGCTGTTCAGATGATCACTAATTGTAAAAGTACTCCCAATAAACATACAAGATATACTACAACTCAACAGCTATGCTATTGCAATAGATAATCTTTCTGTGATAGCCCAGTAGATAGGATGCCAATGCCCAATGTACAGATAAAAAGAAGCTTGTTGTATTTTAACATATAACCAAGTACTAGCCAGAAATATAGCTTTATACCACTGATACTAATTATCACATTACAGATGTAACACTAATTATGATGTTCGGAACTAGATAAGTGCACAGTAAATACACATGCTTCTATTTACTGGATATTCTGGAAAACAGAAATTAGTTTGTCTGTCTCCAAGATTGCCCTTTTTTAAGAGCAGAATTCTGTCTGTGGTAGAAACGAGAACATTTTGCCCAGTGGCTTGTTTGACACATTTGAAGCCATTTTCATAAGGATGTTCTTTGATGGTCATCATCCTCTGTGAGGTAGGCTGGGTGTAGCCAGGAGTTAACCAATCTCATTGTCAGTGAATCTTTAAAATAATAAAAATATTTTAAATGTTATATTCTTAAAGTCTCTGAGGTTTTTTTCATCAGATTAACATTTTAGTTAAGTGAATAGTTTTTCCAGTGCATTTTAAAAATTCATATATATTTTGATTCACAAATCTATGAGAAGTAGCAAAAACTCTGTTGAAAATATAATATAAAATAAACATAACTAATGAAGTTATAAACATGTTATAAACATAACTAAATTGAATAATACATTTGTTTTGAAATCCTGTATGTAGTAATTTGCTAGTTTTATGTGTTTTGTAATATATATAGTACACTCAAGTCTGAAGCTATATCTTATTTTTATATATAAAGAAATACAAATAAAATATAATTTTAGAATCAAACTTTAAAAAGTGTTTTACATTATAAAAGAGAAAACACCCTCACAAAACATGCTAGAATAATTGGGGGTTCTCTAGACAATGTTTACATTTTAAAATAAGTACTATTCCTGTAACAAAGACATCTAAACCACAAGATAATACAACTAAATCTCTTCATCACTCACTATTATCATCAGAGGTTGAGTTCAAGGTAATTTGGTGCTAAACAAAAAGATTCATATTATTGCTGAATGACTCTGTCCCTCACCTAGCAAAGCACAACATCTAGATACTTCCCAGAATGTCTGCATCTGTTACGATCATGACTCATGTTATCAAGCACAGAAATCTCAAGCAATGTGACTTTTACCTTGACATAACATTAATCAAGAAGTAAAGCAGTATCACTGCAAAATCCAGTTAGAAAGGAAAAGGAATATTATAAAAATATAAAAGTTACTTTCCATCAGATAATCAATGTATGATCCACTTTATGACTGGCAACAGAAAATTAAAAGTGTACGTAGTAAGACCCTCTCATATAAATACAAAATACCAAAGTGCATTCCAGCAACTCTTTTCTACTCTACAATTCTGAACACTTTGACATTCCTACTAAAAAGCAACTCCAAAGGCATATATACAACAAAATCACACTCATCACAGAGTAGACCTGGTGGTAGGTTCCTCTTGTCTGAATTAGTGTCTTTTTTGTTGTATTAAAATACCTGACAAAAAAAATACCTGACTTTTGAGTTAAAGGGAGCTGTATTTTGAAAATGGCCTAAGGCATACTCTGGCAGTTGAGGCAGGCAGTTATATTGGATACACATTCAGTAAGTAGAGATATGAATATCAGATATCAGTTGCTTTCTACCTATTGTTAGTATTGTTTCAGTCAGAGATACAGCCTATTGGCAGTTTGTTGCCTTTTTTCAAGGTGAGCATTCCCTCATAAGTTTAGCATCTCTAGAATCACTGAAATGTCTAAAACAAAGTCTCCTAGTTTATTCAAAATGCAATTAAAAAAAACCCATCACCTGCTTTTCCAATGTGGTAAAATAAGTCCAGACACAAAATTAGCAGTAGTGTGTGTGTGTGTGTGTGTGTGTGTGTGTGTGTGTGTAACTTGCCATATATAATCATAACTTGTCAAATTATACTTTGCTAAGCAATAGTATGTATTCAATATGTGACAGGTTTTGTGCAAATATTTTTTATTTGTCTTTTAAAGCATGACAAAAACAGGTAGTTTGTTTGTATTCTCTTTTATTTTTGAAATTGTAATACAATCACAATTGTAGATTCCTTTCTTCCCCTGCACTGATTAGTTATCTAGGTTCCCAGTACCAGACAAAGAATTGTCTACCTTTTGTGGAGTAGGTCTAAAGTCCATTTAGAGAGCTTCGATAAAATGCCAAGGTATTCATGTCACTAAGGTACCCTTAGGATGACCAAGCCAGCTACTCGTTGATGAGGTTCCTAGATCCCATAACTGGGTAGGGTTACTGACTGCTTTCTGTCTTTTTGGGAAGCTTGGATCACACCTGTTTTGAGCTTGGATATCTCCTATAAGCTGGGCATGGTGATGCATATCTTTAATGCCGGCACTCAGAGAGGCAGAGGGATATGGATTGCTGGGAGTTCCAGGCCAGCCTTATCTACAAGTGAGTCCAACAGTAGATATGGTTGTTTTCTTTAAAAAAAAAAAAACAAAAAACTAATGAATACTCTATTTGGACCCACAGGGTACTAAAATGTTACTCTGCATACTTTCTGTTTAAAGTATGCAGGAAAATCACCCAGTCATATATTTGTCTAACAAGAAATCATATCTCAACCTTTCAGGGATAAAGGCACACAGCATAAGGAGATATTGACAACAAAGCTTTCTTCCTCTGAGTGGGGCTTATAGATCACTCATCTACATTCAATGTCTTGGAGTCATTCTGCATTCCGTGAGCAGTAGAGCCTTATAGAATGCAGTTTTTCCCCTTAGAAAGGTGAAATATTTGTAACAGGATGATGTATCTTGGAAAAGGAACAAACATCTTTTGGAATCCAGAAAGTGTAATTTAGATAATAATAACTAAAACTTTTTAGGGTGTCTTTGCAGAACCAGAAATAAAATAATGACCAACAAGACCAATTTTTCATCACACATACACTTTGTGAAGCATATTTCTTGCATCATGCCATATCTCTTACATTGTAGGAAATTTATTCTAGAACAAAGAGTTTGTGAAGAGACACACAGAAAAGAAAAATCACACTTAATTCATCCAGCTCCTGATAATATATTCAGAAATTAATCTATACTTAGTTCCCTATGACCCAGGCAGTTTATGCATACATATCACTACCTTCTGTTGGAACAAAGAAAAATTTTCTCCCAAAATAAGGGACAACAGATTTCAGGTTTTAAGGGATGCAGGTAACATTTGAAAAATGTAGGAAAAGTCTGATCAGGTACATAGTATTAAGTGGCTAGTTTTATAGGGGTATATGTCTCCTAAATATTTTCATCATATGTGCCACCATGACCC
>OU015748.1:13192301-13222857 GCA_907169655.1 Acomys percivali
TCTCTCTCTCTCTCTCTCTCTCTCTCTCTCTCTCTCTGAGCTCTCATATTTATACCCATCAGAGTTCTCAGAAATAAACTAATTACAGCTGACAAAGATCATGCCCTGCATGAGGCAGTTACCAGCTGTGCCCAAAGTAAAGGCGAACCTAAAATCTCACACTTGGGATTAATACAAAAACATGTTTTTACATGACATAACTGAGTTTTTGAAGAAGCCAAACCTTATACTATGTGAATTTAAGGATAGGAGATTGAAGCATGAGCCAGAGGAAGAAAGGTGGGGAGAAAACATGTACAAAGAAAATGAATAAAGACCAAATTATTTTAGGGATTTATAGGTTAAATAGCGGTACCTAATACAAAGTCAACTTTAAAAATGCAATAAAACAGAACAGTTCGACAATTTTCTCCAAGGAATTTTTATATCAGAAAAGCATGGAAGTCTCTTAAAATACTGATGGATTCTACAGTGAGAGCCACCATTCTAGCTGTCTTAGACAACTGGGATTACTCACAGTGTGGTTATGTGAATATAGCATTGAAATGTGGAAATGAAGTGGCCAAATATGGATTATATAGCAGTCATGATCTTACAGAAAGAGTTAAAGTATGCTGAATGTTTCAAGTGTCTATAGCCTGCCAGTTTATATGAAAATGTATTTTCTAAGCAAGAATTAGGCCAGCACATACTTGTCACAAGTAACCAACACGAAGGCGGCCTTACATCATTCAAGGTCCTGATGCTATCAGATGAACAGCAGATATTATGTTATAGAGGAGTTTATTAAATCAGCATGGGGGGAGGAAGGAAAGGAGGTAAGGTACCACAGCCAGAGAGAGACAGAGACAGACAGAGGAAGAGGAAGAAGGATAGGGAGAGGGGATAGAGCGAGAGAGAAAATGAGAGAGAGAGAGAGAGAGAGAGAGAGAGAGAGAGAGAGAGGGAGAAAGGGAGAGATGGAGAAGGGGGAAAAGAGGAGTAGAGAGTAGAGAGAGGGGAGAGTTTGAGAGCCACAAGGAGGGTTTGTCTTTTTATATAGTCCTGGGCAGGGCCATGCCCCTGTGGAAGGTAAGCAACGACATCATAGGTAGGCCGACTGAAGCAGAATGCTAACATGAACTTTCATCCTAAATGGCTATAGCCTCATCTGTGCACTGAGTTTCAAGGCTAGATGAAAAAGGAAGGAAATTGAGCAATAGCACTAATCTTCCTAAGCTCCAGGTTACAGATGCAATGTGACCAGCTGACTCCCTCTAATTTCATTACTTTTCTACCATAGTAGACTATAGTAAATTGTAAGGAAAGATATAAACTCTTCTGTATTGAGTTGCTTTTCTGAGTTAATTCCACTCAGCAAAGACAAAAGTCATTAATTCAATTCCCAATTCTTGAGATTTAAGTACTTACTAGAACATATAACTCATTCCGTTTCCAAAGTGAGAAAATGTGCCGCCCAATTGCTCACTCTCATTGCGTTGTATGTGCACAATTACTAGAAAGCAGAGACAATAAATTTGATAAGAAGTAAGAAGGGTATGATAAAATGAAAACACATGCCTTCTTTTTTGGGAATTACAGCAATCTGAATGATTTAGTGGAAATCTAATCCAAGGCATCTGGTTAGGATTTACTTAAATGCCATTTTTCTAGCAAAAATTAAACAATACCAGAAAAAGCAAATTAATTATGTTCATGTGTTTCTGAAAGTATTCAACTAAATAATTTAATTCAGGGACAAAGTTATACATGATGTTACTTTATTGTTTGAATATTCTTTGGTCATTTCTACTCAGAAACAAATATACACCGAAAGTCATCATCAGCTTTCTATAGTATTCAACTTATGTCGTCCTGTAAGCTATGTTAGTTCATAATGAAAACAAGTGAAGTAAGATTTGTGGACATTTAAAACATGGATTCTAGGACCCAAGGCCTAAGAGACAAGCTAGAAGTGAATATAGATGTTTGCTATACTTGTTTTTTTAATTTATTATTATTATTTTTATTAATTAATTCATATTGCATCTCAATGGTTATCCCATCCCTTGTATCCTCCCATTCCTCCCTCCCTCCCATTTTCCCCTTATACTTGTAATTGAAAGAACTGACCAGGTGTCCAGTCGGAAATTTTCAATACTTCCCTTAGTCACAAGGAAATTATTATGAAATTTAAAATGTTTAACCAATGTTTTTTTTTTATTTTTTTGTTACTAATCAATTATAGTGATAAATTATCAGGCCTATTTTTTGAGTTTTTGGGGGACATTTTCACTATCATTATACCTTATGGTTGTGTAGTTTAGTGTTCTTACGGGACTCTCAACAATAGGAATGGGAGTGTCTCTAACTCTTTTTAACCTACTGTTGCAACTCTTTTCCTCATACAAGTTGCTTATCAATCCTTGATATCAGGTCTTCTGCCCAGTCTCATTATTAGGTCTTGTTCTGTGGATATTCTTGGGAGACAAGTTATTTATTTATTTATTTATTTATTATTTATTTATGTATTTATTCATATTTTGAGTGGATCTGGGAGAGAGGGAGAAGGACTTACTAGGAGGAGTGAAATGGGGGGATATATGATATTTTGGTTGGTATGTAATGTATGAGAAAAAAATAAAACTTTAAAACATCGTCATTTCTTACAAGGACTAAGTGAGTATTTCAGTATAGGGCAAGAACTGCTCATGTTCTATATCACAAAAAAGAACTGCATTTGTGATTTACTATAATCTTCAAAACAAGAATATCAAAGAAGGAAATTAGAATTTTAGTGCAGATTTACCAAAACAGCACAAACAAAACAGTAGGTACAAATGTCAATAAAGCAAAAATGAAACAACAAGGAAAAAGCAAAGGTGAATTCCTTCCCTTTACTATGTCATCTTTTTCAAGACAAGACAGTGCATTGTTTTTTGTTTTCGTTTTCTTTCACTTTTTTCAGTACATCAAGAATAGACTCATTGATGTGTTTTTCTAATGGTAATAAGTTGGATACATCTAATCAATTAAAAGTTATAAATATGCATTCTTCTACTGAGGGACACTTAGGCTGTTTCCGTGTTCTGGCTATTATGAATAAGGCGGCTATAAACATGGTTGAGCAAATTTTCTTGTTGTGTGCTGGAGCATCTTCTGGGTATATTCCAAGGAGTGGAATAGCTGGGTCTTGAGGAAGCCTTATTCCTAGTTTTCTGATATAGCCCCAGAGAGATTTTTAAAGTGGCTGTATTAGTTTGCATTCTCATCAGCAATGAAGGAGTATTCCTTTCTCTCCACATCCTCGCCAGCATGTGATGTCACTTGAACTTTTGATCTCACTTATATCTGGACACTAGCCCAAGCGGCATATCCCGTGAAAGTCTTCATTACCAGAAAATTGAGACAGAGGGGAGGACATCCTATTGGGACTATAGGTGAGAGAATCATGGGAGAATGGGGAAATAGAAAGATCCAGAGGGTCCTAGAAACCTACAAGAAGAACATTATGATGGGTGGATCTGAGTTCAGAGATGCTGCTCAAACTATGGCACCAGCCAAGGACAATACTTGCAGTAAACTTCTAACCCCTACCCAGATCTAGCCAATGGATAGGATGTTCTCCACAGTTGAATGGATAGTGGGGTCTGACTTTCACATAGACTCTGGTGCCCCATATTTGACCATGTCCCATGGATGGGGAGGCCTGGTGGCACTTAGAGGAAGGATAGCAGGCTACCAAGAAGAGACTTGATACCCTATGAGCATATTCAGGGGGAGGAGGTCCCTCTCAGTCACAGACATAGGGGAGAGGAGTAAGGGGAAAATGGGAGGGAGGGAGGAATGGGAGGATACAAGGGATGGGATAACAATTAAGATGTAATATGAATAAATTAACAAAATACGCTTTTTAAAAAATGGGTTATAAATATGAAGGCAGGCATGGTAGTGCATTCCCATAATCCTAGGGTTATGTGGATTTTGTGAGGAGGCAAGAAATATCATCTCATCTCAGATTGGGAATTTGTCATAGACAAAGAATCAATTCCATCCAAGTCTAAGTATACAATAAGTTTTGGATTACTTACAGAATACAGGTAAGGAATTACTTACCAGAACATGGATAGTTTAAATCCTCCTGCATCACTGAAGTGTTCACACTAGTGTGGCTGACAACTCAAAGAAGGTGACTATCCGGAGCTTGCTACACAACTTTCAAGCACTTGTTCAGGGCGGATAGTCTCTTCTTTTCAGCAGTTTTTACTGATCACACAACCTTGAAAGGGTTCTTGTTGCTCTAATAAATTTTACAAGCCCCCTAAGACTTGTGAGTCATTTATTTCTTGATCCTTGTCTTTTTTTTTTTTTTTTTTTTTAGTCCTTGAGTCTTAAAGGGACTCCCTTTAGAATGGAATGTTTTAATTCAGAGGAAATTGTTGTACAACATTTAGTACTTGTAACACAGTATGGAGACTTGTGAAGCTGAGACTGGCCTAATTTATAAAACAAGACACATTATCAAAAGAGCAAAAGCAAAAGCAAAAGCCAAAAATCTTCAGCATGTGAACTTGTTTTTCTCTACTGTGGCACTGAGAGAAAGCTCAGTTAATACTATAATAAACATCATATTCGTCATATTTTGGGGGACTTCTTCTCTGTCCCCAAGGCAGAAATATATACACATCCCACCAATATTAGGATATTCCCAGCAATCCCATGTGCAGTAAGTGAAAGAAATCCTATTGTTCATCTTCTGACTTCCTGCAAAGCACTAGGAAAATTCACGTGAGAAACAAATGTAAGATTCTCAGTTTATTCTTAGGATGGTTTCAAGATGGAAACGCATATGGTTCTTTCCTTGATGATGCCTGACCACACTTTTGAGTTTATTGTTGTTCTTTGTTTTTGGGTGGTAGTTTTTCCCTAACCTTGGAAACGACAGGTACAAGCAGGGCACAGAATTGCTAGTTTCCCATCTTTTACAATAGTACTTCATCCCTCAAGTTCATTGACCATGATCTTCCTAGAGAAAAAAGTCTAAATGCATGACATCACTTTGTCATTTTCAAACCAACACAGTACTGAGTATCAGCCTGACATTTCCCTCCTTTACCCTCATCTTACCCAGTATGACCTCAGACTGCTGGACCATATTTGAGCTACATCTCACTTCCTCTTCACTGTCCCTCATACAACCATCACTCAGTTGTTGAACTAATAAACACCTGGAGCATCTCCAAAAGTAAAGATAACACAAAGTAAACACATGTCTCACTGTAGTTCCAATCTTCCTTTTCTACTCTATTCATAAAATTTTCAATTTGTTTAAACAAATTGGTTAAGAGAACTTTATTTTAATTGGCACATAAAATTTCTTAATCTATTAACCTAGGTGAGTTCTAAAGAAATATTAGTGACTCAATTTGACCCCAAGACATTCTGGTCTCTGCTTATAGGCAATTTCTCTGATTATCTTATCAGTTCTCTGTACCATGTGTGCTACTTTGTTTTTCGGCCAATTAAAAATGGAGTGGTAGAGGGTAGCATGTACTATGCTTTGAGACTTTACAACTAAAATAAAAAGTTTCTTAACCATAATATTTAAATATGATTAAATTTGTGCATGAAATGTATCAATAATCCATCACATAAATGTGATATAACTTATATAAATTTTAGAAAATAAGAAGACTACTATATCAGCCTATGGCTTGGAGTTTGGAGAGTGGAGTTTGAATTCCATCAGAGAAAAGCATGAAAAAAGAAAGGAGTCAAAGCAAATGCACTAAATAGGTTCAAATTCAGTGTACCAAAATAGGAAGCCAATGAATGAAAATGCCTGGGGTGGCTAGTGGAAAGTGACACTGCAAATAGATAGAAGGACACCAGTCGTGACTACATGCTAGAGATGAGTTGGGTGCTGGAACTGTTCAGAGGTGATTTGCCTTTGTTTTAAAGGAAGAGACCCTTTAATGATCTGCAGTTCTCCTAGTCAGCTCTTGTCATCTCCTTCCTTTAGTGAGCAAGATTATCCATCTCAAATCTCTACCTTTGTATACTCATTAAAATGGAATTGTTCTGTTGAGTAACTTTGATGGGTCAGATACACACACACACACACACACACACACACACACACGTGACACTTTTCCTTATTTTTATAACATGTACTTCTAAAAACCATAATGTATATTTTTGTTTACATATATGAGCTTGTTTTTATTAAAACAATATAAAATGTCATAAGTTTCTAAGAAATTCAATTAAAAATTACAAAATTTAACCTGAGTTTTTCTAATTCAATGAATACTTAAACATAATAATTTATCTTTGATTATTAGCTAGAACTTTAGAAAGGTTAATGTTATTTGAAAACGGAATATTATGGAAAGTTCATCAGCTTAAAAAACAGCAAAAACATGTGTAATAATCTTCTTGGTAAGGTTTTACTAATTGTAAGGTTCTTTTAAATTCTTCATTCACTCTGGTGGAACATTTTTTTCCTCTTCATGGAAGCCACTGGGACCCCTTAACTGTTTCTGGCTAATTGAGAAACAGAATTGCAAAGGAGCAGGAGTGAGTAACAGATGGAAGACAGTTGGCCAAGCTAAGCTGCCAAAATCCTTGAAAGTACTAGTCCATTTGTGAGTAGTATCTGGAAGAGAAAATGTTTGCTATTGAAACAAACATTTGTAATAAGGAAACATTCAAATTAAACATTTTCTTTATCAAAACTAAATATTTTACTTCATGAAATCTTGATGAAATAAATATCGTTTCAAAGTTAAAGAATAACAAAATATTAATACAGAAATTCATAAAAGACAACACATGAATTTTTACATTTGTATCTATATTACTTTGATCTGAGCATTCACAGGGTTGACATTGTAAATATAGTTTGAAAGGTTAAATTTAGTTTAAAAAATAAACAAAAATATTTGTGTTATATCATTTATATCATATATAATTTATCTTGGTTCACATTAGGTATAAGTAAACTTTGAAAATTGAACTTAGCACCTAAAACTTCAGGTAAATATAACAACTTTCAGGCATGTTACATAAAGAGTTACTTGTTGTTTCTGTGGGCCAAAAAAATATTTATCAATTTGGGTATTTAAGCTAACCTAAAGAGTTTTCAACATATCTATTTTAATATCTGTGGACAGAGAAGGGAAACTTTTAAATAAAATCAGGTAATTGCTGTGATAACATGATGCGATTTCTTAGTTTCTATGCATCTTTCTTATCCACTTTAACTTTTGGGTTTCTGTCTTTGTGTTCTATTGGAATAGCTTACATTGGCTCCATGTTATTCTTTTTTGATGAGTTTAAGTATTCAAAGTTTTAAACATGTTCATTAAAGGGATTTTAAATCAATCTAGCTTAATCTGTGCACTAATTACAGATAGGCAAATTGAGTTCTAGAAAGGTTAAGCTATTTGCCCAAACCATACATCAAATTAGTCACAAAGCCAAGATAAGACTCCCAGTCTCTTAATTATTGTAGCAGTTTTTAAATTAAAACTGTAATTTCTTATTCACAGCTCTTCATGTCATTTACTCTAAATCTTAAGAAATTGAAGTACAATGTTATGGGGCAGGACATAAAAAACTGATTTTGCACTATTGTTTGATTATTTGCTATGTTCATCAGTTTATTTTTATGCTAATAAGGGAGAAGAAAATTTAAGTGTAATAGTGAATTAGATTTTCTTTTCCATTTTTTTATTTATTAAATTTTATTATTCTGATTACATCCTGATTGTTATCCCAACTGTATATTCCTATTCCTCCCTCCTTTCCCCTTTCACCATATTCCCCTCCTCTAGATCTGTGATAGAACGGGACCTCCTCCCCCACCATATGATCACAGCCTGTCAGGTCTCATCCCAATAGCCTGCTTCCCCTTCCTCTGAGTGCCACCTTGTCTCCCCACCAAGGGGAACTGGTCAAATTAGGAGCACCAGAATTCATGTCAAAGTCAGTTACTGCTTTCCACACAACTGTGGAGAATGTGCTGTCCATTGGCTAGATCTGAATAGGGGGTTTAAGTTTACTGACTGCATTATCTTTTGTTGGTACAGCAGTTTGTGCAGGGCCTCCTGGATCCAGATCTGACAGTCTATAGACTGGGAAAACATCTTCACCAACCCTACATCTGACAATGGCCTCATATCTAAAATGTATAAAGAACTCAATAAATTAAACACCACCAAGTCAAAGAACCCAAATAAGAAATGGGGTTCAGAGCTAAACAGGTAGTTCTCAATAGAGGACTATCAAATGGCTGAGAAACACCTAGAGATGTACTCAACGTCCTTGGTCATCACCGAAATGCAATTCAAAACAGCTCTGAGATTCCATATTACACCCATCAGAATAGCTAAGATCAAAAACTCAAGGGAGAGTACATGCTGGTGACGATGTTGAGACAGAGGAACACTTTGTCATTGCTGGTGGCAGTGCGAACTTGTGTAACCACTTTGGAAATCAATATGTCATTTTCTCGGAAAATTAGGTATAGGGCTACCTTAAGACCCAGCTACTTCACTCCTTGGAATGAACCTGAAAGATGCTCCACCAGACAACAAGGTCATTTATCAACAATGTTCATAGCAGCCCTATTTGAAATATCCAGAATCTGGAAACACCCTAGTTGAAGAATGGATAAAGAAACTGTGGTGCATTTACACTATGGAATACTACTCAGCTATTAAAAACAAGGAAATCTTGAAATTTGCAGGCAAATAGATGGAACTAGAAATGTTCATCCTGAATGAGTTAACCCAGACCCAGAAAGATACACATGGTATATATTTGCTTGTAATTAGATACTAGCACATTTTGGAATATCAAATGGCTGAGAAACACTTAAAGAAATGCTCAACATCATTAGTCAGCAGAGAAATGCAAATCAAAACAACTCTGACATTCCATCTTACACCCATCAGAATGGCTAAGATGGATAACTCAAGGGATATCACATGCTGGCAAGGATGTGGAGACAGGTGATCAGGTTCTCATTGCTGGTGGACGTCTTCTGAGTCTTCACTTACTGGGGGATTGGAATTTATGCTGAGATTTGCTATTGGGACTTCTGTGGAGAGTGGTGTGGGAGAATGGGGAGAAAGAAAGACCCAGAAGGCCCAGAAACCCTACAATAAGAATATCATTTATATTTATTTAGCAGTCTTACAGAATGCTTTTGGTTTAACAAATATCTGTAAGTAACCTTATTTACCTTTGTTTTCAATCTATACATATATACAGCTCATTAAACTTGAAGTTACTGGACAGTAAAGTAATCTTGCCAAAAATATGTCGTGAGTTTTCCCTTAAATGTTGTGAGGTGATCTTGGAACACATAGACTATTCTTGCTTACAATAGCCCTGAGGTTTAACTTTCAGACTATGAGTGATATAGGCTAATTTGATACTTTTGTGAACATTTTGTACCTTATGATACCACCGACCTCTGAAATCACTGAATACTAAAGTCAGTCATGGAAGAGGCTGTGGAAAGCTAGCCCACTGTGTACCTCTGACCTCAACAAGAACACTTTTATCAGCAAGTGTATCTGGTACATAACATCCATAATTGTTCTTCCTGTTGATCTCCTTACTCACACAACAATTCTTGGGCTTCCAGGGCCTTTTAGATTTTCCTTTCCCCCCACTGTAACAGGATATGACAAAGCATCATTAAGATGAATAGACATTCCTGGCATGCTTGGCATGAATTTCACTGATAAACATGAAGTTTCCTATTTGTTTCTGAAAGTGAAGAGTACATTTTAAATAATCTATGATAAAATATGTGTGAAATATTTGTGGAACATTTAACTATTCCACAATGCATGCATATTTCAGTACACCACATTATAGGTGTACCTAAATTTTCATCTTTCAAAATTTATTATATAAGAATTTTTCTTATCTTAGAAGGAAAATTAACCATATATTCGTCCTGAAATGTGTACATGATTCTAAAAGATTATTTTTACAAATGCTCAGTATAAAACCTGAGTTAATTTACCTCTTTTTTAAATGAATAATCCTTTTTTTTGGTAGCCTTAAAATATTTTTTTATTAATTTATTCTTGTTACATCTCTATGGTTATCCCATCCCTTGTATCCTCCCATTCTCCCCTCCCTCCCATTTTCACCTTATTCCTCTCCCCTATGACTGTTCCTCAGAGGGATTACCTCCCTCTGTATATGCTCATAGGGTATCAAGTCTCTTCTCAGTGACCTGCTGTCCTTCCTCTGAGTGCCACCAGGTCTCCCCCGCCAGGGGACATAGTCAAATGTGAGGCACCAGAGTACATGAGAAAGTCAAATTCCTCTCTCCACTCAAGTGTGGAGACTGTCCTGTCCATGGGCTAGATCAGGGTAGGGGTTTAAATTTTACCACCTGTATTGTCCTTGGCTAGTGCCTTAGTTTGAGCGGGACCCCTTGACCCAAATCTGCCTATCATAATGTTCTACTTGTAGGTTTCTAGGACCCACTGGATCCTTCTACATTGCTATTCTCCCATTGTTCTCTCATCTAGAGTCCCAATAGGATGTCCTCCCCTCTGTCCCAGTTTCCTGGTAAAGGAAGGCTTTCGTGGGACATGCCCATTGGGTTAGTATGCAGATATAAATGAATAATCCATTTATGCCTTTTTTCTTCATTTAAATTAGAGATACATTTTCCATAAGAGATGATATCTATATATGTATATGTATATCTATATTTATCTATAACTATATATATGAGGAAATGTTTTTCCTCTATTTATCCTGAATTTACAAACTAACTGAAATAAGACCTTGTGGTAGTTGACATTCAGGTGATCTGAGACAAGTTCAAAACTGACTTTTACGGTGATGTCAGAAGGTCTTCATGGCCAGGGATTGCTTGGACTTTCCCTCAATTTCTTCTCTTTCATTATCTCTGTACATCTTGTAGGCAGGGTAAATTTGGGTCAAAGTTTTTGTGCTCGGGTTGCTTTTTCCTCCCTCTACTAGGTTTCCTGTCTGGATAGAAGGCGGTCTCCATGTTCCCTGCTACTGCAGGTCTCAGGTGCAGTTTCCCCTATGTCCTCCCAGGAGGCTACACTGCTGTAAGACTCCAGCTTTTCTCAAAGATGTCCCCTTCCTATGGTTTTTCTTCTCTCGTCAAGATCTCTTGTCCTCTTCCCCAAGCCCCCCCCCCCCACTGTTCTCCCTATATCTAGTCCCCACCCGCCTCCCCTAGCCTGTTCCCTCTCATCAAGTACTTCCTTTTTCTATTCTATTTCCCCATCTCAGTGAGATTCAATCATCCTTCTTTGGACATTTCTTGTGACTTAGCTTCTTGGGGACTGTGAATTGTAGTGTGGTTATCCTGTACTATATAAATAATTTCTGATTATAAGTGAGTACATACCATGTGCGTCTTTCTGGGTTTGGGTTACCTCACTTCGGGTAATCTTTTCTAGTTCCATCTATTTGCCTGAAGTTTTCACGATTTCCTTGTTTTTAATACCTGAGAAATATTACATTGCATAAATGTACCACAGTTTCTTTATCCATTCTTGAGTTGAGGGCTATCTAGGCTCTTTCCAAATGCTGGCTATTATGTATAAAGCTACAATGAGCAGGGATGAGCAAATATCCTTATTGTGTGGTGGAGCATCATTTTAGTATATGCCCAGGAGAGGTATTCTAAATGTCTGAGGAATGACTTCCAAAGCCTTGGCCACATTAGGAGAGGGAGCCAATGCCTGACAGTATTAATGATATTCTGCTATGCTTGTAGTGGGGAGTTTAATATAATTGTCCTCTGAGGGGCTCCACCCAGCGAGGAAAAGATGCTGAGAATCACAGACAAACAATGGGTAGAAGGCAGGGAGGCTTGTGGAAGAGTGGGAGGAAAGATAGAAGGATCCAGAGGGGATAGGAGCTCCATAGGAAGCCCAACAGAGCTAACTAACCTGGGCTGAAAGGGTCTTCCAGATAGATAATGAGGCACCAAACCAAGGACCACATAGGGACTGGACCTGGGCCCCCTGTACATATGTACCAGATGGGCAGATTTGTCTTCATGTTGTCCCCCTACTAAGGGTAGCTGAGATTGTCTCTGACTAAGATTCTGTTGTATGTTTTTTTGATCACTTTCTTCTGGCAGGGCTGCCACAGAGGAAGGAGATGGGACTTGATGTGCTAGGAGTGGTAATTAAGAGGGCTTCTTCTTTCTGAGGTGTACAAGGAGACATTATAGAGGGAAGAGGGAGGGTAGGACCAGGAGGAGAGGAGGGAGGGGGCTATTATAGGCATATAAAGTGAATAAATAAATTATTTTTAAAAATGTCTTTCTGAGGTAATTTCACATATATATATTTCATATATATGTACACACACATATATGTCTATATATTTATATATAATTTGTTTTAGCACTTAAGAAGCTACATTTGCTGTGGGCTTTTAGTGTCTTTGTTACTTTCTTCAAATCAGAACCTGAAAAAACAATTAACATGGAAATATGAATGGAATGGAATGGAAATGTGAGCTAATATAAGTTTCTTGTTTACTCAAGAGACAAGAGATATTATATAAAATTTGTCTTAAATTGTTTCAGAGTACTTTTATTTATTCTCTCTGTTTGTTATATTATATATACATGGTGTGTATGCTGCATCCAGGTGACTATAGGACACAGATGTAGGTGAGAATAGGACATCAGCATCTTTCTTTATTACTCTGCACTTTTTGTTTAAAGCAAAAAGCAGGGGATAAAAGAAGATTTTTTTTGACCATCAGGTCAAATAGAAAGAGCTGCAATGACAGCTCCAAGTCTCTCTTTGGGGTCTTAATATGAAGTGAACTTTCATGTAGTGGAGCAATGTCATGCTACTTGAACAAACCAGGACTATTACTCTCCTAGCCATGGAGTTTAAAAATTGTTTAACTTATTATAATTTATTCAGATTACATCCTGATTGTTATCACTTCTTTCACATCTTCTTGTTCCAACCCTCCTTCACTCTTGCACCCTATTCCCCTACCCTAGATCGCTGATAGAAGGGAACTTCTTCCCCTACCATATAACCACTGCCTGTCAAGTCTCATCTGGATAACCTGCTTCCCCTTCCTTTGTGTGCCCACTGAGCCTCCCTACCAATGGGGAGCAGTCCATTGAGAGCAGTCTTGCTCTCCACACAACCATGGAGATTGAGCTGTCCAATGACTAGATCTGAGCAGGAGATTCACTGCTGACCTCCTGATCGAGTGCCAAGAGTGATATGAAAGAAGGGAGAATGGAAGGACAAAGGATTCAGGAGATCCACAAAGAGACCATCAAATGTGGACCCGGGGCTACTTGCACAAACGGTTATACCAACAACAGACAATGTACACAGTAAACCTAGACCCTTTGTTCATATCTGTAAGTATTGTGTTCATGTTGCTTTCCCTTCTGTCTCCTACCTCCAGTCCCTCCCAGTCCTCAAATCATGTCTTTTTATGCTTTAACTGTAAATATATATGTGTGTGTGTGTGTGTCTGTGTGTGTGTCTGTGTGTGTGTGTGTCTAAAAATGCATCCTGCTGACATCATATTTCTTTTAGGAAAATATTTAATCTTTTCATATTAGATAAAATGCAGAACACATCATGTTACAGCTACAAACATATTGATGTATGATGTAAACCCTCAATTTAGAATTTTTTTCTGATTAAGAAAATGGCTTTTATGAAAATCAAAAGGCAATTTCTCCCAATTAATGAATTATCTATTATTCAAAATGGGATTTTCTCATGGGAAAACACAGATAATTGACTTTGAACTGATATGAACTTTCAGAATAAGTAGTTTAGAGGAAATTCAGTTATCTCCAAAGAATTATATGATCTCAATGATATGCTCCACAATTTCAAGACTGATGGAACATGCAGTTCCTCTAATTTTAGTGCAGAATTTTGGACTTCAATGAAAGGAATTCTTGACTATAGATTTACATGCAATAGGCTTCAGTAAATTAACCCCCAAAATTAAGTGTTGATGTAAGATAATTAAGTAATACTACAGAACCTTCATTTCTTTTGCTTCATATCTTAGTTTGCAATATGAATGCATAAAATTTAAAAACACTATTTATGATGTTTATTTACATGTTTAAACCCATTACAAACAGGACATGTTTTTATAAGTTCTCCATGTTGTTAAGTGTTCTGAAATAATATATGTCTCAAATTCAACAATTGTTATTATCACAAATTCAAAGTGTTATTCATGAAACTGGCCTGGAAAAATATGCACCATTTCATCCATTATGTTTTAAATCAGTCAAGTGTTAAGTCTGTATAATGAAAGCTATTAGTTAAAAGTATTAAAAACACTTGAATTAAGGGTCAGGCATTGTACATTGTTATCTGTAGCCATGTCGTGATAAGGCATACAAAGCTATTTTTCAATCTTGAAATTATCTGGCTGAGAGTAACTGCAGTTTAAGTTTCTCTATGTGTGCATGAGTGAGTGCACATGCATATATAAATACTTTGTTTTTATTTAAATGTATATCAGTGAGTTTTAAAACACTCAATTTACAACAAACATACACAATTTCTAACTTCATAGCTTCATAGAAGTTAGATTTCTATAACAGAAGGTTCTTTCAAGATATTTTGGACACTTAAAATGTTTTATAACATGAGAATCTATAGTATAAATTTCAGCAAAAACAATTTTCTTCAAAAATTCAGCTGGGCAGGAAATATGAGATAGTTGTAAGGGATTTTATCTTCCTGATGACAGAGATAATGCTGCATTAATAGAGCTGCAGTGTTTCATCAGACTTTTGCCAAAAATAAGTCACTGTCTCTTCTGGAAAAAGAAATCAGAGACATGCAATTTGATAGAGATACCAATACCGTAATAGGTTCTGGAAAGATGAATTCTATTTCCATAATGTGAGGCTTTGTGGAATTGTGGACGGAAAATGAATCTTAGAAATATTTAATTTAGAATGGAGTAATGGATTCCTTAAATGAGCTCATATTCTAATTTTTATTCCCAGGAACACAAATGTTTATAATTTTAGGAATGCACTTATGTTTTTCCAATAACAATTGTTGATGCAAAAATTTAACCCCTAATCTGCCAGTGTTGCAATTAAGTGTTAACTTCAAGAGAGCAAGTTCCGAATATAAAATACATGTTTTATATTTACAATTACATTAGTTTAAAATAATGGATAGGTTTTTATCTCTTGTGATTTTTTCGGATACATACAACAATTGTCTTTTTAAGTTGACTTGTAACATCTAACACTCTATATTAATTTAAAATAAACAAAAAGATATATTTTACAAATATTAATACAGTCTACTTTGGGTAAGTTTAAATAACATTCGTGCATGTCTTTTGTTTACATGTGTGTTGCTTCTCCTGTGTATACATACGCATGTGGGTGTCTCAGGCTAAAGGTAGGACATTGTCCCTATTGTTTCCCAACTTACTCATTGAAAACGAGTCTTTTGCTGAACCCAGAGCACTTGACGCTGAACCTCCGGAGAGCTACCACATTTGGAGAATCCTCTGACTTTAGGTGTCCACCTACTGACAATTGGAATAATAAGTGACCTGCTCACCCATGTAGCATTTCTATGATATTTGGGTAGTTGCACAAAAGCTAGCATGGTAAATGCTTTTTCATATTTTATCTTCTTTTTGGTAAATACTTATTTTTAGTACTTATGGATGTTTTGCCTGCATGCATATCAGGGTACCTCTTATATGCCGATTTCCCACTAAGGCAAGAAGAGGGCATCAGAGTTCGTGAAACTGGAGTTGCATACTGTTGGAAGCTGTCATGCGTTTGTTTGCTCAGAATCAAACAGGCATTTTCCAAAATAGCACTCAGAGCTTTGGAGGGATCCTTCCAGCTCCCCCATTTTCTATTCTTGTTGTTGATTGAGACAAGGTTTCTCTGTATAGCCTTGGCTGTCCTGGGGCTACCTCAAACTTGTAGTAATATGCCTGCCTCTGCCTCCTTGAGTGCCCATTTTCTATTTTTAAAGGATTGTTTTGAAATATTTGTTATTGAATTTAAAGGATGTGAATTCAATGACCCCTTTTAAATTAAAATATATATTTATTTCTTAGGGATTTTAATATCAAAATATTAATTGAGATTTTCTTGCATATTTCCATTTTTTCTAATTTCTCTGGTTGAATTATTTACACCTGATGTAAGCAGAAATTAAAAATATAAATCTTTCTGTCCCCTGACTCACTTCTTCATTGCATTCAGTTAACGTTTTATAGGATAGATTAATTATACAGCTTAACAATCAGTTCTTATGTTGATGGACTTTATACAATACCAGTTTACTAGATATTTGAAATGGAAATATCTTCTCATATTCTTTTCTGCATTATTTTGCTTTTATCGGTCTTATTTTTTTCATACAATATACAAGTACTAAAGAAAAAGTTACACAAATTTGGCAATAATAGATAGGTCAAACTGATTTTATTATTAGATAATACATTTTTTGGTCCTGCAAAAAATTACTATTGTATTTAACATCCTACTGAAAATGAATAACTGGAAAAGGCAGAATGACAAATCCTCTTGATTAAACACTTAATCTAAAGAAAATCTTTGTAAATAGAGAATTACTTTACTTCAGATATTGCATGTCTGCTTTCACATTCTTCCAAATAAGGAACAGTAGAATTTTCATCCACAATATTTTATAAAATCAAGACATCTCTTCAACTTTGATATTTTCCCACAGAAAAGAAAGGGGTCCACAAGACATTTTTTCCTAAAACACTTGACACAAAATGCAGTTTACTTTGATCATATATTTTAGTTGTTTTAACTAACCTTTTTGTTGAAAAAGAATTTTACTTTAGATTTTCTTTCTGAATAATAGTGAATCAATGTAATCAATTTCACCTTCAGGGAAGAGACTTTGCAGTAACAATCAGGGCTATTTCAAACCAAGACAGAGTTAAGTCTTTATTCATTTTTTTAAACATTATGGCTTTGCCATGTAAACTAGTCTAAGCCATCCTATAACATAAAGTTTATATGAATTATTCAATAGTCACGTACTGAGCAGAAATTTACAATCATAAATAGTCAATTTAGAGTTGTTATTAAATTTTATGCTGTTAGTTTTGCAAATGTTTGATGATGAGAATAAAAATAGAATATTGTAGAAAATATTCCAATGGGAACAGTTTATAACAAGCATAATTATATACCCGTTTACCTGTCCATGTATGTAAGTGTGTGTGTGTGTGTGTGTGTGTGTGTGTGTGTGTGTGTGTGTGTGAGAGAGAGAGAGAGAGAGAGAGAGAGAGAGAGAGAGAGAGAGAGAGAGAGAGAGAGAGAGAGATTTGGTGTCAAGAATACTGAATTTCATTATGATTTACAGAATTATTTTCTTACATTCCTACTTCTGAAAAAAAAGTATTTGTTAAGAGAAGCAAAAACCAAACTGAAATGACACTCTTTTTTTTTTTTGATTTTTCATACAAATACATTTATTTTCAATTTCCCTAACTTAGCTTAAAATAACATAATTAAGTATTATCATAGTAGCTTTGCGGATTAGTTTGGAAAAAATTTCATTTCAGAGAAAGAAAAAAAAATATGTGGATCTTTTTAGTTATCTACAAGACAGCAAATTTAATTATATCTTGCCCAGCAGGAAGGGCTCATAATGTTATTTCCTGTTGTTGGTAGCCCTAGGGTTAAGTATTCAGTATGATCATCATTATATATAAATCACTATCTGGCTGGACTTTGTTTCATGTTTCAAAACAAAGCGATGTTAGATGCTAACGGTTTTGGAATATGAGAAATGACACTCTTTAAAAATCATTGACATTGTTACTTTAAAGGAAGTAACGAGTGTTAATGTTACCACCTAATTATAAATATCAGTGAGATATGAAGGATGACACCACTGCTGGCAATCCATTTCTGTATATTTAGTATGAGTTCGGGATGAGAGAAGTCATTTCTTTGTTAAAAATCTATTTCTTTTCTATATGACTATTGTTTTTGGTGCTTTTTGCTATTTTTTTATATTTCTTGTGTAATATTGTTCTTTCGTCATTACATTAGTATCTTTTTCTTACTTCAGTACTTTTTTCAGTTGTTTTTTGTATGTAAACATTCCACTGTAAATGTTCATTTTTATCTTCCCAGATTTTAGGAGTCACAAATTTTTTGGGTAAAATGTTAATTTTCTACTTTTATGGTGGCCCCTTATAAACATTAATAGAACTGGGAAATGTAGCCATTTTTCTTCATTCAATAAATTCCCATTTTTACCATCAAAGATTCATAATTGTAATAAATACAATACTATAATCAATCAGAATTTTTAAGATGTTTTTAAGCCTTTGTATACAATACAGTGTTCAATGGAGAATTCTTGGCATTTCATTTGCATTGCAATGTTTCTGAAAATTAACATTTTTTCCATGAAGCAGCTATGTAATTGAAGTATAAAGAAACATCTTGTGGGCCTTTCTAATATTTATCATTAAGAACTGACAAGTTTGTGCAGTTTTCTTATGATGTTCTCTGGAATCTAATTTTCTCTGTCTCAATTCTCTAAATTTCTATTTCTATTTTTTAAATTGAGGATCTAGTGTTTTCTGTAATCTAGGTCACTTTCCAGATGAATACTTTCTATTTCTACAATTAAATTTATTTCCTATACTCATGGTTACAGCATATGATAGCTTTCTATTTTTAAATGTATATGTTGTCATTGTAAGTTTGCTACCATCCTTTTAAGAATCTGTGTTAAAAATACCAAAATGCCAGTAAATTAAAAAAATAACCTTGTGAGGACAGTTAAGGCCTTAAGTTGAGGAGTCAACTCAATAATCTACTTTTTGTCTTATCATCCTATACATTTTTATATTCCTCATTCTTTCTTCTCAGCCCCTATCACCAAACCTAAGGAAGAAAGATAAAGGAAAAGAGAGACATCCCTGAATCAAATCCTGGTTTCTCTCTTGATAAGTCCAATACTATCTTATAACCATCTCCCAATGAAAACAAACATCTCAAGCCCAAGAAAGCAACCAAAATACCTACTCACCCACCCCCTTAAGGCAAATGAGGTGTCATTCTCTTAAGGTTTCTTCTGGCTGTTTTGGAATGAATAAAACCTTTGTAGGGGCCCAAATAAAATTCAGGAAAATGGTTTAACAAGATAGAAATATCATTTGTGGTCCAGTTTCTGAATGTTGAGAACTTCCAGGCTTAATAACAGCCCTAGGTATGACAGCCAGAAATGCTGTACCAATTGGGACCAGAAGCTTTCTTCGAATCTGTCTTGGGAGCTGTCAATCTCTTATGAAGAACAGCAACTGGTTGGTGCTGGAACAGGAAGGATGTAGATTGTCAGAATCCAGCACGCTGAGAGAAATGAGTCCTGTCAGGTCTGGGCCAACTCCAATGTCTGATTCTTTTTTTGTGAAAACGTCATTTCTCACAAGCATTAAACAATTCTAAAATTATAAGTGTATGAGGTGTATAAGGTGCACACAGCAATTAGAGCTATGTATCTGCCCTTTGCATGAGCAGAAGAAAGACATCTGTAAATCTTTGTTCATGCCATACAAAGAATGGCATCTAGTCCTAAGTTACATGTATTCTCTAACCAATAAGAAGCATTGACTATGCACAGACATTCATGTCTCAGCATGTCTCACAGCTATTGCCATGTAGTGGGATTAGGAATATAAATTACCTGCTTGTTCTGTAGTTTTACATTTTTAAATTTATAGACCGATTGTAGTCCGCTCCTTCATCGTCTCCTGATCCCACCTTCCTTTCGTCATCTTCTCTCCCTTTCTCCCTCATCTTCTCTTCCTCCCTTCCCTAGCCCTCAGAAAGGGAGTTCTCTTCTCCTAATATCTGATTTCAGCTCCCCAATTCTCATCTGTACTATCTGTATCCTCTTTCGCTGTGGTTTGGAACATCCACCCAGACCAGGGGAAGGGATCCACACTGGGGGACCGGAGTCCATTTCAGAAGTATTCGCTCATATTGTGGGACTCACAAGGAGACTGTTCTGCCTATGTACTGTAATTGAGTTGAATATATAGATTCTGACCTTGCATGGTCCTTGGTTGGTGTATCAGTCTCTGTAGCAACCCTCTCCTCTGTTCATATTTTTAAGTATATATTTTATTTATTATAATTTATTCACTTTTCCTCCTGATTGTCATCCCTTCACAAGGTTATTTTTAATTCATTGGTATAGAAATTTGTATATCTATGCAAAATCAGTTCAATTTGGATACATTGATATATAATTCAAATTTAAGATTATTCTTCACACACACACTATATATATATATATATATATATATACATATATTCGTACTCTGATATGAGGTATTGTATCCATAACACTCAAGTAGAATAAAAAGTTTACCTCCAATTCTTTGAAAATCCTACTGCAGGCTGTTTAGGATGAGTAAGTTAGACAAGTTAATTGTCAACTGATCAAATCATGGTCATTTCAATTATAAGTCTATTTATATCACAAGAATATATACCCAAGATGTAACAGATAGGTATGATTCTATCAATTGACAAGATAAAATACTTAGAGACGGTCTTCAAAAACCTGAGTCCTACAGAATATGCCATTTAAAGATGTTTATATTGTTTGAATGATTCTTTGACAACAAGACAGGTTAACTCCTGGCAGCACCCAGATTACCTCAAAGATGAGCGTCAGTGAGCCTTCTTATGGAGATGATTCAAATTTGGCAAACCAGAAACTGAGCATAATGGCCTCATTTCAACCACTGACAGAATTCTGCCTAAAACTTGGCAAGCTTGGATGTAGGCAGAGTCGACGGCCAAACTCTGCCAAGACAGGAAAAGCATGTCCTCAAAGTTCCTGCCTCACAATATGTTGGTAAGATATACTAGGGTCTGGGCCCTCTAGTCCTCCTCAAACTATGGCACCAGCCAAGGAAAATATAGCAGTAAACTTCGAACCCCTACCCAGTCTAGCCGATGGACAGGACATTCTCCACCGTTAAGTGGAGAAGGGGATCTGACTTTCACACAAACTCTGGTGCCCCATATTGGACCATGTCCCTTGGATGGGGAGGCCTGGTGGCACTCAGAGGAAAGATAATAAGTCACCAAGAAGAGACTTGATACCCTAGGAGCATATACAGGGGGAGGAGGTCCCCCTCAGTCACAGACATAGGGGAAGGGAGTAGAGGGGGAAACGGGAGGGAGGAAAGAAAGGGAGGATACAAGGGATGGGCTAACAATTGAGATGTAATATGAATAAATTAATAAATAAATTAATTAATTAAAAAAAAGATATACTAGGCTAGAAGGACAAAGATGATGCCCCAACATTTTAGAGAGTTTTGGGTGACTCTCCAGGTAGAAAACTGTCTCTGTCATCTTTTTTTAAATTTGGAAACTGCTAACCTGCACTTCCTGTTTACTCAAGTAAGTAATTTTATTCCTTCTCAAGTTTCTAAGGGCTTGAAGACCAAAGAGTTTAGTTTCTCAGTGAAGCTTAGTTGTTTAGGGTTAAGATGTTTTTAGATCTGGATTGATGTTTCAATTTAATAGAGATGAGATATGGTCGATGTTGAGCTACATTCAGAATTTTAGACTCTCCAAGATAGGAAATATGTTTCCCTCAAGATTGCCAAATACAAACAGCCAAAGCACTATGAAAGTAACATGAATACAATTCCCGATTGTTCCGTAGTTTTTCTTTCTATATATAGTTCATTTTATATGTGTGTAATAATTTAAATGTATATGTAAAAATGTACATAATAAAAAAGTGGAAAAATACCAAAATGCAACTACAGTTGCTTTCCTTCAATGAATCAATGGAAAGACTCTATTTCTACTATCCAATCCATACAACTCCATGTAGTTAATTTTGTGCAGTGGTTGGTGATGAGAATGAAATTGTCATGTGTTCCTTTCTGAGTACGCACTTCTTCATGAAAACATTTAATGAGTGTTTATATAGGTGGTACAGCTATCATGTGCTGGAGCCTGCATGGATCCGGTGACTGAATGTAGCCATTATACTCAACTGTGTAATGTCTCCAAAGTTATACTAACGAGAATTCTATATAAAGAATGTATCAGACCTATATTTTTACTTATGTTCAGCTTCATTTTTTGTATTTTTTCTCAAAGCATAGTGATGCATCCTTTAATGATTCAAATTTAATATGATTTTAATCTCACTTGAGAAGCATTTCACTGGCTTTAGTTTAACTGTACCATTTTCATTATTCATAGATTCTTTTTTATCTTTTTAAAACATATTTTATTAATTTATTCATATTCCATCTCAGTTGTTATCCCATCCCTTGTATCCTCTCATTCCTCCCTCCCTCCCATTTTCCCCTTACTCCCCTCCTCTATGTCTGTGACTGAGGAAGACCTCCTCCCTTGTATATGCTCATTGGGTATCAAGTTTCTTCTTGGTAGCCTGCTATCCTTTCTCTTAGTGCCACCAGGCCTCCCCATCCAGGGGATGTGGTCAAATATGGGGCACCAGAGTTCATGTGAAATTCAGACCCCACTCTCCACCAACTGTGAAGAATGTAGACTCTTTATAGCTTTTTTGTTTATATGTACCCCACTTTCATTCTACAAAACTTCAAAGTTCTGTAAAATCTTGTGTTTCCTAGATACCCTTTAAATTATTTATAACTTATTTTTGTCTATTTATCTCATAAAAATGGTGCTTTAGAGTGATTATATGGTAAGAAATCTCATTTCCCCATTGTAACATCTCTAAGTGAATAAACTATGGCTGTGGAAAATTTAGTTATTTTATAACTAAAACCTTTTTTCTTTTTTGGCAGGCTGTGGCTTACTGTTGAAATAATGGCATCACAGTATACACAGAGTAGTTATGTAGTTATAAGATAAACTCCATTTCTATATCAACTCCCTTGTTATGCTTACCAAATTTCACTGTGAGGCTTCACACTCAGAAGCATTAAGTTAGCTATGACCTTAGGAATAGATCAGCTTCATTGATTAATTAGGTCATTTGGAAGAACTCCTCTGAAAATACAATTTATCTAAAGCACTTACTTGCAATTTCAGCTTTTGACATTTATTTTCTTGTAGGTCTTCAGAACTGCCTTCATCTTCACTATGATATTACTGGGACAGCAGTATACCTGTTTGCATGATTTTTATGAGACCTACCATCCCTCTATTTTATTTCTTATATTTCTGTCTACCTTAGAGTGGGAGTATATGTGTATTATGCATATATACATATATATAAAATATTATTTGAATTATGACAAAATGCTCTAGGATAAGCTTGACAAACAGTCCAAATTTATGAACCACTCAATCAACAAATGTTTCCATTTCATTGTCCTATCCTAGTAGGTCTGATTTTTAGGCGAATTATTAAGTTAATTATTCTAGCAGGAAAAATAATCAAATTATATGAAACAGATGTGTTTGTGAATTTTGATATATTTAAACACAATGTGTTATAAATTCTCTTCATGTTGGTAATCTTTAAAGATTTTAAAAATAGGAATAATAGAAATACAAATTATTGGATAAAAGAAAACAATAGAATAAACACATAATAATTTAACACCAAGAAATGTTACCAAAGAATTAATTTATCTGATTTAAGCTAACATGTAGTATGACGTCATCTTGGGTATTTGATTTGCTTTTTAGAAATAGGAAAACTTTTACATCTCAAATTATTTTTTTTCAGAGAATATGAATTTAAGAAGCAATGTTTTCAAATCATTTCATGCAGAAAGAAATATTCAGTAATACAGTGAAAATATTTAGGTATTATATTCTATGTATTTAAAATAATAGCATATCCTCTGACATGAGGAGAAATAAATGTCTATTTCCAACATATTCATATAGAATGCAGCAATGTAACCACAATAGGGTCTCATACTAGAAACATTTTTGTTTGAAATGTTTACATACATTCCTTATGAATAAAATCACTTTTCTCTTGTAGAACATACTTAGATAGCAAAGTAAAATTAACTCACTAATGTGCATTTTACTTTAATTATTAACATTTTCCTGTAGAGACAATTATTAAAACCAATGAATACAATCCGAGATTTGTTACTTGTTTTGTTGAAAGTGGAGTGATAGTGTCATGAAATAAAGGAAAAAGGGAAGCTTACACTGAATGAGAATGAGAGTCATCTGTCTTATTTTGAAATGGCATTCAGGTCATCCAGCCATTTCTTTCTTTGACATCTAGAGTCCTCATTGTGTGCTCATTGATGAATGCTTTGTTCAGAAGAAACACTCTAAGCTGGTAAATGTTAGGGCATCTGCCAATGTTATGCTTATATGGCCTGAAACAAAACCTCCTCTGTTGTTTGCCTGACATAGTAGCATGGGTCTCCTGTTTCAATAGAAAGTCTTTTATGTAGGGCTTAAGCTTCAAGGCTCTTTGCCAAACACTGTCCCCATCCCTAACCAACTCTGAACAGATATTTGACATTCCAGTTCATGTTCAACATCCTTAGTAGATATGGACTGGGAAATTTTTTTCAAAGCCTTAATTCTAAAAAAATATTTTGATAAGAACCTGGAAGGTAACAATTCACCGATGACATTTGGTTAACTACAATGACAACGATGCCAGAAGCAGGCTGTGTTTTGACATCACTTCAGTTACTATTTGCTCCTCCTTTTCACCCCCTTTGGCTTACTAAACACTGGCTTTATGATCTTCATTACCTTTGAGAAAATCTTATATTTACTTGCATACAATTACTTATACCTTTTAAAAAATATTCTCAAATATTTGTTTTAACCATATTCGGTTTAGTCCTCATATTCTACAGAAAACTGAAGAGGTCTGTGTGTTCTGAGACACTGGTGTGCACCTCTCCACTAGAACATTTATTCCATTTATTCTATTATTCTTTCATGTCTATTTATCTTAAGTGAGGCTTAAGCTGATTCTTCAGTCACTTAGCAAAAAGATCTGGCAATATTCTTGGTACATACTGAAACTTCAGGGCTATTTAATAGAGGTGTCAAGGATGAGATGTCACAGAGTGTTCCTGTGTTTTCATCTGATTTACCTGACAGTCTTAAATGTAACTTTGAAGTTAGAAGCTTGCCATGCTATCTATTCTACCTAATAGGTAGTTAATAATTCCACTGCTGAGACATGATGATTAGTACTATCCCAGACTCTTTGGTAGCTTGTAATCCTGAAATTGTTTTTAGAGAAGACACCATGTGAATGAGTCTCTCAGAAGTACTGCCAATTATAAAAAAGAAAAGAAACTGCTTTGGGTACAACAGGAGACTGCACTTCTGCCAGAAATAAACCTCTGTTTATTATGCTGAGATTTTTCCATGAAAGGAAAACTACAGTTAAGTGATCTCTGCAGTAGACTGTGAAACGCCATGGAACAAACTCTGCATTGGACTGTGAAAGGCTGGGGAACAAGAGACAGGCATTTCCCTTTGTCCTTAGTTGCTGTACACTCGTGAACCCATTATTTCTGCTACCTGTTAACAGGATACGTCCTTAGGTGCAAATCAAAGAGGATTTGGTAAAACATCCAAGACAGTCTGTATACTTTTACTGTGTTGACTTCTGCCAGTAGCATAACACAGAAAGGGTGGGTACTGAGAGCACCTTAAGGAATTCCTGAGGGTGAAAACCAGCCACTGCATTCTTCCATTCCAAGCAACCCCTGAAGAAATATATTAAACCTAGAATAGTCTACCTGAAAGTGTAACAAACTCAAAAAGAATAACTTAACATTTTTAAGTTTAATTACCATAATTTCTGGCCCATGGAAAATATTTTGTTAACATTTGCTCCTGTACTCACAAAATGCTTGTCTCAAACAGGGATATGTAAAGAAAACAAACTTCATGATACATTGAATTGTTGGAAGAGTTACCGGCTTATTCACCAAACGGTTTTTATTCTGAGCCAATATAATCAATTAAAGTATAACTTATCTAAACTGTTTTTTTTTCAGTTTTCCAAATAATGAACTTAGTATACCTATTCTTTAAGAAAAACCTACTTGACAGGTAATTGAACGTTCATATGAACAATATTTTAAGTAATATGATGGTTTTTACATAATGATTATGAAGTGTTGAAGAGATGACACTTGTATTCATCCACTATAAGCCTCACAGTGGAATATTCTCTCACGGTGTTTTTATGGAATACACAACATTAATAGGAAATGCCTGAGTAGGGCATTGCTTTTAAGAACATAGAAACAGATCAGAACAAAAACGCTAGAAAATTTGATTTTGGAGGAGGCTAGAATTATGCTTCCCTGATTGTTTTTCACATAAATCTTTATGCTTTGAACGTTGTTTTAAATACTAGAAATATAGGGATCAATTTGCAATACTTTTTTGGTTATATACATGTATATGAAGATGGCAGGGGAAAAGAGGAGAGGAGAAGGGAGGTGACCAGAGGGCAGGAGAGGAGAGAAGAGCTGAGGAGAGCAGAGGAAAAATACAAGAGAGACTTACAAACACACACACATAGATTTGAAGACACAGAGAGAAAGGGAAGACAGACAGACCAAAGGGACATGGAAGGGAAAGGAAAGGAAAGTCAGCAGTTTTTTTTTTTCAGTCTAAATTTATTGTTTTTCCCTCAGATACTTTATTTAAAAATATAAGGTATGTTGGAAAATGTAACAAAGAATATAATAAAGAATTGAAGGCAAATGAACAAATGGCGTTTAGAGAGTGCTAAGGAATTGTAATTACTGATACTTATCTAAGCCGTACAAGGAAACTAGAATAGCTAAGACCTATTACATGGTGATTTGTGGGAAGATCAGATCCTGAGGCACTGGAGAGATATTATTAGAGAGGCCAGTGATGACAAAGCTATTTTAGAAAGCTGCTGAAACTTGTGTCAACAGATCTCATTGGCCCGCACTAATTAAGAACAGACAGATATAGGAATGATGTTTACTAGCCATTTCTGTAACCTCCTAACAAAGCCCTTGAATTGGCATACTTCTGTGTTTTTCCCTGAGTTATTATCTATTTACACGAAGGAAGCAGGGTTGTTTTTCTCTGTACTCCTAGAAAACAAACAAGTATCCACACCATGCACATTTTATATGGTTTTCTATTAAACTCCAAACTATGGCTTAAACTTTTTGAATAATTTTAAGTTGGGTTCGCATAAAAAGAAATAGCTTACTTTCATTTACTTTTTATCCTGGATCAGACTAGAAATAGACTTTTATGAATAATATATTTTAGTAGTGACTGAAGATATTATGTTCCAGTATAATCGTGGAGAGAAAAAAACCTGAAAGTGAGAACGTTCAGCAGGCCAACTGCCACCTTCATGTTCACTGGGGAACAAGGGCACCCCGCTACAGGAAATTGACTGAAAATAGGACTGTTGGTACAGAAGGAAAAAGCACAATAAACCATGATCTTATATTTCTCAGTGTAATTAATAAACACTTTTTATATATCTGAGATAGGTAGAAGAAAAGAGTTAGTCTAGGGCCAGAGTCTTGAAACCAGGACTACCTGAAAGTTCAGTTTGACTGAAACCATTTCCCCACTTTCAATGTGAGTTTTCTGTGAGAGATTTTCAAAGTGTTTTATGTTCATACACTGACATGTATGAGAATGTGACTGAGGCATACACAGTTCTCTTTCTCCACTCAGTCGGCCTCAAAGATACTATTAGGCTGTCTTCTCTTTCCTTTGGTTTCCATTTGGATAATAAAATTTAATAATAACTACTCCCATGAGCTTCCTACAGATCTTCTCTTAAAACCCTCCCACTCTAAATTCATGGTCCTTTTCTCACTAGTTGTTATTGCAGAATATATATATATATATATATATATATATATGGACTAAAAGCATGCGTAAGTAACATGAGCACAAATATCAGACTGTGTTCCACAGACTGTGTTTCAGTCCATTTTAATGTTACTTGTTTCTCTGGTTTTAGGGTTGACATTTTGCCACTGGACAACCAATTGTTGTACTCTACCCTGAGCAGGACCACCTATCCTGGTCTCAGCTTTCCTTAGTTAATTTGAGTTTTGTTTGTAGACTTGAGGCACCATAGACTTTTCTTCATCCAGATTAGGATGTTGCCTGGTGTCATCCATGTTCACATTTTGATAGGCAGTCGTGTTGATGAGACATTGTGAATGTAGCTAGTTATGTTACCAAGAGACCGCATCTTATAAGAAACTCTCAAATCCTCTTGAACTTAGAATCTTTCTTTCCCCCTTTTAACTGCATTCCCGGAGAATTAAGTGGTCTGCATCTGTTTCTACTTAGACTGGACACATACTTCATCTCTTCTTTTGAGGGTGACTATTTCAACATACTCAAAGTTTTAGGTTTTCAAGAATATCATATAGTTAGTATGATGAGGCATCTTCCTTTCAACATGCTTTATTCTTTTAGCTTACTAATGGAGTTTTAATTTTTATACATGTCTTGACAGTATCGCCTCCCTCAATTCTTTTTTTTTCCCTTAGACTATGAATTAATTTAAATTTCTGATATTCAGACACTTAGAGATCTCAGGTTTATTAAGGCGTGGATATATTGTACAAATTACATTGGTATACACTTACACATTGGTGAACTCATGTATGAAAACACATTCACATAGGAATGTCTCTTTATCATTCTAAGGCTGAATAAGCATCTATGGAAGTTGAAATTATTGAAGTGGAAGAATGTGAATTTTGTTCCTTTTTCCCCTTTTTTCTTATGTTCCTTTCCTAAACATAAGAAGTAAATATAGGACAGATATGTAACACTAAACACCTTTCAAAAATATATGGTTATCTACTAGTGTAGAAGCTTCCTAATACATACACATACATAACTATAGTTTACATAAAACATATTTATATACATATACATATACATATACATAAAAAATAGTTAACATTGAGTGATGGTATAAGAGAACAAAAGTACGCCCACTACACTGTAAAGGATAGCAAATGAAAATCCCGCTGTTGGGAATGAGTTACTTCTTTTGGAATTTTTGTCTGATGAGTTCCCCTAAACACCCACAGAAACTATTATTTTTATTTGCCTTTGCTCTTGGGCACCCTACAAAACTTGATGGTAGAGCCCTACATAAACCACGTACTGGTAGTGAGGTGGAAGTTTCAGCCCTCTATACCTCTGCTGGCTTTCAAGTATTAAAAGCTTCTTGAAGTGATCCCAGTGGAAAAATGTAGACACCATTGTACCCAGCTCTGAACCTGGAGATATACAAAGCAACAAAAGAATTAATAGTGGCAGTAACATTGTGGAAGAAACAATCTCTTTCTCATTAGATTAATGCTCTTCTCCACTCAAAATAGTATTGATCTCTTTTATAAGATCATATTTGTAGATAGTTACTTTTATTATTAAGAAATCAGCCATAGAAAATAATTGAACTTTCTCCTAAATACTAGTGTGATAGTAATGCGTATATGTTACAGAGCAAAGTAAGACTAACATATTTATTTCTGTGCTAAACATTCATGTATGTATAAACTTAATGTCAATTTTCTTTCCACATTACCATATTAAATGCAGTGGTCTAAAAATAAGATACATTTTCATCTTTACAGTTTCTCAAGAAACTTCATCTCTGTAGAATTGATTTGAATTTTCTATTAAAATATAATTGTTGTGATATTATAAAATCTTATCCAATTTAAACCCTCTGTTTCTTATTTTAACCCTTTTGCATATAATTTATTTTAATAAAGTACATTTGTAATTTTCAATTATAAAACATACTCTGTTTTACTTATGATGATTTATGAGATTCACAGCCAGATTAAAAATTTAGACTTCTATAGGAAATAGAACTGTGTGTATGTGTTTGTATGTTCAAGCACAAGCATGTGCCTGCATGGTTATGTTTGTGAATGTGTGTTGATGTTAAGAAAGTGTATAAATGTATTCACAAATAACTTTTCATGCACACATGAAATATTACATACATTCACACGTATGTATAAATGAAGGATAATACTGTTTTATCTATCTTTGATAAAACTCCATAGTATATGGACATTAAGCAAAAAAAATTATTTTCTGCTTATTTGTCTTTAGAAGAGGTAAGATTTTATACTAAAAATCGTAATAGAGTATTTTAAAAATACTTTTTTAGTTTTTTAACAAATTAAGTACGGGGTTATCACTATTTCATGTTGTTGAAACTCATTCCTCAAACCATGAAAAGTTAAAAATGTTACTTAAAACTTCTGTTTTGTTCACTAGCATGTAACTTCATAGATTAGAACTTGAAAATGGAGTAAAAAGATTGCTCATTTAGAAGAAAAATATTTAATAGCTTTTTTTCAAAGTCTATAAAGAGAGATAAGAAAAAGGAGCTCTCTTTGGAAATTGATATCTCTATTTTTTTTAAGCCAATGCCTTTTTGAATAAAGAAATTCTGATGTAGAAATCAGATATACACATGCTGTGGTGGGATAAAGAAAATTATTCTCTCTCTAAACTATT
>OU015748.1:13222867-13247929 GCA_907169655.1 Acomys percivali
TACAGATAACCAAGCAATGCTGTTAAACCTAAGAGCAAATTGATACCACTTTCTAATGAGAAAGAAACACTCATGTCTAATTTTTTTTCATGCATTTTACTCAAAGCAGTGAATTTGTTAATTTTTTTTTTTTTTTTTTTTTTTTTTTTTTTTTTTTTGTATTATGAAACTTTGACCAGATGCAGGTTTCTTCAATGTGTGGAATTGAAATGTATTCACATTAAAACAACTTCTGGAAATTTAAAAATCCTGTGTTCTCATTGTTAGAAAACAATTTAAAAATGTCCAGAATACACTTACCTGCTCAAATTACTGTTTATTTGTATACATTCCAATATTTTCATTGTGTTATATAATCTTTGGATTTCTTTACAACTTTCTAAACCATGTTTATCTAGGGCATGACATTCTTCTGAGGCTAAGCTAATTATGATCAAAGGTTTCATTTTAATTGGGTGTAGCTAACTTCAATCTTGCTGAATTCTAAGCTCCAGAATGATCCGATGCTCTCTGTCTTTAAACAAGTAACTAGCTGCTCTATGTTATTCCTTTGTTCTCTTTGCTGCATAGAACAATCATTAATGCATTTCAGATGAGTTTTCAGATGTTCACTACCACTTAAGGTAATTCCTTAACAACAATAATTGCTTTTAATTAAATGGAATATTAAAATATTAGTAACAAATAACACAAGATGCCTCCACAAATTCAGGTCAGTCATATTTTGAGATGATACAATATACTTTCATGTAGTATTTATTTCATTCTTACTGGAAGTTCATAATTTAAGATGTATTTTGCCTTAAAAACACTAATATTTAATTTCAGTGCTGAAAATATTCTTTTATCATTTTTACAAGGACAGTACATTTATACAGAGTAGTTTTATGAAGTGTGTCATAGTGTTAGAGAGAAGTTTACATAACTTTAATGGTGTTCTGTATCTTGATTATCAAAAATCTAATCATGGAATTTCAAGCTTGATGAAATCATTTAATAGCTGTGGTGGTTTGGTCTCCCATACTCTTTGGAATTTGAATTCCTGGTCTCCAGTTGGTGGTGGAAATTTTAGGATGTAAGGCCTTGTTTAGATTAAGTATGTTCCTGGAGTGGGCTTTAAGAACTTAAAAACTTTTTTTTCTTTTTTTTTTCTTATTAATTTATTCTTGTTACATCTCAATGGTTATCCCATCCCTTGTATCCTCCCATTCTTCCCTCCCTCCCATTTTTCCCTTACTCCCCTCCCCTATGACTGTTCCTGAGAGGGATTACCTCCCCCTGTATATGCTCATAGGGTATCAAGTCTTTTCTTGGTAACCTGCTATCCTTCCTCTGAGTGCCACCAGGTCTCCCCCTCCAGGGGACATGGTCAAATATGAGGCACCAGAGTATGTGTGAACCTTCCCCAAATAGAGGAGGACTGGTCTTCGGTTAAGGGTATAAGAGTAGCTGTGCTCCCCTCCTAGAACCTCCAAACAAGTACTTTAAAACTCTTTAAGTACTTCTCAGCCATTGGAGATTCATCTTTTGAGAACTTTCTATTTATCTCTGTTCCTCATTTTTTGAAAATTGAATTATTTGGTTTGTTGGTGTTTAATTTCTTGAGTTATTTATATATTTTAAAAATAATCCTTTTCTAGGGTGTAGAATTGGTGAAGATATTTTCCTAATCTATAGACTGTCATTTCATGCTGTTGACAGTGTCCTTTGACTTGCGGAAGCTTTGAAGTTCCATGAGTTCCCAGTTTTGATTGTTGATCTCAGAGCATGAGTTGTTGGTGTTCTGTTCAGGAAGTAGTCTCTGTGCCATTGATATCTAGGCTCTACCCCACTTTCTCTTTTAATAGATTCAATGTGTCTGGTGTTATGTTGATGTCTTTGATCCATTTGGGCTTGAGTTTTATGCAGGATGATAAATATGGAACTATTTGTATTTTTCTACATGTAGTCATTCAGTTAGAACATCACTACTTGGTGAAGATGCTCTCCCTTTCTATTTCATGGTTTTGGCTCCTTTGTCTCAAATCAACTACCCGTAGGTGTCTTAGTTTGTTTATAGGTCTTAGATTCGATTCCAGTTTCAACCTTTCTATTTCTATGTCAGTACCAAGCCACTTTTATTACTATTGCTCTGTAGTATAGCTTGAAATAAGGCATCAACATACTGTAAGAAGAATAAAATGCATAACCAGAGAAGTGAGACTCAATTTTTCTTTTTTCTTTTTATTTAGGTTTTGTCTGAAAAGTAAAGAGTAATCTATGTTTGTAGATTGAAAAGTAGTCTTAATAGGATTTTATATAATTTGTCTTAAAATTTCAGGACATTGGTAGAGGTTGCTAATATCAGTAAGGGTAAACACACAATACCATCTAATAAAACATGACTCTGAATGTGGCACAGTACCAAGTCAAGGGCGAGGGAGTCCCCCTCTTTATATAAAATACAAATGAGCTTCTGTCTTAGGTTGCCAAGACATTAGTTTCCTATCTTACCGTCATTGGAAAGGCTTTGTGCATCAAAACCCTCCTGTCTTAGGTCGATAAGTACCTCCATGGTCTTACTCCTCATTGGATACTCATTTATCAAGGCTCAGCCAAGTCTGGGCAGTGGGGTTATCCCCTGCCAAAGGCATGAGGACCTGTTTGGTATGGAACTGTTGAAATGCCTGTTGCTTTCTCATGTGGCAGAAGTTCCAGAACAGAAAACATCCTAAGCCACATAGCAAGATGCCTAGCATGATAGCATCACTTCAGCTTTTTTTTACCAAGCTTCCAAACATCTGTAGGCCCTTTATGAAGGCATCCCCCATAATGGGTGGAACTCTAGTCTCCTCAATAAGGCTGTTCGCTGATTAAGATTTTAGATAGCCAATTGTATCATAGAATTTAGGGAATTCTGAGTAAGCAATGCACTGGCCACCTCACCTGAGAGTTTATCCATAGAGTGCGCACTAGTAAGATACTGGGAAATGACAATGTCCGCAGTGGTGGCAGCGGTAGCTGTCACAGCAATGGCGACAATAACAGTGGCAGTAATTTCAAAATCTCTCATTTTACGATAGATCACCAGGTCTTGCCCTCTGTCATGTGCCATAGGAAAGGGAACTACTCCAGGTGTCCATGCCACCACGGCAGTCTTTTGATCACTCCAGCAACTTCTTAAATGGCAAACCTGCAGGGAACCATTTAAAGTCTCCCTCTCAAGGGAAACATTAGTAACAAGAAAAAGGAAAAGTTGTGGGATAAAATGCACAGGTTGAATCACTTGAAGGGGTCTCGATGGGGCCCGGAGCAGACCCTGAGGCCTGTTTCCGGGCAATGGCCTCCCTTGCCTATCTGTCTTAGAGCGGCACTTGTTTCCCCAATGATACCCTCGTTGGCAACGCGGACATAAGCCTGATTTGGTATGATCAACTCTGTCTTGAGCTTGTCCAGTCTCCCTTTGAGTACATTCGCTCTTGAAGTGTCCTGTCTGGCCACATCTGAAACATGTTTTCAGCCGGACTCCCCCAGAAGGTGACCATCCCTGAGCAGCAGAAGCTATTACTTGCCCCATTATCTGAGTAGTTTCTATACTTGGCACATTTTCAGATAGTCATTCACACTTTTATATTTATGAGGCAAAGGGCTTCCTGGCAATACTTATTAGCATTTTCAAAGGCCAATTGTTTAATAATAGGCATGGCTCCTTCACAATTTCAAAAATCCCTCCTGCTAATTGCATAAGGTGATCAACAAATTCCTGGAAGGGCTCTGAGGGTCCCTGGACCACTTTAGACAGCTGCTCTCCTGTCTTAGGCAAGGACTTCCAAGCCCTCATGGCACAAGTTGCAATCTGCGCATACACAGCTGGGTCATATTGTATCTGGGCATTAAGTTCAATATACAAACCCATACCTGCTAGCATATCCATGTTCCTCTGTCGAACCCTGGCCGCTGTATTACATGCGGTGGTCTAAATACACTGCTCTTGGTAGTCCATGCGCCAGAGCAAATAATCACCCCCACTGAGGACTGCACTACACATTTGTTGCCAATCACTAGGTGTTAAGAATTGTCCTGTAAAGGATTCAAAAATGGCAATAGTAAAAGGGGCAGTGGACCATAGGCCATAACTGCCTCCTTAAGATGTTTTATGTCTTTAAACTGGAGGGCTTCATATTTTCTCTGCATTTGCCCTGGGTTAGTTGGGTGAGGCACTTCGACTACTATAAAGACTACTCCCCAAGAGGGAGCAAAAGGCTCTGCCAAAGATAACTGACTTTGATAATCTGGGTTATATGCTGGGGGCCGCTCTCCTCTAGTTTCTTTTTCTTTGATCTTACACTCCTTTAACTTCTTCTTGGGGGGCCCATATTTCAGAGGTTAAAGTTGCCTCTTCGTCCTCAGAATTAGAAGAAGATATATCAGAGGCAATCTCAGACGGGACCAAAGATTTTGCAGATTGATCCTCCGGCACTTCCTTCAGGGCAAGTTCCATAGCTGCTCTCTTATTTTCTCACCGTCGTTTCTAAGTGCATTACTAACAAGAGGACATAATGAAAAGGTAGTGATAGGAACATTGTTGGATCCTTTTGTGAAATCCTCTGGAGGTCAGACTTCACCTGATGCCGATATTGGATATTTAGATCTCCTGATACCATAAACCAAGGACTACTCAATTCTATTGTTTTTATAAAATCTTTAGTAGTCTTATGCTTAACCCTGGTGCCTTAATCCTCTAACAATCTCACTAGTCCACTATAACCTTGGAGGAACTTGTGGCACCCATTTCCAATACGCCTGTTTCCTACCTGTGTGAGACATCGGCCAGCTTCCCCGGGCAATCTGTCAGCTTCTTCTCTTCTTTCCCGATCTCCATGGGACCTCCTCTTGCAGTGCCTGCACCACCGCGGTACCTAGTCAAGGGCTAGGGACTCTGGATTTAACACACAATAAACAGCGGGTCGTTCATGCTAAGAGAGCGGCTGCAGCGGCGGCAGCTTTTATTCAGTGTCCAAAGAGCCGTTTTATGGGCAGCAAAGCAGGCATGCCACTGGCAGGTGAAATCCCTCAAGAAGTGATTGCACATACTAAGGAAAGTCCCAAAGAAGGGAAGGGTATGTTCTCAGAGCGGTAATCATGACTAGCTAACTAACATAAGCACAGACAGGGAAGCTGCTAAAAACAAGACAAGCAACAGCAAGACAGGCAGGCAGCCCAATTGGGCCTGGTACCCACATCTGAACATGTGATGATGGGAGAAAGCTTATGTTATGATAAACATTGTCATGAGGGTTTCATTCATTTTGAAATTAAAACTCACAAGATGGCCAACAAATAATTTTCTAGTCTCCTCTCATAGCTGAGGATCACATGGTAAAAGCTTAATTTGAAAAGGTAAAGGGAACTCTATGAATCCTAAGAAAAAACTCATGATTGTTATATTAGTATGTCACATAAGCATGTGGTGCCACAAACTGTAGAGACATCATCATAAAAAGTGGTCATAACTGGATAAAATTATTAACCTAAAATGTACTTCCCACCAGAAACTTACACTTATACTGTGGCTGTGGCCATTGCAGTTGGTTTTCATTGATATTAGCTTGGAAATCTGTCTCCCACTATTTCAGTTAAGCCATCTGCCACAGCAAATGTCCAGTAATGGTTGCTTTCTATTCAAGGTTCAAGCCTTGATATGCCAAGTTAAAGAGCATAGAATACATTTATTTCTATCCTACACATTTAAGAAAGAATAACAAACCAACAATTTAGAGAAGGTAGATACTGTGAAATTATTACTCACAAATGCCCTAAATAAAAATTAAAACCAAGTGCTTATTTTATAATGTATTATGAAGTAAAGTGTATATTCCAAAATGAAAAGTTTGCAGTCAAGAAGACAGACTGTTAACTTGTTCAGTTTACTATTTATCAAAATATTACTCTATATACAACCAGACACTAATCTTTTCAGAACTTATGATGTCTTCATCAAATTGTCCTGTAGGTGCATCTGTGGCATATTGGCTTATTATTAATTGATGATAGAGGGCCCAGCTTATACTGTTCTGTAACATTTGAGGCAGCAGGTCCTTGGACTTTTAAGAAAGCAGTGAGTGAGCTACTGCACAGTGTTCCTTTCTCTTTTTAATTCTATTTCTATTTGAATTTCTTGTTTTATTATCCCCATTTATGGATTATGATATGAAAGTGTGAACCAATACAACCTGTCCTTTCCTAACTTACCTTTATTAATGGTGCTTATCACAACAACATAAAAGAAACTAGAATAGTTCTGTAAATATATTTGATTAATTTTTAAAAAATATTTTGCATATACATTTGCATTATTATACAATAAACTACCTACAGCAATAAGAACCAAGAAACAATCAGGAATTATATAAATGTTACATTCATAGTGTTTTGACTTTCTGTATTTGGCATCCTTGAGGAAACCATCCTTCCTATCTTGAAATTCTCAATGTAATCAATATTTATCATATCTTGTTGACGTCAAATTAAAACATCTATCTAGATTTAAAAACATCCCAACCCCTAAACAATCAAGCTTAATTGTAAAACTAAACTATCTGTTCTTCAACACTATCAGAGACATGGGAAAGAATAAAATTAAATACCTGAGTATACAGGGAGTGCAGTTTAGCAGATTCCCAAATGATAAGATGACAGAGATGGTTTGTTGCATGAACAGTTACACAAATTTCTCTGTAACATTTGAGCATCATCTTTAGCTTTCTGGCTCAATATATCTGACTGACATATTTGTAAGGCAGGAAATATTGAGGACTTGCTTACCCTTTCCTGGCAGAGTTTGGCTATCGACTCTGCCTGCATCCAAGCTTGCCCATTTTTAGGCAGATTTCTGTTCGTGGTAGAAGCAAAGATATTTTTCCTAGTAGTTGATTTGCCACATTTGAAGTCATCTAGACCCTCTGCTCAGATATAGTAGATAGGCAGCACAGTCTCTTTGTGGTTCCCAAATATAGGGAGTAGGGATTACTTCTAACACAGACTGTGCTTTCCCCACCCCAACTTTGATCCATTTTCTCTGTCAGGGCAACCTTGCCAGGCCACAAAGGAGGAACATACAGATAGCACAAATGAGACTTGATAGGTACAGGTCAGATATTAAGGGAGGAGGGCTCCCCTTTCTGACTTCTAGGGGAGGGAGGGAGAGAAAATGAGGGAAGGAGGGGGTTGAGAGGGGATGAGGGAGGGGGATAAAATAAGGATGTGAAGATTTCAAACTGCAGAATAAACAGATCACTTATATCACTAATACCACTGCATGGGAGTAACTCTGAGACTGGCTGAGACATTAATGCATAGATAATGCCTCTTACTGGCTATACATTCCCTGTAAAGTTTTGTAGATGCCATCATTCATATGGCATGAATGAAAATTTACCAATGTCTTTTTCTGTGTGTATGAAGAGCAGAGAACCAGGCTTAATTCTTCTGTACATCATGCACACCTTATACATTTATAATTTTAGGACTGTATAATGCTTGTAAGAAATTACATATTTTCAGGAAAAATGAACTGGACAGTGATGCTGGATCAGACCTTACAGGATTCATTCTTCTAAACATGCTGGACACTGACATCCTACATTCTTTCTTTGCTGTGTCTCATCAGAAAAAAAAATTATCACTATCTTCTCAATCTGGTGGTATACATACATACATACATACATACATACATACATACATACATACGAACACTCATCCACTTGGTACACCAATTTAAAACTCTTTAAAAACATTACCTTGAAGGAAATATATTTGGTTTTCACCATTGTTATTTAATGATGTCTCAATGTAAAAAAGTTGAGAGTTAATGAATTTGTTTTTACTACCATTTAAAGTTGTGCTCACTTCAAATGTAATGAAATTCATTGTCAGCATCCCACGTACAAGTGGAAGCTGAAGTGCAAACAGGTCTCACTTTTCCTTCAATATTCTTTGTAGAGTTAACACTCACTCTGACTGCATTTTCCTCTTATACATCTTTAATCTGTATGCTTCCATAGTTTTGTTTCCTAGTCTGTAAACTTGTGTGTTGTCATGTATTCTTACAAAGTAAATTGAACTTGGAGAAAAGTGTTGTTCTCCTGTTGTAAAGAGGGATAGCCTAACCCAAAAGCACTCAGCTGCATCTGGGATCCAAGTTTGCACAGCTCTATTTATTTGACTTGATTTCCCACAGACTTTGGCTTCAAAACCCCAAGTTCTTTCTGTTTCACTAAAGAAAACTATTCAATTTCAAGTTTGAAGAAAAGTATTATCCAATTAGAGCCAATAAACCGTGGGCCACAGAGACAACAGTGAAAGGCTAACATTTACTGTAATTTCACTTAGTATACACTTGGCATTACCCTGATATCGTCTGTTATTCAGATACCAACTTGTACCTATAACACAACCAGGAGCCACACAGAATCCACAGGTTTTATTGATCATTAGCTACCGAATCACATCTCAGAAAAAATTTCTAGTTATGGGTCACAATTATTTTCCAGGAGACAATTATATAATCAGATTCTGAATTTTTTAGCATAACTTCCTAGTAATCATGTTGATTGCTAAGTGGGATATTTTTGATGGCGAAAACCCATTGAATAAATGAAATTATGAACCCAGTTTTCTTCTACCCAAAAAACTTGAATGAGAAATATTAACTTTGGTAGCATAAAACAATACATACACATCAATTAGATATGAGTCAAAATTGAGAGAGATTTTGTGATAAGATTTCAGACAACTTTTTTTGTTCTCCAGATTTAGATTTATTTAAAATTGTATATAGAGAAGTACATTAACAATATTTGTTTTTGTTAATTTTTATTTTTTACATATATATTTATTTTATTACACATATATACAATAAAATTTCCAGAGCAAGAACAACCATGAAACAATTAGAATTTTATATAAATGCTACATTCTTAGTGATTTGGCTACTTGTATTTGGCAGTCCTGAAGAAAACATCTTTCATATCTTGGTGCATCTAAAATGCTGAATAGAAATATATATCTATCATATCTCCTCATATTTTTATCTAATTTATATAAATTGGTTAAATGTTATCTTTAATTAACTGAAAAATTATTTTTAAAGAAGTTGCTCATATTTTCATGCACTGAGATACATTTATAATATATATAATAATGTTTAACATGTGTGTATGAATAAATACATATAGAGAGATAGGTGTTTGCAAACAGAGTGATTAACTTAAAATACAACAAAATTAACTTTCTTTGCAATATTAATTTATGGAGGAATCATTATGCTGCTCTTCCTCTCAGATGTTTACTAAACCAGAGGTACATTTTTCCTATTATCCACTGCCGGTTGACGTTTTAGGCTGCCAATAGGAATCAGCTCTTCTCTGTGAAGTTTTCATAGTTTTAATTGTTTTTATTTTGTTTCTATATAATATCAAAACCATTAAGATAAATAGCAATTAATGTAAACAAGTGTGTTTGGTGGCTGCCCCTTGGCCTTTCACTGATAAACCAATAATGAGGCTTGTCAACACTAAATGAGTTTACTTTTCACTGGGTTTAATTGTAGCAGAAACATTTTTTCCCAGTGCTAATTTCTTTCTTTTTTTTTTTTTAAAATTAATTTATTCTTGTTACATCTCTATGGTTATCCCATCCCTTGTAACCTCCCATTCTCCCCTCCCTCCCATTTCCCCCTTATTCCCCTCCCCTATGACTGTTCCTCAGAGGGATTACCTCCCCCTGTATATGCTCATAGGGTATCAAGTCTCTTCTCAGTGACCTGCTGTCCTTCCTCTGAGTGCCACTAGGTCTCCCCCGCCAGGGGACATAGTCAAATGTGAGGCACCAGAGTACTTGAGAAAGTCAAATCCCTCTCTCCACTCAAGTGTGGAGCAGAATCAATAATGTCATCAGTCTAAACTAAATCTAGTTTAATATAAAACACTATTATTTCCATTAGGAAAATCTCTAAACTGAGATCCCAAATACTTGGGTTCCTAGGAATTTTACAAATCCCAAAGATTAGTTTTGCAAAGTCTACATATTGAAATGATTGTATTAATTATTTGACATTTTGTAAATAATTGCCAAATAGTTAATTATTGTAAATTTGTAATAGATACTATAATTCCTATAAGTAAATAAGTGTCCCAAGAGTAAATGAAAGCATTATGAAACACCATTAAAGATGTGTATAGGCGTAGTATCAGATACAAAGGTTAAGGGGAAGTCTATTTTTATTAGAAAAACGAGAAAAACTACCCTTGTATTCATTCACTCTGCTAAAAGAATTCATGGTTCTCTAGAGGAAGAGAACTTAAAATGAATATATAATGAATGAATGGAATGAAGCCGGGATTTATTAGAACTACAGGCTGTGATACAGCTAGTCCAGCAATGGCCGTCTACCAACAGAAACCCTAAGGATCCAGCAGTTTTCCAGTTCACAAGGTGGAATATCTCATCTGGTTGTCAATATACAATGGAATTCCAAAGACTTACATCCTAACTCAATGAAGGATTGGACTTGCACCCGATTTCATTATCTCTGTATAGGCTGACAGAAAAAGTGTGGTGAAGTTTAAAATTTATTTCCTTACCTTGAAGATATGGATTAGAAGGGGATCTACCAACTTAAATTATTTAATCAAGAGAAACAACCATCACAGGTCTTCAGCTTAGTTTTAATTAATTCTAGATGTAATCAAGTTGACAACCAATGATAGTCATTACAATTATTATTATATGGATAGATCAAGAATTTGATGGAAGAAGACAGCGAATGATCTAAGTAAAAGACTCATACAATAATTCTCAAGAAGAAATATATTTTCTTGATAGGTTGTCATAGTTATCATCATACATTATAAAACAAAAGGCTTACCATGTCATTTAAAAATATCGACTTTGAATCAGAAGCTCTTAAGTCACACATTGAACTCCACACATTAATAATGGGAGGCTTCAACACTCCACTCTCACCAGTAGACAGATCATCAAGACAGAAACTAAATGGAGAAAAACAGAAACTAATAGACATCATGAAACCAATGGACCTAACTGGTATTTACAGAATATTTCACTCAAACACAAAAGATTACATCTTCTTTTCAGCACCTCACATAACCTTCTCCGAAACTGACCACATACTGGATCCCAAAGTAAACCTCAACAGAAACAAGGAAATTGAAATAATCTTTTGCATCATATTGGACCACCATGAATTAAATATGGAATTCAACAACCAAAGAAACAACTGAAAGCCTACAAACACATGGAAACTGTTCAAGTCCCTACTCAATGACATCTGGCTAAGGGATGAAATAAAAAGTGAAATTAAAAACTTCCTAGAATTCAATGAAACTGAAGACATAGCATACTTGAATTATGGGGCACAATGAAAGCAGTGCTAAGAGGAAAGTTCATAGCACTAAGTGCCTTTATAAAGAAACTGGAGCGATCATATACTAGCAACTTAACAGCACATCTGAAAGTTCTAGAACAAAAAGAAGCAGACACACCCAAGAGGAGTAGACAACTGGAAATCATCAAAAACAGGGCTTAATCAATATATTGGACACAAGAAAACAATTAAAAGTATCAATGAAACCAAGAGCTGATTCTTTAAGGAAATCAACAAGATTGACAAACCTTCAGCCAAACTACCTAAAAGGCAGAGGGAGAGTATTCAAATCAATAATTCAGTAATGAAAAGGGAGAGAAAATAGCAGACACTGATGAAATCCAAAGAATCATCAGGTCTTACTTCAAAAACGTATATGCCTCAAAATTCGAAAACCTAAATGAAACGGACAATTTGCTTGGTATCTGCCAACTACCAAAATTGAATCAAGATCAGGTAAACAAATTGAATAGTCATATCACACCTAGGAAATTGAGGCAGTCATTAAAATCCTCCTACCAAAAAGAATGCCCAGGACCAGATGGTTTCAACACAGAATTCTACCAAACCTTCAGAGAAGAGCTAAGAACAATTCTCTTGAAAGTATTCTGTAAAATAGATACAGAAGAAACATTACCCAACACAGTCTCTGAAGTCAGAGTCACTTTTATACCTAAACCACAGTAAGACTCAACAAAAAAGAAAATTTCAGACCAATTTCTCCGATGAACATTAATGCTAAACACTAAATAAAATACTCGCAAATCAAATCCAAGAACACATCAAAACTGTTATTAACTATGACTAAATAGGCTTCATCCCTGAATTGTAGGGGTGGTTTAATATATGGAAATCGATCAATGTAATTCACCATATCAACAAACTGAAAGAAAAAAATACATGATCATCTCCTTAGATGCTGGAAAAGCTTTCGACAAAATCCAACACCCATTAATGTTAAAAGTCTGGAAGAGAACAGGGATACAAGGCACATACCTAAATATGCTAAAGGCAACATTCAGCAAGCCGATAGCCAACACAAAACTAAATGGAGAGAAACTTAAATCAATTGCACTGAAATCAGGCACAAGATAAGGCTGTCCTTTCTCTCCATATCTCTTCTATATAATACTTGAAGTCCTAGCTAGAACAATAAGACAACTAAAGGAGAACAAGGGGATGCAAATTGGAAAAGAAGACTTTAAACTATCATTGTTTGCAGATGATATGACAGTTTACATAAGTGACCCCAAAAATCTATCAAGAAACTCCTACAGCTGATAAACACCTTTGGCAAAGTGGCTGTATACAAAATCAACAGCCCCCTGTATACAAATGACAAAGAGGCTGAGAAAAAAAAGTTAGGGAAACAACACCCTTCACAATAGCCACAAATAACATAGAGTATCTTGGTGTAGAAAGTGAAAGATTTGTATGAAAAAAACTTCAAATCTCTGAAGAAAGAATTTGAAGACGATTTCAGAAGATGGAAAGATCTCCCATGCTCATGGATTGGGAGAATCAACATAGTAAAAAAAAAAATACCCACACAATTTTTTACCAAACTTGAAAGGTCAATTCTCAACTTCATATGGAAAAACAGAAAACCCAGAATGGCTAAAATATCCTGTACAATAAAAGATCTTCTGGAGGAATCGCCATCCTGGATCTCAAGATACACTATAGAGAAACAGTACTGGCATAGAAATAGGCTGGGTGATTAATGGAATCAAAATGAAGACCCAGAAATAAACCCAAATACTTATGGATGCTTGATTTTTGACAAAGAAGCCAAATCCATACAATGGAAAAATGATAGCATCTTCAACAAATGGTGCTGGTCTAACTGGATGACAACATGTAGAATAATGAAAATAGATCCATATTCATCACCCTGCACAAAACTGAAGTCCAAATAGATTATAGACTTCAACATAAAACTAGACACAATAAATCTGTTAGAAGAAAAAGTGAGGAAGAGGCTTAAGCTCATCGGCACAAGAGACAACTTCCTGAACAGAACACCAATAGCTTAGGTCCTAAAATCAACCATCAATAAATGGAACCATATGAAACTGAAAAGCTTTGTAAGGCAAAAGACACTGTCAACAAAACAAAATGACAGCCCCCAGACTGGGAAAAGATCTTCACCAACTTGACATTGGAAAAAGGGCTAATATCAAAAGTGTATAAAGAACTGAAGAAATTAAACACCTCCAAACCAAATAATCCAATTAAAAATGGGGTATAAAACTAAACAGAGAATTCTCAACAGAGGAAAATTGAATGGCTGAGAAACATTTTAAAAAATGCTGAACATCCCAAGTTATCAGGAAAATGCAACTCAAAACGAATCTGAGATTCCATCTTACACTGATCTGAATGGCTAGGATCAAAAACTCAGGTGACAGCACATGCTGGTGAGAATGTGGAGAAAGGGGAATACCCCTGCATTGCTGGTGGGAGTATAAGCTTGTACAATCACTTTGGAAATCAATCTGATCCTTTCTCAGGAAATTTGGAATAACTCTACCTCAGGACCCAGCCATACCACTTTGGGGAATGTACCCAAATGATGCTCCACAATACAACAAGGACATTTGCTCAACAATGTTCATAGCAGCTTTAATTGTCATAGCCAGATATGGAAACAACCTATATGTCCCTCAACCAAAGAATGGATAAAGAGACTGTGGCACATCTACACAATGGAATCCTATTCAGCTATTAAAAACAAGGAAATCTTGAAATTTGCAGGCAAATGGGTGGAACTGGAAAAAGATCATCCTGAGTGAGGTAACTCAGACCCAGAAAGACACTCATGGTATATGATCACTCATAATCGGACATTAGCCACATAATACAGGATGACTACACTACAAAACAGGATCAGAAACATCAACCATGGACCATGTGTGATGTGGACCTAGACCCACTGCTTGGATGTAATAGCAGTCTCCTTGTGAATCCCACGTCTGAATAGTAGGTACTATTTCAGGCATGCACTCTGACCACTGAACTTACATCACTTCTCCCTAGCAAAACGGCCATGCCAGTCTACAGAGGAAGAGGTTACAGCTAATACAAGTGGGACTTGATAGTCTGAGGTCAGTTATTAGGGAGAGAGGGTTCCCCTGTCTGAGTACTAAGGGAGGGACAGAGGAGGCATTGGGAGAGAATGAGGGAGGGGTCTATACTCCAGATAGGAAGAATTTAAACTGCATAACAAGCAGGCAATTAATCCCAGCATATGGGACTAGCTCTGAGACTGGCTGAAACGTGAATGTCTAGGCATAGACAATGCTTCTTGTTGACTAAAGAACCCCTATGAATTACTATTAAATGCCATTCTTTATATGGCATGAATGAAGATTTACAGATGTCTGTAAACCCAGTTTTAATTGTTCCATGCATCATGCATACCTTTTATACCCTTATAATTTTAGGACTGTATATTGCTTGTGAGAAATATATGCTTTCAGGAAAAAAGAGCAAGACGCTGATTTTGGATCAGACCTGACAGGATGGATTCCTCACAGCATACTGGACATTGATTTCCTCTTTGGAGGAAGTGGTTAACAAGAAAGAAAGGAAATACAGATATGTACAGGGAAGATAGAACAAAAAGTAGATTAGTGAATCTACTCCTCAACTTAATGCCTTATTGTCACTCTTAAGATATTTTTAATTCACTGATATAATTTTGTATATAGATGCAAAATAAGTTCTAGATACAGTGGTATAGAATTCAAATGTAATATTATTCTTCACACACATTATATATATATACTATAATATGAGTTAGGATACACATATAACTCAATTACAATACACAATTTACTTACAATGCTTTTAATGTGCTATCATGCTGTTTAGGAGAAACAAGTTATACAAATTAAATGTTAGTAGATTAAATCATGTTCATGTCAATTGCTAATCTACTTTTATAAAAAAAATATACATCTTAGGTACAGTAGATAGATATGACACTATAGAAAGACAAGGTATTCAAAAAACCTGAGAGATATGCAGAATATGGCATTTAAAAAGTTTGTTTTATTACTTTAAAGATTCATTGACAATGAGACATGTTAACTCCTAGCAACACCCAGCCTATCTCAAAGAACATGATGAACATCAAAAAAAAACTCCTTATGGAGATGGCTTCAAATGTGGCAAGCTAGCCACTGGTCAAAAGGTCCTCACTTCTACCAAAGACAGAATTCTGCCTAAAAAAGGGAAGCTTGGATGCAGGCAGAGTTGATGACCAAATTCTGCCACGACAGTGTAAGAAAGTCCTCAATAGTTCCTGCCTCACTAATATGTCTGTCAGATATATTGGGGCAGAAGGCTGAAGAAGATGCTCCAATGTTATAGAGACTTTTGGGTGACTGTTCAGGTAGAAAACTGTCTCTGTCATCTCCTCATTTGGAAAGCTACTAACCTGCACTCCAGGCATACTCAGATAATCAAGTGTACTCCTTCTCAAGTCTCTGAGGAAGTTGAAGGCCATGTAGCTTAGTTTTACAATAAAGCTTAATTGTATAAAGGTTAAGATGTTTTTAGGTCTAGATGGGTGTTCTAAGTTGATAATGACAATATGTGATGGAGATTGATTTACATTCAGAAATTTAGATGCACCAAGACAGGAAAGATGTCTTCTTCAAGGCTGTCAAATATAAATAGCCAAAACACTAACTTTTATATAATTCCTGATTGTGTCATGGTTCTTCTTGCCATAGGTAAACTAGTGTGTGTGTGTGTGTGTGTGTGTGTGTGTGTAAAAGTATATGTACAGAAATAAAATAATTTTTAAAAAGTGGATACTGACCAAAAAAAACAGGACAAAACAAAATTAAAACAAACAACAAAAAGCATTAACTTTGTGCTACCATTCTTTATTTTCCTCTCTCATTAGTCCTATTTCGAGTTTATCCATGGCCCTTGCTTTCTGACATATTTTGTTCAAAACTAAAATGTAATAATAATGAAAGAAATGCATTTAGGGGATGCAAATAGAACTTGTAATTTAAAGATTGTCCTAAAATAATGGCAGTAGAAATTATAAATGGTAAATAAATAATAATTTTGTCATGGTAAGCCCCATGTTATATAATATTCATTCAAGTGGGTAAAATGTTTGTGAAGGAACTAAGTGTAATGAGCCTCAGTAATTTCTGATTATTAAGTATACTTTTAAGAACAATTATTTGTTAAGGGGTGAATTCAGTGTTGGATGTAGAAACACTCAATGACAAATTTATTTTACCTCAAAGAAAGTCTTCATTTTTGTCTCATTTAAAATGTATTATGTCATATAATACAACCTGACCATATCCTCTCCTTCCCTGCTGCATGTCGTCATTTGTCTTCCCCTCTCCTTTACATCAATTTCTCCCTTTAGAAAATAATATGCTCCCAGAGACAGCAAACAAAGCAAGCATACCAAGATTTAATAAGAGTAGCCACAAACCACCATATCAACACTGGATAATGCAACATGTTTGTCTGGAATACGGTCACAAAAGCAGGCGAAACAGTCAGAGACAAGCCTCACTGCCATTGTTAGGAGTCCTACTAAAATCCCAAGCTAAACAACCACAACATACATGCAGAGGACCTAGACCAGACTCATGTAGACTCTGTAGTTGTTGCTTCAGTTTCAGGGAGCCGCTATGAGCCCTACTTAGCTTATTCTGGTGTTAGGGTGTCCTCCTGGTGTCCTCAATCCCTCTGGCTTCTACAAACCTCCATTTTGATTTTGCTTTGTAACACTATCATGTCTTCAGCATGCAGCTCAAAACTGCACTCAAACATTCCCTCTACCTCCTTTGTTAAGATACTAGTGACAACCATTCTATTTATATGAATCTATGAAGTCATGTTTGTTTTATATATGAATATAATTTTCAAATAATAAATTTTAAACCAGTATTTATAGTAACATTTCTTTTAAATTTGGAGCATATAATGTTGGCTTAAAATGTTTTCCTCCCTAGACATCATATTCACACAATATTTTTTTCATGTCTAGATTATAGCCACTCTGTAGAGGATGAAAGTGACTTGAAACACTTATACTTTAAGGCATAATCTATAAAACATTCTGATTAAATGAAAAACTGGGAGCCTCCTTGTTTCCCTGACATTTCTAAGCAGGCATCACTTCAATTTAGGAAGAGGAAAAAAATGTTTCATGCTAGTATATATAAATTTTCAGCACGAAAAACCTAAACAAAGCAAAAGAAAAACAAATAAATACAGTGTTAGTCTTAGGAATTCATAGGATTCATTTACAGTTCTGCTTATTACTTTCTTCTCTTTTGGTTTAACCATGTGAAATTCATTTAAAGAAAAGGGTCTCATGTGGTTTTGATCTATTTGCACTCAACTGTTAAAAGTACTGTGCTTTAGAAAGTATTTGATGTCCACAGAAATTCTGAACAGTTTATAAGCCATTATATTTAAGCAGGGAAGTTAGATATTGCTATAAAATATTGCTATAAAATTAAATACAAAATAGTTACCATTTGTAAAATGTAAAACTCAAATATATGAACAGATGCATTTTTTTCTATTTTTGTACCTTAATGATCAAATTTTGTTCATATATTCTTAATGAAGTAAAGACTTAAGGTAACTTTGGTAAGTTCAAATTAAAATTATAATTCATTGCTAATGATTCTATATGTATTTTTGAAAAACAAGTTTTTGCTTTTAATTCTACTGAATGTTGAGTATTTATTCTTATACCTTCATAGTTTAACTTGTATTTTTAAAAATGACAAGTATATTTTAAATTATGCCAGCAGCTTTGTGACAAGTAAATTCAAGAAGACTAAGGAAAATCATTAGGAAATTATAAACAATTATTTCAAGATGTAAGTTCACTCATAAGCTTTTCTTTTGAATTAGTCTATGCAACTGAAAATTAAAAATTCTCCCAGATAACTAAGTGGAAACAAAATAGACAAATAATTGCATGGGTGATGATGGATGATAGTGATTAAATAAATAAGGAAGCTGCCACCCAGTTAGGTGAAAATTATTTTAATTATTATTTTGTTTTAAATGACGTCTATTTTATAAATTAAACATAATTAGAGTATTTTGTGATACTCTAGATGTAAAGTAAACTCATCACAATCATTGTTTTATAAGCCTTTAACAAACAACAACCTAGCTGAGTGTTGGGTTTAGCAAATATCATACAATTAGAGCTTTTATCATGTGTCTCTTAGAACTATCTTGGCAGCTTATTGATGTCTGACTCTCGACTGAGTGTCACATTATCTCTTTAAACAGTTACTGTAATGGATAGACTTGATTGGCAATTTAACAGGATTTATAATGACCCCGAAAACAATATCCTGGCAGAGTCTGTGATATCATTTTCCAAGAGGTTGGACTGATGTGAAAAGACCCAGCTTGGGTGTGGGTGGTCTCACTTTGACAGACAGAGTCCAGGATTGAGTAAACAGTAAAAAGGCTAAAATGCAGCAGCACTCGCCTCTGTTTCCCCTTGGTCACAAACTGACCACAACCTCATGACTGCGTCTTTACCTTCCTTGCCATGATGGTCTTGGAGCCTAAACAAACGTTTCATTTCTCAAGTTGCTTTTGCCAGGTAGCTGCCACAAAACTAAGAAATGAGTAATTTATAGATTCAGTAAGTTGGTTCCAAGAACTGTGGCATTGATATGAAAAACATGGACATGTCCTTGTAAGACCTTTTGGGAAAGTTGGTATAGAAAAGAATAGAAGTCACAGCTGCAGGATATAGCAAATGTAGAACACTATAGAGGGCCGTAATGGCAGGAGTTTAGAAGACCTGGATGCTTTCAAAAAGGATAGTACAAGCCTAGATCATTAGGATTAATGGTGGTCAAGAATTCTGCAGATGCTGAGTATTAATATGTATTGATTCTAGTAGAGCACCTGTCTGAGAATATTGGTGAGGTAACATTAGAACGAATTGTAATAATTTGTTTGGCATAAAAATTATGATGGCATAGCATTTAGGCTGTGTCATGGTTACTGGTCACTGTTCTTTTTTTTTTTCTATTTTTAAAAATTAATTTATTCATATTACATCTCAATGGTTATCTCATCCCTTGTATCCTGTTCTTAATGCCATGTCTATAATGAAAGAGAGCAACAAACAGAACATTAAGATAGGAAAAAATGTGCAGTTTGACACAGAGAGGAGCATAAACCACTTAGCAGTCGCAGACAAGTAAAAGTGCAGCTTAAGGGTGAAATATATTACCATTATTAAAAACAGCAACAACTGTAACAGGAAAAACAACACAAACAAGAACAAAACAAAACAACAACAGCAAACAACAGAAATCTGGCTGGTGCCTTGCTCAGCCATCATCAGACAAGCTCTGTCTGCAGTGTATGGGAACAAATACAGACCCACTTCCAGATACTATGCCGATGCTGAGTGACCTTGGAGCATTCAGCCCTACACAGGTGTCTCTATCAAATACCTCCCATCAGCTATTAGGGAACCCTGTGGAATAACAAGTATAAAGAATTGAAGTAGAAAAACTATGAAAACCAAAGAAGACTCAGAGGGCACCAAGAAAACAAGGTTGTCTATGTCAGCATTATCAAAGCTTAGAGGAACTCCCAGAGACAGGGGAAGCATGCACAGAGTCTGCAGGTGTCTGCACTAGATGGGGTTCTGGACTTGAAAGGAGAAGTGGACACATGCTTCCATCCATAACCCACAAACTATATACAGTTGATTTTCACTTGCAAATTAAATTTAATTTATAACATGGTGATCTTTTTGAGGAAACAACTCTTAAGGGTAGATTGCTTGCCCAACAGTAGATGACCAAGAGAAAACAAACTCAATGGCATGTTTGGAGGATCCTTGTCAGGTCAGGACATTTCCTTTTAAAAAAATATTGTTTTAAAATATTATTTTTATTTCTTTTATTTTACTTCTATATTTCTCTTCTTTTTCTATCTTATAAGTCCTTTACAAATATATTATTGCCTCTAGGGTTTTTATGCAATTACTGAGAATAGGTCTCTGTTTCTTAGGCATTTTCTTGTTTTTTTTTTTTTCACTTCTGTTTGTTGTTTTCTTCAATTATAATGGGTTAGTTTTGTTTTATATTTTTTATTTTATTACATAAACACAAAACAATCAAAATCGCTAAAACTTTATCCTAGGGGGGAAAAAAAGGTATTTGCAGTACTAGAATACAATACCCCACTGATCAAAAGAATCAATTTGTAAAATTGCAAATGCAATTCTTGTCTGCGTGTGTGTGTGTGTGTGTGTGTGTGTGTGTGTGTGTATGTGTGTGTGTGTGTTCATGCTTCTTTGGATATGAGCATATGTATGTAGGGTGCGTGTATGAATGTGTGAATATGTAGGTGCCAGAGTTTTTATGTGGGTTTCAGGCTAAAGTACTTACCAAGCAGTTTACTGATCAAGTCATTTCTCCTACCTTCAATATAAATACATTTGAAATTAGATCAGTTTAATTGAGAATGCTGAAGAAGTAGTTTCCTTAATAATAGCGTCACATACTCTGGTGCCTCATATTTGACCATGTCCCCTGGAGGGAGAGACCTGGTGGCACTCAGAGGAAGGACAGCAGGTTACTGAGAAGAGACTTGATACCCTATGAGCATATACACGGAGAGGTAATCACCCTCAGGAACAGACATAGGGGAGAGGAATAAGGGAAAAATGGGAGGGAGGGAAGAATGGGAGGATACAAGGGATGGGATAACCATTGAGATGTAACAAGAATAAATTAATAAAAAAAAGAAAGAAAAAAATAATAGCTTCTCCTTGAAAAAGAGTTTTAAAAAAATACACCAGTGTTCAAATCACAGAGTCGTAGTTCAAGGAAGGCTGACTAAATTTCCCCTGACAGAAAACCATCGCAGCTTTCTCCACATGGACTTGGTTGTGGTATGTGTCAGATATGAAACTACAGGACCAGTCAAGGCTTTGTGTATATGTGTGTTGTGTGCAAATGCATATGTGTGCATATATAGGAGTCTGAGCTCAGATGAGGCTATTAGGGGTCTAGAATACAATTGGGCATATAGTATAATATTTTCCTCTGCTAGGATTTGGTCTTGCTTTGTTATAACCACTTCTTCTTATATCTCTTACTTCCTTTTTATAACAAGTATACATATATTTTGGATGTATGCAACTTCTTTTAATTGTTTTACCTCTCAGTCTTTAATTTGCTTTTGTCCTTTTATTACTTTTATTCATGTATATCATTAATTTTAGTCTTGGGATTATTATAGTCCATTGGGACATTTGAAGGTACACTGAACGTATTGCATTATAGGACAGTTATGAATGTACACGTACCTGGGTGGAAAGTTTTGTATTTAACATGTTGTGTTTGGCTGACTAGAAGACAAGGATGAGACTTGCGATAGTTAGCCTTCACTGGTAATGTGACATTGCCAATGTCACCTAGGAAACAGGCTTCAGGTCATCTGTGAAGGCTTTTCCAGAGAGCTTTGACTGGACAAGGAGGCCTATACAGCATTGAAGAGCACCATGACATGAGCTGTAATACATTACACAAAAAGGTAATATGATGCAGTATCACTTAATACAAAAGCTACCTTTCTTTCTTAAAAGCATTATTTCTGTACACTATATAATTAACCATGTTTAGTTATTTTCATGTGTGCTCATTATAACTCAATTATTTTTATTATCTTTATTTAATAGTATTTTATATACTCATACTGCAATGCTCATAAAGTTTGGTTATGTAGAAATTACTTCTTATCCAATGTAAGAAACATGTTTAATTGCAGACCTTGTGGCTCAACAGAATTTGCACCCATTTTCATCTATTGAGTCCAAACACTTGACAATTTTGATCTTCTTTGTCTTGCTATATATCACATAGAAGGGGTCTTTCTTTCCATTGAACAGAATTCTGTTTCTTTTGATTTATTTTCTTTTTTTCAGGAACTATTAATTTTGCGTTTTAGGTTATTTTTTAATTTTACAGTTCTAGTGCTTAAAAATCCTCAGAATTCATTTTTTGCCTAATTGAAAAAGTGTTTTCATTACATAGGAATCACATAATCAAAGTTATTAATACCGTGTTCTCATGTTTTATAGTGTTTCATTGTCTTCTGGCATCCTTATCTGAAAAAGGGAATTCATCATCTATGTTACTGTATCCTCTCAGTTCTTTGTCTCTCTTTGGCTTGGAATAATTTTAACTTTTTATGAATTTGATTTTTCAATATTTCCTGCTTAATGGTCAAAGACGATATTGAATATATACATTCTTCTTGTTTGATCATATTGATTAATATGAGAGTACTACATACATTTTATTATATTTCTACAGTTTCACCATTTAAACATGCATCTGTTTACATATGTATAATTGATACATATATTCTCTTTGATACTTGATATATATATAAATTGATTATGCATACATGTATATGAGTGTGTGTGTAATTTTACTTATAACTCATGGATAATTTTACATTTATTTAAATTTTTTTCTTACCTTTGTTAATCATTTTCCTTTTTTGATTATTTTTCTCTGTTTTTTTAATGTAAAAGAGTAATTTATCACTGTCCTTTTTTGTGGCTGGATACTAAGTGAAACTTTTCCTTTTGATATGGCATGTTCAACTCTGTAATTCACACATGGTTTCTATTTTAGTGATACAATCATACAGATGTTCACTGGAACTCAAACTTTTATGTTAAGATTAAATACGTGCGTGTGTGCACACATGGAACCACTGATGCTCTTATCGTTATTTTCAACATATGGCTAACATTAAGGTCATTTCCACGTGCTCTTAGAGAAACATGCATCAGATTATTCTCCTGCTGTGGATGTTGTATTTTAATTTATTTTGTACAATGGAGGTGATACATTATGAGAAGTCTGAAATATAATAGCACATAAAATGTATGAGCTTTGATCTCTCAAAGGAAATAAGCAGTCCTTTTCAATAATTTCAGATTATTTCACCTAGAAAAAAATCATGATAAGAGGACAGTGGTATGGATTATATTATATTCACAAAGTAGTGACTTTTAGGTTACTGTCTTTCATGTTATTCCTCTTTACACATAACTTCAATTTTTTTCACTGGACTTTATTTTATATGAATGTTCCTGCTCCTCTCTTTCCATTCAAACTGTATATGCAGTATTCAAACATCACTGTCACCAAGAAATGGGATTGTATTAATTGTTTTTGTTTATTTATATTCTTAATATTGTTAAAATTATCCGATTGCTGCACTTCCCTGTTATGGGAATAATAAAAAATAATATAAAATTCATCAAGTTACATTATCAAATTATTATTACAAGCATGAATATTGATATTCTAACTGGACTTTTATGGGAGGTTTTGTTGTTGGTTTGGTCTTTTATTTGTTTGTTTACAATTTTGGAAAACAAGTAAAAATATTTTTCTATTCAGCATTTTTATGTTAGTGTGTTTTTAAAATGAAAGAAATTAAACATGTCTATGATGACATTTTAAAAAATATACAAAATATAAATGAATATACTAAAACCATGCCTTTGACTTTTACATGTGACTAAAATAAAATTCTATCCTGATTTCAGCATTTCAAAATGATATTATATTCAAATGCATTTGGTAATATATTCATATATTAAAAAAGAATTCACCTGCCTATAAGAACACTATAAAATTAAAAAAAAATATTGTTGTTTCTACATTAAAGAAGGCCCTCCTAAGGTTTATAATCATATTGAATATAGTAAAATATCATAGTATCTATTATTAATAAAACTTTGTATAGTGAATCATATATTTAAGATAATTTTATGTAGCTTAATTACATCTTACTTCTGCTTTGTTTTATTTTTTTTCCAGACTGAGTTGCTCTGTGTGGCCTTGGCTACCCTGGATTCACTTTGTAGGCCTAGCTGACCTTGAACTCCCAGGGAGCTGCCTGCCTCTGCCTCCCTAAGATCTAGGAATAAAAGCATGTGCTATCATGCCAAGCTTAATCCTACTTTTAAGTTTAACTAAAAGTGTCAAGGCCTCCATATTGAAATGTGGTTACTAGGCTTATATTCTGACTTGATTTTACTCTTGTTTCCAGCACTCTAAGGAATATTTTGAAGACTCGGTTCAAATACTTGTTCAAAATCTTCAGAAAACACATTGGTTCCAAAATGTCATCTGAGGCTTTTGAAGACCTTATTTAACTATTTAACCTCATATATCTATAGAATAATTTCTATCTATTAGACCTAGCATATATATTCTTGTGCTATAATCTGACTAGTATTTGACATACCCATGCTTTTCATCAATATACAAAATTCTATACCAATTACTTAGAAATAACTTTCATTATGAGTAATAGTTGAGGCCTTTAGTTAAGGAGTAGGTTCAATCATCTGCCTTTTGTTCTGTCCTCCCTCTGTATTTCTATATTCCCCGTTTTTTCTTTTCAGCTCCTATCTCATTACCTACTAAAATGTCATCTCTAATGACCAATGTTTCTGCATTCATTTTCAAGTATTTTTAATGTTAATTCTTTTTTAAAATTTATTCCGTGTGTGTGTGTGTGTGTGTGTGTGTGTGTGTGTGTGTGTGTGTGTG
>OU015748.1:13252090-13279144 GCA_907169655.1 Acomys percivali
AGAGAGAGAGAGAGAGAGAGAGAGAGAGAGAGAGAGAGAGAGAGAGACAGACAGGCAGGCAGGCAGGCAGACAGACAGACAGACAGATACAGAGAGACAGATACAGAGAGAGAGAGAGACAGAGACAGAAACTAATACAAATATACAGCATATACATATACAGTACAAACAAACTGAAAACTATTGTTGACAAATGATGGCATCATGGGATAGAGAGTTGCTTTTCTTCAGGGATGCAGTGGCTAGAAAACTACCCATGTTATCTAAGAGAGTCCTTTAAAAACAACATAGATGTCCCTCAACAGTAGAATGCATTTAAAAAATTGTCATTTATATTACTCAGCTATTAAAAACAAGGAAATCTTCATATTCGCAGGCAAATGGATGGAACTAGAAATTATTAACCTGAGTGAGGTAACCCAGACCCACAAAGATATGAATGGCATATACTCTCGTATAAGCTGAGTAACCACACAATACAGGATAACCACACTACAGTACCCAGGCCTAAAGAAACTAAAGAACAAGGACCACCCTAGGAAGAATGCTTAATTCTTACTCAGAAAAACACTTAGAATAGACACCTGAAGCAATTGAAGAGAAGGATCAGGAAGGAAGCTTACCATGGAGGTCCTCTTAAAGATTCCACTCAGTAGGGGATCAAAGCAGATGCTGAGACTCACAGCCAAACTTTGGGGTGGAACCCAATGAGTCTTATGGAAGAGTCAGAGGATGGGGGAAAGACGGACTTTAGGCAGGGACAGGAGATCCACAAGGAGACCAATGGTGCCTACAATTGTGGGTGGGTATGGCGGTGCTGCAGGGACTGAAGCACAAACCAAGGAGCGTGCAAGCATAGTGAAGACCTTGACTCTCTGCTCAGATGTAGTAGATAGGCAGTACAGTCTCCTTATCGATCCCATAATATGAGGTATAGGGTCTATCTCTGACCTGGACTCTGGGACCCATTTATTGATCACTTCACCCTGGCAAGGAGGCCTTGCTAGCCCACAGAAGAAGAGGATGAAGGCAGTCCAGATGAGACTTGATAGGCTGAGCTAAGATGATAGGGAAAGAAGGATTTTCCTTTCTGAGGACTAGGGGAGGAGAGAGGGGAATGAGGGAGGGTAGGACCATGAGGTGATAAGGGATCGGCCTACAATCAGGATGTAAAGTGAACAAAATAAAAACAAAAATAAAATTTTTACCTCCCCCCCGCCAAAAATGAGCATATAAATTTTGGAGGAGAAAATGTGTTAGTTAGAGACTTAGCACTTATTCAATTCAACATAAAATCCACAGAAAAACGTGGTCAAATTTATATATTATTTATATATAAATATGCTATTAGTAATGCAATAAACATAGTTATGAATCCATGCAACGAATCTTATGAAACCAGCAGGAAAACATACACAACACACATAAAAACTGAAATAGCATTTTTTAAATGGATTATGAGATAAGAGACCATTTCAGAGAAGAACAAAACAAAACTCTAAGTACTGAGAGAATGTTTGAAAAGTCAATTATGGCATTCCACAATTATTAAAGTATGTCCTGTATATCATGAAAAATTCAGTTCCCAGAAGTGCATAAAACTTAGTGGCCCAAACTTGTATTACTAGTACTAGAGACATGGAGCGAGCAGGATCAGAAATTCAAGAGTAGAATAAGACAGAAAGTGAATTATATTTCAATCTGGAATGAATGAGGCTCTGTCTCTAATGTATATATGGTAAAAAAGGAGGATAAGGAGTACTACAAATATTTTTTAAAATCTAAGGTTCAAATTGCTAAGCACAGTAAACTTGGAAAAAGATCAAGACCAAATCTACTCCATGGAGACCTAGATGGTCATCTGTGTCTTATGTAGGCTTATTTTAAAGCAACATTTTAGGAGTCTGTTGGCTTTTGAACTAAGAAGCCTGACTTTATTTTATAACTAAATATTTTTTAAAGGATGTTTCAATGTAGTTGTAGAAACAGGAATGGGACATATTACTTTGATTTATACCTGAAAAAAAAAAACAGAACACCTAATCTTCCCTTCTAAATTTAATAAAGACCCATAAACCTGAGATCTGTCAGCAACAAAAATGAAAACCGCTATTAAAAGTGTCTTAAGAGTTCTGCTTTATGGGAAGCAAATAATGTAAATTATTTTTCTTTCGAAAGATCAAAAGATACATATTGAATCTATGATATACATTAACTATTTTTGTATACTGTATGAAGATAAATATTAAATAAAATTTTGTTTTTTGTAATAACCTGTTCAGAAAAATAAATAATTTTATGAAATATTTTGGGTGAACATTTTCATGTGGCATAAATTTCATATTCTCACTAGTGTAGATTCAATACTTCATTTAATCATAAATACTCCAGAATGTAAATCCATGGATTTTTATAGGATCTCTAAGCAGTAAATTACTTGATAAATTCCGGATTTCTTACCATTAAATGGTTCTTGTTTCAACATATATTCTATGGAAAAGTAACAGTATGCATGTTGTTAGTTAAACACAAGAAAATCCTATCCACTTTTATGTTTTAGACCATGGTGCTTATCCAGGTTTCAATGTGGGAAGGGAATACAGATACTTCCACATGAAACTCAAGCCGTGGTTTCCACACATGGAAAGATGTTGACTACACAGGCACAGCATTTTTTATATGCTTCTTTACAAATCCACCAAGTGAAAGGGATCTCATTCATGTATTTATTCATATATGGGTTCTTAATCATGCATGTATGCTATATATGTGCATTTGCACATGTGTAATAGGAAAGGTATATGATATATGCATGAATGTGCACATGTGGATATTTTGACTTCTCTTTTTAGCTGGCCATAAAGGCTAGAAATAGTCTTGTCACTCTTTGACCAGTGCTGTGATTGAAGCAGGTGACTCATGTGGATGCTGGGGACCGTAACTCCATTGTCAAGCTTTACTGTCAGCTCTTAGCCACTAAGCCTTTCCCCCAATTAAATTAGTTTTTCATACTAATGCAATGGATTCATTGGTACATATGATGATTTAAAAACATTAGGAAATAAAGTTGACAGCATGAGTATGTGGGTTTTTTTTTTTTTGAAATTCCTTGTTTTTAATAGTTGAATAGTATTCCATAGTGTAAATGTACCACAATTTCTTTATCCATTCTTTTTTTTTTTTCATTAATTTATTCTTGTTACATCTCTATGGAGGGGGAGACCTAGTGGCACTCAGAGGAAGGACAGCAGGTCACCGAGAAGAGACTTGATACCCTATGAGCATATACAGGGGGAGGTAATCCCTCTGAGGAACAGTCATAGGGGAGGGGAATAAGGGGAAAATGGGAGGGAGGGGAGAATGGGAGGATACAAGTGATGGGAGTATGTGGGTTTTAAAGACCAAACTATTTATTAGATTCAGAGTATTTGCTATAAAAACGGAAAGGTGATAATGGCTATATGTTTTGCTCAGAGTAAAGTTGAAGCAGGAAGATGAAAAATGCTCTTTTGTTCTTTCTGTTGCCAAACATATCTTTCTACAAGATGGAACTCTCTAAACATTTCAGATTTATGAGATAAAAATGAGTATAAAAATAAAGTTATATAAACAAAATGAAAGCAGAATATTATATGCAGAGAACAAATTATTATCTATGTTAGAATTATTTCTGAAAACATTGAATGTGATAACAATAAATATTTTAACAAAAAATATAAAACTTTTAAAACACAATAAAATCTGTAATAGTTTCTCTGCCTTGGTAGTCAAATTTCAAATATATTATTTTTATATAATTATTAATAAGATAATAGAGACAATGTGCTAATACATTAACAATACAAGAAAATTAAAAAGAAAATTTATAACAAAATTGTCTTCAGTAGTAAACATTGAGAGCAGTGACACAGTGGTCATATATTCTATTGAGACAGCATTAATACTGAGTGCCAATGCTACCCAATCTCATAGCATGTTATCTCAGAGTATAAAAACAACTCTGAGTGCCACCAGGTCTCCCCATTCAGGGGACGTGGTCAAATATGAAGCACCCGAGTAAGTGTGAAAGTCAGTCCCCACTCTCCACTCAACTGTGGAGAATGTCCTGTCCATTGGCTAGATCTGGGTAGGAGCACTCAGAGGAAGGATATCAGACTACCAAGAAGAGACTTGATACCCTATGAGCATATACAGGGGGAGGAAGTCCACCTCAGTCACAGTCATAGGGGAGGGGAGTAAGGGGAAAATAGGAGGGAGGGAGGAATGGGAGGATACAAGGGAGGGGATAACCATTGAGATGTAATATGAATAAATTAATAAAATAAAATTTAAAAAGAGAGAAAAATAGTAAAACTTAAAATAAACAAAAAAGCAATGAAAAAACAAAAAACAAACAAAAAACAATTAAAAACTTATAATTTACTTGTATTTGATATATCTATGATTCATAAACTATAATTTTTATTGTTTCTTGGATAAAAAACTAGTATGTAATTAGAATTAATCAAGACATGATGCCAATAGTAAATATATATATATATATATATATTTAAATTAATTAATTTATTTTTTTTGGTTTTTCAAGACAGGGTCTCTCTTTGTAGCCTTGACTCCTGTACTCACATTGTAGACCAGGCTGGCCTTGAATTCACAGTGATTCACCTGCCTCTGCCTCCCAAATGCTGGGATTAAAGGCATGCGCCACTGCCCAGCTTCCAATAGTTTCCTTTTGTTTCAAATACAAAAATATTAAAAAAAACTAAAACCATAGATGACCTAAAATTAATGAGTGATCCTTGTAAACCCAACAAAAATATAATTAAGTGAGATGATTCCTTGTATGTCATAGCCAAGCCTGGCCTATTTAATGGATTACAGACTATCTAGACTTTTGGGGTGAGACCTGTCTCAAAAAATGTCTTAACAAATAAATCATGCTACAATCCACAGATCAAGAAAAGCTACATTGCAAAGAAGGTCCAAGTCACAGGGGACACATGGATCACCCAGGAAGGGAAAACTGAAGAGACTTGCTTGTGTCAGGTGGAGACTGTAGCAGGAGTGATCAAGCTAGGGAGAGAGAGAGTACTGAGAAGTGACTAGATGTGGGAGCCATTTGGGGATACGAAGCCAGCACCAGCTATCCTCTATAACCAGGAAAAGCTCCAGCAGTTGAACAAAACCTTTGCCATACAATTTCTCTTGTTTGAAAAATGATTTGGAGTGATGGTGACACAGAACTTATTGGAGGGCCAACCAAAGGCTGGTCCAAATTGAGGCCTATTACATAACGAAAAGGGCATGTCTTACACTGCCTGTGGGCCAGAAATGAGAGCGGGATAGCCCAGGAACCTAGGAAAGAGCCAAAAAAAAAAAAAAAAAAAAAAATGACTAGAAAAAAAAAGCCAATGAAACGATTCCTAATGATAAACTGCCATACTTATAGACTGAAACCTAGCCAAATTATCATCAGACGGGCTTCTCCCAGTAACTGATGAGAACAATCATTAGGTGAACCTCAGGGAACAAAGCAGAAGAAAAGAATTATGGCAGGAGCCAGGGCATCTAGGACACAAGAAAGAAGACCACAGAATTAACTAATCTGGACTCATAGGGTCTCACAGAGACTGAACAAACAGTCCAGGACCCTGTATGGGTTGGAGTTAAGTCCTCTGCGTATACATTATGGTTTTTTTATCTTGTATTCTCTGGAACTCCTAGAAATGGAAGTGAGGGTTTTCTCTTTTTATTTTTTTCTAATCTTGGGGCTCTTTTGATAAGAGTTATTTCATCCATCATTGATATGACTGTCTGTGTTTCATCGTATTGTAACTTGTTAGGCCATGTTTGGTTGACACCTCTCAGAAAATGGAGGAGAAGGAGTAGATATGGAAGATTGGAAGGGGGAGGGGGCTGCTGGAAGGGGGGGATGGAGGGGAAACTGCTGTTGGGATGTAATGTAAGAGAAGAATAAATTACAAATAAATAAATACAATATTTTTACCCATTAAATACTGTTGCCATCTCTAGTTTTAAAAGTAGATGAAAATTTTTACTGAGCCATTGATAATGCTAGATTATGACTTGGTAGGGGGAATGGAATCATGGAGACAAGAAAAGAATCATTTGGAAGTTACTCAATATTCTATATTTCCCACCACAATAAAAATTTCAGTTCTAGCATTTTAGTATGTCATTATAGGTTAAAATAGACAGTTTCATGTGTGAACCATTAAGTTGACCTAAACTTTAAAGGTACCATTGAATTTGGTCCACAATACTGGTTTTTTTTTTTCACTCTTCTTTCTTTGACTATGTGAAAATGGTGACTATATTGAAGTAAAGACTTGGGGGTTAATTCAAAGAGAAAAATATTATCATTCTAACTTGAGAGTACTCCAAGTTAAGCTCTGTGAAATGTCAATAGAAAAGGAATATGAAGTATAATTTTGTTGGAATAGCTATCCTCTAGACTTTGAGTGACAGAAGTAAACTTTTCAAACATCAATCATATATTTATGCATTGATGAATGTACTCACATCTGTTTTATCTTAACAACTACTGCCTTTTTAGTCTGATACTGTTGGCTACCATACAGCTCACTTCCTTCATTTTCATATAATCCAGAAATGACCTTGTTGAATGGTATCAGTGATGCTGGGAACACCATTAATGTTTAATGAACACAATAAAAATAATCTCCACAAGACATGGGCCACAGACTATCAGCTATGTGTAGTTGACATTGATCATTATGGTACATCTGTTCATATTATTGCCATTAATGATCTTTACCTTTCTCTTCTTCTGCCTTTTCAGTCCTTCCATGCAGAAGTTCATAGGGTTAATCTCTACTGACTTTAGTTGCCCTTGGGGAGTATGTCCATTCTCAGGATACAGTTGTTTTTGGTGTTTTTAGCTAGCCAACTCAATCTTTCTTTTCTTATCATTATCTCTTCCTTTTTCCTTTATCCCAATTTACAACTAAAGTCCAGTAGAGACAGTACATACAAATACATCTTAATATTATTTCTTTTTTTTTAAACTTTTTTAAAATTAATTTATTCTTGTTACATCTCAATGGTTATCCCATCCCTTGTATCCTCCCATTCTTCCCTCCCTTTTTCCCCTTATTCCTCTCCCCCTATGACTGTTATTATTTCAAATAAATATATTTATCATAGTGGTTTTATACAACTAATATTTAAAATTGCCTAGAATGGTTTATTTTGGTACATAATAATGATCAACACTTAATTTTTCTACAAGTATGAAAATGTAGATCTTATGTTCATTTACTTTCTGCATTCAATGGTTAACCAAAATAACTGGATATATTTTACTATTTAAATTGATACGTATTGCAATTGTTTTACCAAAACATCAAAGAAAATTATGCAGCATATTTCAAGGCAGGAAAACTACTATTGCATAATCTAAATCTGTAAATTATAGCATAAATATCCAAAGTTCTACACATCAGTTTTTTATTAATTTATTCTTGTTACATCTCAATGGTTATCCCATCCCTTGTATCCTCCCATTCCTCCCTCCCTTCCATTTTCCCCCTACTACCCTCCCCTATGACTGTGACTTAGGGGGACTTACTGCCCCTGTATATGCTCATAGGGTATCAAGTCTCTTCTTGGTTTTTTGAGCATTTTACAGTGTACATTATACTGGACAAGATAGCACATGCCTCCTGATGGGAAGAATCTTTCTTAAATAAGGATTGTATAATGCTTCTTACATTTAAAATGTATGATTTTTTCTAATTCCTTGTAGTAGGTAGTCACTATGAGTTTCTTTTCTTTTCTGTTAATTTTTATTTATTTTTTACTATGAGTTTTTAATATTTTACAGGTACCACATATTTTAAAAGACAAATTTTGTCATATATAGCTATTCTCAATTAAAAACTTTGAAATTCAATATTATTACTTAAGAAGCATTTTCTAAGTTTTCTGCATTTAAAATGTTGAATGTTGTTTTTAAAATGTATTAAAATAAATGTCTGTCATGAAAAAAATGTGTAGATTATGGCTGGAATACATATGGTTTTCTATTAAGCTTCAGTGTAGAAAAAATCAGTTACTAAGCTACATAAGAGACACAGCAAAAGTAATGACAATTAAACGTTTTCTCTTAATTATCAGCACATGAAAAAACCAATGGTCTTATATTTTTATTACGTTGTGTACATGGTTATGAAAAGAAGTTAGCAGTAACATTACAAAATCAAAGCATTCAAAAACAACTAAAAAGTTCATATTGTTGTAAAGGTTAGTGAAATTCTGCTCATGGTCATGGTTTGTATAAAAATTTAATATCTGTTCTTAAAGACATATTTTTAAAGTATTTTTCCTTAAGATTTATTTATTATTGTGTATACAGTGTTCTGCCTGCATGCACACCCACAGGCTGGAAGAGGGAATCACATCACATGACACATGGTTGTGAACCACTATGTGGTTGCTGGTAATTGAACTCAGGACCTTTGGAAGAGCAAGTGGTGCTCTTAACCACTGAGCCATCTCTCCAGCCCCCAATACATATTTTTTATTTTTTATTTCTTATTTATCCTATAAGTAAAGCCAGATGACTTCACTCTGTTAGACTGTTGTCAGATACTCAGTTATTCCAGAATATTATTGGGGATCAAATGGTTGTATAAAATACTGGATTACAATATTTTATGTAAAGTTTATCTATATACTTATCCTCTCTCTATCTTCTTTCTCTCTCTCACTATCTATCTATCTATCTATCATGTATCTATTATGTATTTTTCAATCATCTAATCTATTTGGAAATATTCTATAGGATTTTTTACAATTATGAGTTCTACCAGAAGTTTTAAATATTGCAGCATATTCTTCTAAAACAAAACCATTGATTTGAATTAATCTACCTCTTTATCATGTAGGCAAATGAATTGTAGCAAAGTTTCAAAACTTGTCAAAGTTCAATCTTGCATAATTAAGCCAGCCCTACTGATACTATGCTCAGTATTGTTTCTCACAATGTACTGGAAAATTCTTAAAACGTTGGGAAGCCAAATGAGCATCATAGTTTCTTCAGTGAGATCAAGTGTAGGACTAACTAACGTGTGGAGTCTGGGAAGCAGAGGCAAAATTAGATGTGGAGAATTACTTAGGCAGAGTAGGTTTAGTCAGGTAAATAAAATATTGTTACTAATTCCAAAATAATCATTATCCTGTCATTGAATCTGATTGAGACATTAGACTTAAGCTGACTTACGGGTACTTCACGCTATTTTCCTTGAATCTTAACAATTTTCAGGTAATTGTTTCCCGAGCCATTATGTCAGACACTAAAATTAGACTAAAAAACCCTAGAATTAAAACTAAACATCGGTTGCATGAAGAATTCCGCTGCTTTATCCTCAAATGTTAGGTCTACGGTAAATTATATATAAAAAAGAAACTTTGGAAATTGGTTTCTTTTTCCTAAATAAAAACAACTAAGGTTTTAATACTTGAATGAGATGTATAGATGGTTTTCACTTAAATTATTCAATATATTATAAAATATATAACCAATTGATCAATATTCAGAGAATAGAGAGACAATTTGAAGTTTATATTCTATAGCATAATAACAAAATACAAAGATAGATAATGATATGTAAATGATCTACCCACCAGCCAACTTACTTCCAATACTCTTAGAGAACACACAATGTTTTATAAATGTTCTCATAGAGAAGTATAAATATATGATAAGCTGTTGGACTTCTTGACGTTGAAGCCAACACAAGTAGGGAAAATTGGTTCATAAACACCACATACAAAGATAATAAACAAAAGCATAAATCCAGGGTTTAAAAAATCTATTATATATTCTTTCTCTCCTCCTTCTATCCCTCTTCCCCAGTCTGCATCTCTCTTCTCAAGGTTGTATGACACAGAATATGCATGGATGTCAGAAAACAGCTTGCCAAAGTTGGTTCTCTCCTTTCCCCATGTGCTTTTTAGAAATTGAATTCTTATTTAAAAATACAATGAATGGCTTTTGTTTTTATGTAGGTTAACTTTAAAAAATTTATGTTTTGAGAGTATAATTAGATAATTCCACTTTTTTCTCTCTTCCCAACAATCTACCATGCAAAATGTTTCTCATTTTCAATCTTCTTGTTGCATTATAATTTTTTATTAATTCATTCATATTACATCTCAATTGTTATCCCATCCTGTGTATCCTCCCATTCCCCTCTCTCTCCCACTTTCACCCTATTCCCCCCCCTATAACTGTGACTGAGGGGGACCTCTTGCCCCTGAATATGATCCTAGGGTATCAAGTCTCTTCTTGGTAGTCTCCTATCCTTCCTCTGAATATAATCAGGCCTCCCCATCAAGGGGACATGGTCAAATATGGGGCACCAGAGTTTGTGTGAAAGTCAGTCCCCACTCTCCACTTAACTAGGGAGAATGTCCTGTCCATTGGCTAGATCTGGGTAGGGGTGTGATGCTCACTGCATGTATTGTCCTTTTTTTAAAAAAATATTTATTTATTATGTATACAGTAATACATCAGTATGCATCAGATCACATTATAGATGGTTGTGAGCCACCATGTGGTTGCTGGGAATTGAACTCAGGACCTCTGGAAGAGCAGTCAGTGTTCTTAAGCGCTGAGCCATCTTAGTTAGTGCCATAGTTTGAGCAGAACTCCTGGGCCCAGATCCACCCATGATTGTGTTCTTCTTGTAGGTTTCTAGGACCCTCTCGATCCTTCTATTTCCCCATATCCTATATTTCTCTCATCTAGAGTCCCAATAGGATGTCCTCACATGCCCCTTGGGCTAGTGTCCAGTTATAAGTGAGTATATACCATTTGACACTTTCTGCTTCTAGGTGAACTCACTCATTATGATCATTTCTAGTTCAATCCATTTGTCCACAAATTTCAGCAATTCCTTGTTTTTAATAGCTGAGTAGTACTCCATAGTGTAAATATACCACAGTTTCTTTATTCATTCTTCTACTGAGGGACACTTAGGCTAAGAAAACTATCTCATTTTCAATCTTATGGCTTTTTCTTTTTCTTTTTTATTCTCTTTTTCTTTCTTTCTTTTTCTCTTTTTAATCACACACATACAAATACACACATTCATTCACACATAGATGTATGTATGTATGCCTAAGTACAAGCCACTGAGTCTGTATAAAATCCTTTGTACATATGTATTTTCAGAGTGAATATTTGAAAATTCAAAACCAACTTGTGTGTTCTTCCATAAAGAAGACTTTCTTCCACTCTGGGCATTTCCTGGGTGCCTGCAGTTTTGTCTAGAGTTAAAGGCTTCTGAGTGTTCCCATCCCTTTTCCTGTTATAAGGTCTATATCATTAGCTTTAGTTTTTTTGGAAAAAGTATGAAAAAGTTCAGCTTCTCAACAGTATCCCACCAAGATATTGTAGTCATAATCATTTCTTTCAAGAGCGATGTGTTGCATGGCAATCCAGGCCTTTCATCTCTACCCAGTTGGATGTTCATGTGGTTAAAAACCTGCCTTTCAGTGGAGACAGCTCTTTAATCTTATAATGGCTCAGAATTATCTAACAGAATTCTGTTTTTAGACTTTTTGCTGGAAGAGAAATCTACCCTATTTCTCTTATTTTGTTAACCTATTTGGCTGGACAGAGCAAAGTGGTGAAAATAATAAGGTCAGAATCTCTAGTACTTTATATAATGACACCATTCCCCTACAGTTTCTGTGATTCCAGTACCCACAGAGATTAAAACACTCATATCTTATATTTGGCATGTACCCATTTAAAGCACAGCATTGCCCATATTACAATATTTGGTAATTAATTTCTTGAAAACTAATCATATACCTACAGACCTAAGATGTATATAAATAGCACAAGAAAATAATCACTAAGAGAAAATTGAAATATATCATCATGATCAAATTTCAGCCTTGAGGATACTTTTTTATTACTGATCTTTTTTCCTCTGCACACATCTCAGTTTCACAATTGAGTCACATCTCCTGGACTTTTGCTTCATTATTTTATAGTCTCTTTTCTGTTCCTTTTTATTAAAACTGCAGAGTTCTGTTTGGAGCCCCTCTGCGTGCCACTGCTGTAGGGATTTAAACTTTAACAAGTTCAAAGAAAACAAGGATTAGAAGTAGAAGTCTTGGATTTATATAGATTCCTTTGAAGAGCTCAAAGACTGAAAACCTTGCATGGTCAGGGTTAAGGTTACAAAGGATGAAACACAGTCTGTGTAGGCTTGTCTCAGCTTGCCCTTAGATATCTTTGCAAAATGCCTTCCATAAAATAGTAGCAATCTCTTAAGGTTACACCAAGAAAGATTTCATAGATTTTTCAACCAAAATAAATAATAACAACCATAAGAGCACAGAACAGGGGAGAGTTAAGGAATACAAGAGGAGGTCACACGGGTATACTCTACTGATCTAGTACCACAAGCAACAATAGAAGGAAGGCATCTTTCTAAAAGCTGGTAAGAGTTGAACACCTGGATGGAAGTTGTGAAGAGTGCTGTGAGGACAGCAGACACAATCAGAAACCACTTCTAATCTTTCTTCGGCCTCTCATTAGCTCCCTAAGTGAAAGCTAACTCAAGTAGAATGGAAAGGTATATATGGTGTTAGGATGCAAAAAAAAAAAAAAAGTATTATAGAATGAATGTAGGAACATACACAAGGACATGCACAGCTGGGCAAATTAGTTTTATCCCCTTTCCAAAATATTATTGTCATGTTCCATTGGGCAAATGGAGAAGGCTAAGTGGCTAATATGTATACTATGGGATGACACAAGTAAAACCATATTATCATTAAAACCTATATGAAAAATTCAGCCGTCTCCATGAAGAGAGAGAGGCTGGTGAGTGAAGAAATGTAGGAAGGACAGCAGACTACCAAGAAGAGACTTGATACCCTATGAGCATATACACGGGGAGGTAATCCACCTCAGGAACAGTCATAGGGGAGGGGAGTAAGGGGAAAATGGGAGGGAGGGAAGAATGGGAGGATACAAGGGATGGGATAACCTTTGAGATGTAACAAGAATAAATTAATAAAAAAAAAAGAAATGTAACTTAAATAGTAAGACATTTACACTGTGTAAAAATGTGATAATGATCAACAATAAAACAATCTACAAAACACAGGCATAAATAAAGAAACTACCACAATGTATTTGAAGGAAATGTCTCATGTGTATCCGTGGCTGGCCTGGAGCTTGCTATGTAGAAAGCTGGTCTTGAACTAACAAAGAGCCACCTGCCTTTCTCTACTCCGTGCTTTCATTAAAAGCATTTGCCACCTTTAACTTTGTTTAATTGTATTTTTATGATTCTGTTTTTCATATTTAGATGTTTATTTTAATTAAACTATTCTGGCTTTTATTACCATCAGATATTATGGTTGTCCTTGACAGAATGTTCCATATGATAGATATATCACTTAATTATTTTTCTGATCCTTCACATTCATTCTTCCTTCTTACAGGGATGGTATTAGTCCTTCATCTTTGTTTTCCAGTGATAATTATTGAATCTATTCTTCAATGAACCAATGAAGCTAATTGCTTTATATAAGACCTTACAGGGCCATTTAAAATTCCAAATAATAGCCTCAACGTAAGTGAACTTTATTGATTCATTATTTTGTAAATTTTATGTTCTACTCTTTTAATCAGATTCCAATATTCTTACTACAAAGTAGTTGATGTGGTTATATATGACAGTTGTTTTAATTTGATTATATCATCACTGGGACAAATTTTAAAATTATTTATCTGTACCATATTAGACTAAAACATCTTTACCTGTTTATGTCCAATGAGTGGAAGAAAAATAGGTATTGAATCAAAATAGAGCATTTTTGCATGTAATCTGTCTTTGATCAATCATATAAAGGTCTTTATTGAAATAAAGATGGGTTCTGACAGATATAGATACTTGGTCTGCAAAACATATATTTGTCTTCATAAACTTCTAGACAAAGTCATCATGCTGTGTCTTAAAACATATTTGCATACCATTTGTTCTATGAGAGTTAGCATTTAATAGAGAGGATCTCCACAATGTTCATTTTATAGAATTTATTATGGCAAACATGTTTAAAATTAGAAACAGTTACAAAAATACATAAAAACTAATGATTTTTTCTAAAACACTGCAATATATGATGTAGTAATAGAAATTTTTTGTGTGTGTTTGTGTGTGCATGTACATGTTTCTGTGCTTACACATGTGTTTGTGTGGAGGCCAGATATAGATGTCAAGTGCTTTCCTCAATCCCTCTTCATTTCATTAGTCAAGACAGACAGTTTCATTGGTTCTGGAGTTGACTGTTTTGATTACATGACTAGCATACTTCAGGTATCTATTTGTAGAGAGCATGAATACTTACATTGTCAGTATTTATCATGAATGCTTGGATTAAGCTAGGCTCCTCATGATTGCACAGCAGACAATTTAGAGGGTGAGCAACTGTTTTGTTCTAAGAATATTAAATTATAACAATTAATTCTGAATTCTAAATTTTGATATTAGTAAAACCTAACAGTAATTGAGTAAGTTATAAAAGAAAATAGCACACCTAGCTACTGACTTAATAACCTTTTGAAATTAAAACCCAAATTATAATTATTTAAATGAGTAAATCTCTTTTTTAAGAATCACTTATAGTAAAGTGAATTTAAAATCTTTAATTATAACTACTCAACAATTGTCAATATTTTTCAGGGAACACATGGTTCTTTAATAAAATTTTCTTCACACCAAAAATCTAGTCAAAGCTTAAGCGCTACTATACTACATATATGAGAGCATTCAGGGAAATAGTTGTATGGGAAAGCATTATAGTTTACAATAGGCTTGCTCAGAACTGATCAATAAAAATAAGTAATTGTACATGCATTTTGATTAGTTCCACATATATTATGCGTATAAAGGAATTTTTATATTAATACAGGACACAGAGAAGTAGGATAAACCATTAATTGCTGATCTTTATAAATTCTTCACCTATTTAATCAAATGAATCTTTGCTGGTTTTATGAAAGATGAGGTAATACTCTTAGGATATTATTCATAGAGAACAAGAAAGCTGAAATCAGTAGCTAAAACATTCTTTTTTCAATATGTTTGTTTAGTTACTTAATATTTAATAAAATAAACAGATGGATAAATGTCTCAGTGGGCAACAAAGAGTAGTGGCAGTAGCCTATACTGATTTGGGATTTCCTCACACTTCATCCTTTCCCAGATCTTTATAAGCCAATATTATTTCCTTGACTTTTTTGTCCTGTTTATTCAATCCCTTAGGATCCTCTATCCACTTTTTAAATGAGCTAGCACTAACTTTCTAGTCTTGGAAATCACTCAAATTTACATGCATGATACTAAAACTTCATAGCTAATATACACATATGATATATTTGTGTTTCTGGAACTGAGTTACCTTACTCAGCATAATATTATACAGTTTTAGTTACTTTTGTATACATTTCACCATTTTGTTTTTCTTTATGTCTGAATAAAATTCTGTTGTTGCATACTTTTCATACTTCCATTTTCCATTCTTTCAATGGTTGACATCTGTGTATATTTCCTTTCCTCGCTGTTACATCACCATGAACACATATGTACAATTATGTCTGTACTAGAATACTGAATCCTCTGGGGTATGCCATGACACTGTACATTGTTCTATTTTTATGCTTTTGTGGAACATACACAATAATTTTTACAGAAATCTTACCAGTTAATACTTCTATTAACGGAACATGAGGATAAGTCTGTATGGTTGAGTATTGAATACTTTGTCAAAAAAAATTAGGGAAATGAAGTTTTAACATCCTCCTGACTATTTAGCTTTCAGAATGCTACAGGTGCTATGCAGGCTGCTGAGGGAGAAACTTATTGATATTATCACCCAGTTTCACAGCTTTAATGCTACAATAATGGCCTGCATGTGAAGATGTTTTCTCTGGCTTAATAGTAACATGGTTTATATAGGGATAAACTACTAAATTCTGATGGGATTTGAAACTTAAAATAATTTAGTTAGTTTTCTAAAATCACAGGACTAAGTTAGATTTGAATTTTTTCCTGGGACCTATGATGGACCTTCTCTTTCTTGGTATCAGTATCAGCATAGGGATTCAATCACACATTTGTTTGAATGCCATGGTGATTATATACCTGTCTAGGAAGTTTAGTGTGAAAGTATTAGTTAACATAGACCCTTTTCTATACAGGACTTCAAATTATAGACAATAGAATTGTGTACAGAACTCTGAAAGGAATGATTTCATGTAGGCAACAATTCAGACAAGGAAGAAAATAGGAAACACTGCAGCTACACTATAGCATCTGTGTTTCTAGGTTAGGGAAGGTGTTATATGTGAAGGAACTAAGGAAAACGCAGCTCTGTCTTTGGACCTGTTTCTCTTGACTGAGGCATGAGGGTAACCAGGAAAATGCAGCTATTTTGTGGAAGCTATTTTTTTCCTGATAAAGCATGATGTTCGGTGTTAGGATATGGAGGAAACTTTAGCAATACCTTTTGATAGTCACAACTACCTTTAATGGAAAAATATACATGACGATTCACTCACATTCTCTCTACTGAATCAGAAACTAAGGGGCCAGCAATGTTTCCTCTAAAATATACCAAATTCATCATATCTTTATTTATATTGTGGTTTTACCCCATTCCCACATGTTTAGCTTTCAGGGGGGTTGTAGCAAAGAAATCAGAAAAGAACAGTCTTGTACAACAGGCTTTAGGAGGAAAAAGGAATCTCCAATTTCCAATGACTATGCAGTGTTTCTGAAATAACCACTCAACTTTCGACAACATGAAACACAGCATACACACAATGTGATACATATCCTACCATACTCTGTGTCAGCATATTTCAACATATCTCTTTGCTATTCTTGGCTAAATAAAATCATTAAACAGCATCTCTTGGCGGAATTCTTTTTGCTGAGAAAGCCGAACCAAGGAAAAGTCCTTATCTTGTAAATAAAACATACAACAATCTTAATATTGGTAGAGAAAAAACTGGTTTATAGCCTCTGCAATAATTAACATATAAAAGTTGCTGAGTTTGATTTATGCATATAAGAGTGTGATGGTAACAAACATGTTTAATACCTTGGAGAATTGTATTCTTTGTATGTGTTCATGTGTACATATTAATTGCAATCATTTTACCTTTCCTTGAGATACTTCCATTGATTTCTTGAGCCTTGGTTTATTTACACTAGCATGCAGCATGTTCGATATGTATCTGTTTTAGGGAAGCAATGATAAATATACATCTCCAAGTTTGTACTTATTTTCATAACCCCTCATCTATCAGTGATTCTGCCTCTGAAATTTTACTTCTGTAACCTGATACTACTAAATTGATATTCTGCTGACTTTAAAGGTTATTGGATAACTAATTTAAGTAATTATATGCACAGAAAAATCCTATTAGTCATAAGCATATCAAAAGAGAGTTATTCAGAAGTGTTTGTGTCTCTTTTCAGTAGCTTCCTTACTATATTGATTTAATATTATTTTTAGAAATTCTTAAGGAGCAGAATCATATTATTGTTCTTCTGTTATTATGCAGTAAGTCAAAAACAGCATTTCCATTTTCCCATATTTTTGACCCATTCTACATAAACTAGATTTTTATACAGTTATTGAAAACAGTCATGCTTTCAACTCAAACATTATAAGAGCTATGACAAATATTCATGCATGAAAGAATTCATTTTATATAGAACTGGAAATATCAAGATTCTGCTTTTTTATATCTAGTGATATTTAATGACAAACATAGTTTTAATTTCCAGCTGTAAAACAATTTTAAAGGATCTAGTTGGAATACTCAGAAATGGGATTGTGTTTAAACTGAAAGTCAATTCCACATTTTATGGTACTAGTATTAAAAAGAAATTCAAGTTTAGACCCCTCAGTTATAGGTATGAGAAGGAAATTTTGGGAAAGAAGTCCACACAGTCGAATCAGAAAAATAAAAGTTTTACTGAATGATATATTCACAGAGGACACTAATTTTTAAAAATTCAATCTATAAAAAATATGCATATTGAAAACTGGTAAACCAAAGCAAAAACCACATTGTTAAATGAAACATGTAGGGAAAAAGCACAGGAGTTTAGGAAGATTGTTTAATCAGCTATGTCATTTACCTTAATCTAAAGCAAACCTAGCAATGATATGTTTAGATTTGGTATATAATTGTCAATGAAAATATGGATTCATTCTTCTTTAGATACCATTTTGGCAATTTTAGGAAATTATATTTGCAAAATTGGCATTTCTTCTTATGTTTAAGAAAGACATATTTAAGGATTTGTTATTCTTCTATAGCCTAAAATGTATTTTTATGGATATATATATATATGGAAATTTTATGATATAGATGGCAGATAGGTAAGAACCAATATCAGCCAAAAGACAGGGTGATTTTCATGAGGAATTCCAAGTTGGAGGTAGAACAGTGAATGTGTTGTTCAGAACTAATATCTTAGAAAAATCAGTAATTCTAATTGTGAAATGTATTGCAAGTTCTGCATCATTACTTTATGGTAAGAGGCATTTACTAAAATAATTATTACTTCTAATATATTCAGTATTGTAAAGAAAGCAGCTGGATTTCATAGGCAAAATCATGATGTTTTTCTCATCACATTTTATGGATGAATGAATTCTCATTTGAATAATGTTCCCTAGGTATTGTGTAGAAGATGAAAATCTGTGAATGCACTATAATTTATAAGTGTGAGTTGATTTTTTAAACCAAAAATATATATACACACATATATATATGGTAAGGCTTTATAACTTAAAGGCATAACAAAATATCTCGTGTATGATATTCAACAGTAAAACAAATATGTCCTAAAGTCAAATTAAATGATTAACATACTTGAAAACAAAAACATGCTTACTCAACTATCTCCAAAAATAGCTGTATTGCACTATGCAGAAAGTAGTAATAGAGGGATGATTCTGCAGTACACACACCTGGCTTTGTGTCTTGCAGGAACAGATAGGTGTGTGCCCATCCATGACACCAATTGTTCAGCACATTTTTCTAGTTATTCCTTAAAATATATTATTTTACTAGTTTAGCTGTAGAAATCAAATGCATGCTTAGCTTCTTTTTTCAAATTATGGAACTGAATTATTCAGATTACTTATAATTTTAGTTCAAACAATAAAACTTTGTAATATATTTCCTCTTAATACATAAAGAAGTTATAAGAGGTATTTAATAGCTAAATAGCAATATATAATTATATTTATATTAAGAATGAAATTTACAAAGTGCAAACTGTACAATATTGCCACTTTTCAAACTCTTTGTGAATTAAAGCTCCTAAATCTCAACTATCAAATGGTAAATATTTTATTGTTAACATTCATAGATGAAAAGTCCCCAAGGATACATACTGTAACAAAACTAAAACTGTATCAGAAAATGGTTGGTATAAAAAAATACCTATCTAAAGCAACGCCCATGGGTGCACGCCTTGAAATCCCAGCACTTGGGAGGCAAAGGTAAGCAAAACTCTTTGAGTTCAAGGCTAGCCTGCTTTACAAGGAGAGTCCATGACAGCCAAGGCTACAATCAGAAATGCTGTCTCAAAAAACCAAACAAACTAATGAAACAAAAGACAAAACCAAAATATTTCTATGCACAACAGTACATCATGAATTGTCTTCACTCTCTTAATGAACATTTCTCCTCAAAATAGATGAAAGATTTCAACATAATACATGATATTCAAAATTTATAGAGAAACAGGGAAAGAATGATGAAAAGCAAAGACACAGATGTCTGTTTTTAGATATGATTCCATAATCATTTGAAAAAAAAGGCATGCTCTCCCCACACACACCACACACACAGCAAATGGGAAAACATTACCCTGAAAGATTTCTGTACAAAGAGAGAAGTAGTCATTTTTTTTAAAAAGGCAAATTATTTACCAATTACTCTTCTCAAAGGATTAATATATAGGATATAAAAAAGCTAAACACAACTAATATCAAACAAAATAAAAAAACTGTTGAAATATAGATGCAGCTCTAAGCAGGGAAAATGATATTAGCCTCTCATAAAACAGTAAGAAATACATATGCACATATGAATTAGATACAAAAAATAATGAAATAATGAACTATACAGAAAAGAAAATGGAAATTTCAATGAGCTCCCTAAGATTAGAATTGTCCCATAACAATATACAATATTATAACAGCAAATTTAGGCAGAAATGGCAAATATGTAACAAAGGTAACTATTATAGAAATCCGTGTGGAAACTCATCAAAAATGTAAAAAGTTGACATACCACATGCTTTGGATATCCCACTTGTGGGTACATAGTGAAAGGAAATGAGGTCTTCAAATTAAAAGATAAGTTTCACTTGCCAATACTTAATTTTACACTACTCACAAAGCATAGCTATTTCTAATGGAGATTCCACTGCACTGTCCTTCTATATCATGTGAGAAGTGTCCCAAATTCCAGTCATTTCTCCTACTTCTTTCCTTCCCACTCCCCAGACCCGACTCTTTCTACCTCAATCCCCATTGGTCCCCAGTCTACAAACAAAATCTCCTCTATTTTCCATTTCCCCCTTAAGCTCTCCTTGTTACTTAGCTCCCTTTGGTATATGATAGTAGCATGATCTATAAATATAACTTTTATTCACCTGATGCAATTGTCATCTTGGAGGCTTACTGCTGAATAAGCTCACCAGTTCTGAATCTTTCTGAACTCTTACTAGCTTATTCAGCTCAGGTGTTCTAGCTCAAACTTCTCTCCAAGGTGAATGATTTCAACAGGCTTCTCTATGCTTCTGACTGAATTGCTCTGCTTGCCCTCATATTTACTCTAGCAATTTATTCACATCTTCTAGATCCTTCTCATCCCTTGCTTGTTCTGTCTTCATTTGTATTTAGCTTGTCCTTTTCACAGCTTGTCTCTGTAAAACTGTCCAAATAAAAACTACCTCTCATCTCCACAAACTGAACTGCCACCAACTGAGTTGCCACAAACTCAGTTTTACTGTACTGACTCCAATTGACTGCCAACTGACAACTCAACTGCCTCTCCCTAGGCCCTCTTAAATCTTCTCTTTTCTTTCTGTTTTCATGAGAGGTGAGGATATCTTACTCTGTCAAATCTTTCTCTTATTTTTTACTTTGTCTTTGCTTCAAGTACACATCACTTTCAAACATCAGTGCTTCCTTCTGCAAATTAACTACCTTCATTGTTTGTGATTAAAGATAGGTAGGTACTAAGGATGTGCCAGTGGGATTAAAGTGTGTCATTCCAGCCAGATCTCACAGACCTAGAAAGTCTTTGGATGTGATCATGTTGCTAGATTAAAATTCTCTATAATGATTGCCTTTTACATCACTGCTAATATCAACTTACAAGTAAGTACATATCATGTTTGTTTCTCAGGGCCTGAGTTACCTTATTCAGGAACATATTTTTCTTCTTCCATCCATATGGCTATAGATTTCATAGTGTCATTGTTTTTAATAGGCGAAAAGAACTCCACTGTGTAAATGTATCATATTTCCTTTATTTATTATTCAGTTGAGGGACATCCAGGTGGTGCCCAGTGTCTGGGTATCTGGATATTATGAATAAAACTGCTATGAACATAGCAGAATCATCATCAAAGAGACCTGAGAGACTTAATCCAGCAGCTGATGGAAGCAGATGCAGAGAACCACAGTCAAGAATTAGCTGGAGATCAGAAATTCTATAGAGGAAAGGGAGAATTAAAATAAGAAAAGCCATCCACGCAATTATACTAACATATATACTTCAAAACAAATGAATAAAATAAACATCACAGACAGACATACACGTACACACACACACACACACACACACACACACACACACACACCATAGAATATAGCACAACACTATTCTACCGTAAAATAAAATGAAATTTGATTGTTTGTCACAAACTAGATGGATATTAAGGGTGTAGATCTGAGAAAATAAGACATTCAGGAGAAAAAAATTGTCATATTTTTCATATTATATGTAGAAAGCATTTTAAACATGTCACTTTCAAGGTTGAGTAGTGATGAGCGAATATAAATTAGAAGGGGAGCAGACTTTTATGGTTCACGTACATATATGTGTATAAGTGTATATATGTGCATGATCTATATGGTAGAGTAGTGATGAGCAAATATAAATTAGAAGGAGAGCAGACTTTTATGGTTCACGCACATATATGTGTATATGTGTATATATGTGCATGATCTATAAAACATATATATATACATATATATGATTAAAATCATGTATCTATATATGATTAAAATTAAAATTAAAAGCTTCCTGGTACTTTCCTACGGGCCTCTTCTCATTTTTCTCTTTCACCTCCTCTTTTCTCTTCTCTATACAGGTTTTCTCTGACTTTTTTCTCCTTTTTATTTTTATTTTTCACACTATCTCATGGAAAACAAGCTGTTCTCAAATTCTGTTAAATAAAGGCTGGCCTGAAATTCTGATGTGTACTTCCTGGAATTACAGGCACCAACCACTAGTCCAACAGACACAAGCTATATTACCGCTGTATTATTAACTTACCTAACTGGAATTGCAATTGACTTCAGATATAAATAAAATCTAGACACTGTGGTATCTAGAACATCACTTGGCTAGCATGCAGGTCTGTCAAGAAAGATACAAAGGTATTTTATTAGAAAGCAATTGAAAGATAACTTCAGATAAAACTTAAGGATTTTGTTCTTAAATTTCTAAAAAAAAATGTCGAATTATTTTGTATGTTACCTTTTGTCTGTGAGGAGATATTAGAAATACATCTTTAATACATTTCATTGTCCTGTATCTTTTTGAGATTTAAGATATATGAACAGTAAACTCACAGAATTAATATTCCAATAGAGTGCGAATGTTTTATTGATGTAGTGCAACATAATTGGAAGCCATCAATTTCAAAGGACAATCTCATTCAGATGATTCAATATACACAGCTAATTGTTTATTAGTAACAATAATTTATCACCTTAGAGCTTACATTAATGTTTGGAACAAAGATTATTCCATCAGTTCATAGCTATACACTTTTGACTTTTTCTATTTTCATGTATAAATGGTAAAATACTTTAATTCATAAACACTATGTTTCAGTAACTGATGTATATATCACAACTCTGTTTCTGTTTTTTTTTTTTATTCTCTTTGTAGTATTTTGAAATTTTTTGGTCATAATAAATTGCATTCCTGTCCTTGGGACAGTCATGGAAGCTCAAGACAAGAGTGGGACTGTATAACGCAGAACTACAGAAAAGTTTTCTTTATAAATCTGTAAATGCTGAATTTCTGTGTACCTAGTGAAGTGTATTATATCTATGAGTAGAACTAAAATTAAATAAGTTTTGTGAGGTATTTGTGAGTTTCAAATATAGCAAACCTCGCTGATGTTACATAATTCCATGTAAAAACTAAAGGCTTTATAATTAAGTTAATTGATCATTCTTTCTAACATCTTTAGTATATGAATTATTTAATCATTATTTAGGATATTAATTATTTTTAAAGTTCAAAACATACAAATACATCTCAAATATAAATTCAGAATTCTATAAGTTTTAGAAATAGGAAATAAAGCATTTTATAAAATATTAATTTTATCCAATTTTTGCACAGAAATAGTTAAAATAAGAAATGATAAATATTTCAAAGTAATCGATTCCACATTAAAGCCTACTCACAAATATATGTACAGTATTCAGTGACATAGGCTCACCCACACATCAGAAAGTATTTATAGTATAATTTGGTATGTGAAATTACTGTATTTTGCAAATAACTTACTCAAGGACTTTTATTCTGAAGTACTCTTCTCCCAATACCTTGAGATAATAAACAGCGAGCAGATTATTAGTGGATTTGGTAACTAGTCAAAATTTTCATTTTATAGTCTACTCATTTAATTACTCTTCTCGGTCAATCTGTTACTTTCAGTTTCTTTCTTTCTTTCTTTCTTTCTTTCTTTCTTTCTTTCTTTCTTTCTTTCTTTTTTTATTAAGGCCTTTCTCCATCTGAAATAGTGGTGTGGTCCTGTGAGTTTTACCAGCCATGTTCAAGAATGTGCAGTTTTCACTATCCCCACACTGAGATGTTCAGTCTCATTTCCCTTTGAGAAGAATTAATGGAAACACATCTTGACATTATGACTGTGGACATCTGTCTTTGTTTACATTCATTTGAGATTAATGCAGAAAATGTCAAAGAAAGAATTCATGGTAAAACTTGTGTATCTTTCATTTTTACTTTCATTGCTTACTGCAAAGGGATATAAAAGACATTGTGCTTCTTGTGTGGCAAGATCCTAACTAATGGATTTATAAAGCAAACAAGCTGAAGGAAAATGTTTTATTGCTGCATTTTGACCATATGGAATTTTGTAACTGTTGTTTGTGTTGCTGTTTAAATGACTCTTAATTTGAAAGGTCTGGAATTTAACTAAAACTTGGATTCATACCAACACAAAACTTTGTTTTAAAACATCCTATATTTTGCTTTTTGTCCTGCCAAACAAAAGGAGTCACACATGTTTGGAAAGTGTTAGATTAGACAGAACTATAAAGTAAAATTAAAGAACAAAAATTCAAATCACTTTAACTAAACTGGTTATTATTTAAAACAATTTAAGGTAAAAAAAAAAAAAGAAGAATATATAACATATTTTGGAAAAAAGCAGAACCAAATGGTGATATTGCTTTCTTTTTAAAAGCAAATCATACGTGTTTTTGTTATTGTACTTTTTCTGTTTTTTTTGTTTTACATATACATTTATATTATTACACATACATACAATAAACTACCTATAGCAAGAAGAACCATGACACAGTCAGGAATTATATAAATGACACATTCTTAGTGTTTTGGCCATTTGTGTCTCTAAAATTCTGAACTTAAATCAATATCTCTCATATCCTATCACTATCAACTTAAAACATCTATCTAGACCTAAAATCATCTTAATCCCTAAACAACTAACTTTAATTGTAGAACTAAACTATCTGTTCATCAACCCCATCAGAGACTTAAGAAGGAATAAAATTGATTACCTGAGTATACAAGGAGGGCAGGTTAGTCGCTTTCCAAATGAGAAGATAACAGAGACAGTTTGCTACCTGAAGAGTCACCCAAAACTCTACAATGTTGGAGCATCATCTTCAGCCTACTGGGCCAATAAATCTGACAGATATATTCATGAAGCAGGAACTATTGAGGACTTACCCTGTCTTGGCAGAGTGGGGCTGTCGACTCTGCCTGCATCCAAGCTTGCCCTTTTTTAGGCCGAATTCTGTCTGTGGAAGAAGCAAGGACATTTTCCCCAGTGGCTTGTTTGCCACATTTAAAGCCATCTCCATAAGGAGGTTCATTGATGTTAACTATCCTTTCTGAGGTATTGTGAGCATTGCCAGAGTTAACCTGTTCAATTTTAAATGCCATATTCTGTATGTCTCTGATGATTTTGAAGACCTTACCTAACTATGTTACCTCATCTTTCTATAGAATCATATCTATCTGTAGCACCTAAAATGTATACTCTTGTGTACATTTGTGATAAAAACAGACCAGTAACTGATATGACCATGATTTGATCAACTAACAATTAACTTGTATATCTTATTTATCCTAAATAGACTGCAATAACACTTTCTCATTTACTGCACTTGAGTTTTCAATCACAGTCCCATTTCATACTGTGATAGTATTCAAACAATTGTATTTAACTTCTTTAAAATATGCTTTTACTGTAGTGGTACATGTTTTATATACTTTACTCTTGTTTTCCAAATAAATTCACAACTCATTTAATTCTACTGTTATTCATGTCCTTTCCATTACCCTGAAAATAAGATGAAAATTTAATTTATGTATGTCTTATAAACCTGCAATATCTCTCTGCCTCTGTCTCTCTCTGTCTCTCTTTCTCTCTCTGTCTCTCTTTGTCTCTCTCTGTCTCCCTCTCTTTCTGTCTCTCTCTGTCTCTCTGTCTCTCTCTGTCTCTCTCTCTCTCTGTCTCTCTCTCTCTCTGTCTCTCTGTCTCTCTCTCTCTCTCCCTCCCTCCCTGCCTCCATCCAGTATGTGTGTGTGTCAGAGTGAGGGAGAGAGAGAATGAGGGGAGAAGAAAGAGAGAGGTTGGGGAGCAGGTTCACATGTCTGTGCATGTGCATTAATGCATGAGTGTATTTGCCTGGGTGTGTCTGTGCCTGTGGAATGAAGAGGGGGAAAACAAGCATCTCTCTGAAATGAATTTCATCTTTCTCTTGAGACAGGCACCCTCTCGGAAACTGGATCTCACCGACTCACTAGACCTGCTGACCGAGTGCCCCAGGGACTACCCTTCTTTTGACCTAAAACTGAGGTAAGAGATTTATGCTACCAAATACAGTTTTTTTTTCCTCATAGTAGTTGTATTTATTTTACTGACTCAGCCAGACCTCCAGACCTTAATTTGTCTTCAAATTGACCCTCAGTTCAGTAAGCTAACAAACTCTTTTTTTTAAGCTAATCACTAATGAAAATGTTGGAACACCAATATTTGATTCCTGTAGTAAAACCCATTCAAAATCTTCAACATATTTACACTATATCCAATCATAAGATTTAATATTGATCTTTTTTTTTCAGAATTATTTTGTGATTTCCTTATGTGAAACTGCAACATTAACTCTTTCTATCTCCCAGAAGCATGAAGTTTCCTTACCTTCGTCACCTCTACCATTTGTCTAGGAGCTTTGCTAAGGCACTGTTTACTGTTCGCAGTCTGTGTCTGTCTTTGAACATCTGATTAACAGCTGGGACATGATGGTGATGATAAAGAAGCTCCAACCTCACCTAGAAACTTCCTCATTGAATTAGGAGCTCTGAAACATACCCGTAAAGATTGAGTCAGAGTTTTCAAGGGTGAGTTTTCATATATTTAAAGC
>OU015748.1:13279544-13323169 GCA_907169655.1 Acomys percivali
AAGATTGAGTCAGAGTTTTCAAGGGTGAGTTTTCATATATTTAAAGCTTATGATTGATTCACTAGATATTTTGTAGGAGTTGAGATAACTCACAAATTTATAAAATATTTTATATGATGTAGGAATGCTGGCCTTCCAGTCCAATTACTGAAAAAAAAAATGGTTCTTCCGCTTTTCTCCCCACCTTCTAGTTTTCTTCTTTGTGTATTTCAGAATGCAACATCAAGTGACATCCTTCTGACACTATTCTTGTTTTATTATTTTTTTTACTTTCCCCCATTATTAATCATTTAATCACTTAATAGCCTGACCCCAGCCCTCTCCTTCCTCTACTGTGATTCCCACCCACATGTCTACTCCTCCTTCCCCCATTCACATTCTTCTCAGAGAAGAGGACACATCCCAAAGAGTACCAACCCAGCCTGTCATCTTAAGTTCAGCAGGATTAAGTGCATCCTCTCCCACTAAGACCTCATAAGACAGCCGAGATAGTGGAAAATGACAGCCATTACTCCCATTGTTATGGGACCCAAATGTTGTTCAAGGCTTAACATCTGTTACATATATGTAGAGGGTCAACTACATGCTCACCGGTTGTTGATTCAGTTTCTGTGAACCTCCATGGGCCAAGGTTAGTTTATTCTGGTGTCCATGACTTCTCTGGCTCCCAATCCTTCCTCTCATTCTTTCACAAAACTCCTACAACTCAACCTATTTTCTGGCTGTGGGTCTCTGCATCTGTTTCCATCAGATGCTGGGTGAAGCCTCTCAGAAGACAGTTAGCTAGGCTCCTCTCTACAAGCATAGTAGAGTATCATTAATAAGGACAGGTGTTGGCTCTCTCCCATGGGGTAGTTCCCATGTTGGCTTAGCCATTGGATTGCTATTCCCCCAATCTATGCTCCATCTTTTTCTGTCTACTTCTTGTAGGCAAGGCAAATTTGGGGTTGAAGGTTTATGCGTGGGTTGGTGCCTTCCCAACTGAAATCTCACCTGGCTACAGTAGGTGGCAACTTCAAACTCCATAACCCCTGCTTCTTAGAGTCTCAACTAGAGTTGGCCCACCCCCATAGACTCCCTGGAGCTCCCTTGTCCCAGAGATTAATCCTTTCACATCAATTTCTGCTTTTCTCCCAGTCTGCCCCTCAACCCTCTGAAGGACATGTTTTATTTTTTAAGACAGGTTCTTCATTAACCTAGAACTTGCAAGTGGGCTTGACTAAGAGGCAAGTGAAGGCCAAGGAATAATCACTATTCTCTTCTAAGAGGATTCAACTCACACACTATATAGTGTCATATAAATAGTGTCTTTATATTTTTCTTTTTTTCTGCAATTGTCATTCTGCTCAAATCTGTAACAGTTGGTATTTATGAGATTCCTTACCTATTGTTAAGGCACTGGGAAATACAGAATCTATGGGAATCAGTGTAAGCTACACTTTTACCTAATTGTTTCACTATGTTACATATCCTTAAATTATTGTCTATGCTACTTCATATATACCTCTTCAAAATGCTTATTATTCTACTCTTAAAGTCTAGAAAATGGATACAACCTAGATGTCAATCAATAGATGAATGTATAATGAATATATAGCACATTTTTATCAGAATATTTTCCTCTGTAGAGAAAAGGAAATAATGAAAATCACCGATAAATTGGTCAAGCTAGAAATTCAGGCACACAAATAGAAGAACTGCATGTTCCTCTCATATGTAGATCATGTCAAGTCTTTATATGTATTTGTTCAATTTTGTATTACCTATGTTGAAGGATTATTAATGTTTAATATTGAATCATTATTTCAGTAAAATCAATGGTTACTCCTTAACCAGCTTTAAACCGTAATAACACACAGAGAAACAAGAATCTATTTAATTAGCCTATAACTCAAGGCTATGCAATAATTATACCAACCTAAACCTCCATGCTAGTATAGTTTCCTCCCATTCTGATTATCTACATTATACTTGCTTTAAAATCATCCCGTCGGCACAGTTGATTTCTTCTGACATTTCCCTATCCTCTCCTGTTGGCTCCATCCTCTCCTTCCTTCTCTTTCTCCTCCCCTTACTGGATCAGGATGTCCCACCTATTCTCTGTTATTGCTCATCATTGGCTACTTTCATTATTATTGACAACACGGAGAACAAGCGGTGACATGTTTATACCAACTTGAACTAGGAGATACTTATAATAAACATCAAAATTCATTGTCCTGATTGAAACAGATAGTCGGGTAGAGGAATAAGCATTTGAATAAACAAAGGTGATTTGTACACAGTCCACAAGAACATTATGGCAACATACCTACAAAGTAGTGGAAGTAAGAAGGGCCATGGTGATATAGGAAGCCTTAAAAGAGTCAGGAGAGCAGAACATAGGTGATATATAAACAGAGAGTTAGAACTGGTGTGGATGCGAAATGTAAATTTTAATAGGGTAGATTTAGGACTTTTGGAAGAAGGGGAAGGAATTTATAACCAAAAGTAAAGATGCATGCACAAACCATACAGAAACTTACTACTTAGCAAGCCAAAATAGTAATAGACCTTTAAAAATGAGAATTAATGAAGACTTATCTGGGACTTACTGTTGGGCTCCATGGAAGAATGAGGAGATAGAATGAGATATAAGGGTGCAGGAGCACCACAAAAGACCATCAAGCCTGGTGGATCTGGACCCAGGGAGGCCTGCACAAACTGCTCTACTAACCAAGGATAATGCATGCATTAAACCCAGAACCTCTATTCAGATCTAGCCAATTGACATCTCGCTCACATAAGATTGTTAAACATTTTCTTTGTTTGTTTGCAAAGAGTCACTGAGTTGTAACTAGTGGTTAATACAGAAACTCAGAACTGACAAAAGTGCTGAGAGCCAGTAACATTGAATGTGAGGCCAAAAATGGTTAATCTGTATCAACATTGATTATACCACATCCATTACTCAGGAAATATCAAGGAAGAGTAAATGAAATGGAAAGGTTCAATGGCATGCCAGTCTACCGTGCAACACTTAGCTTACAAAGTAGCGTATTCACTCTTTGCAAGCTTGTAGCCTTGCTGAATCCATCTTGGCAACATCATCCAGAAGTCTATGCATGTAACTTTGAGAAAACTGTATGTGAATGCAAATGTATAGATTATCAGATACACACATTACACACATCTTCCATCTTTGGAAGTATGTGCCACTTTTCCATAGGACAATATTCACAAAGTGCAGAGAGCGTGTATTATTTTGAGAAAGAAGTAGAACATAAACCAAGTTACACTTTCTACCATGACAAGTGCACTTGTCCCACAAAATTAAGTCCACTTCAGGTAGTTAAAGGGCTTTGGCTTCAGTCTCAGGTCATGTAATCAATACACCATGTGCCCTCCGTTTATAATCTGATTCTATGTAATGTTTTATTATTATTTTATGACAAAGTCATAATAATGTTACTTAATACATTAGAGTTTGGACAGAGAAAAGTATGAGTGATTAATGTGATTCCACATTCAGTATTCTTTTTTTAAAGATTTATTTATTTATGATTTATATAGTATTATGCCTACATGCATGCCTGCACACCAGAAGAGGATACTAGATCTCATTAAATGTGGTTGTGAGCCATCATTTGGTCGCTAGGAATTGAACTCAGGACCTTTTGAAGAGCAGCCAGTGCTCTTAACCTCTGAGCCATCTCTCCAGCCCCCATACTCAGTTTTCAAACACTTTTTTCTTTTAATTATAGTGGCCAAATAAATCCTCATCTTTATTGTGTGTTCTTATATTTCTTCTATCATTTTAAAGATAACAATTCATTTACTCTATATGAATTAGAAAAAAAATCTCACTGTATGTCAGAAAGTGAGAAATATTTCTCCTCATGCATGCTTTAATCTAATCCACATATTTTCTCTATGTCTCATTGACTTAGCTTCAGGGTAACTAGTACCAATATTGCTGAGTGTCTCTCAAATTTTTTGTCTTGACATCTGGCACATTCTCTATGGCATGCCCCATTAAACAGATAGATACATTTAAGCTAGAATGTCAGCTATGATTTAATGATTGGCTTTCTATCTTCCAGCATGTTGCCTAAATATCTTAATTGGTTGTAACCTTTCCTTCATGCCTTTCAAAATGTGTTTGTCTTTACCTAAATTATTTTTCATTGCAAGATTTTTATGAACATAGGCCTTATCTTGTTTCTGTATATTTGATGTGCTCTCTGAAAATATTCTAAAAGTCAACAGAAAAGTGAAAAAGGAACTAAAATGTCTGTATGTTTTTTTCAGTTATGCGTCCTAACTTTCCCAACATGCTTATTTAGAAAGTGAGAATACTATGAATATAAGGTAATTGGTATTAATTTATATATTTTATATTTGTTTCTAGTAAACATAAAACAATAAACCTAAATGGTCTATTAAAATAAATACTCATTAATAAAGCTTAAACTACACAAGGATCGACACACATTAGTACTCAGAGACTTTAACACCCCACTTTCACCAAAGGATAAGTCAAGGAAACAGAAGGTAAACTGAGAAATAATGGCACTGCTGATGATGTAATGAACAAAACAGACTTCACAGATATCTACAGAACTTTTCACTCAAATTCAAAAGATTATACCTTCTTCTCAGCACCTCATGGAACCTTCTCTAAATTTGACCATGTAGTTGGTCACAAAGAAAGCATCAATGGACACAAGAAGATTAAAATAATAACTTGTTTCCTTTCAGACTACCATGGACTAAAGCTGTACTTCAAAAATAAAAGAAAAAATTTAAAAAGCCTAGACATACATGGAAACTGAACAATTCACTATGGAGTTCATCAAAGAAGAAATAATGTAAGAAATTAGGAACTTCCTAACATCCAATGAAAATGAAGGTCCAGCAAACTCAAATTTAGGTGACACATTGAAAGTGGTCCTAAGCAGAAAGTTCATTGAACTAAGTGCCTTCATAAAGAGACTGGACAAATTTCATGTAGGCAATTTAAGCACACATCTGGAAACCCTGTAGGGTGGGGTGGGGAGCAGCAACACCCAATAGGAGTTGACAGCTGGAAATAATGAAACACAGAGCTCAAATCAATAAATCAGAAACAAAGAGAACAATTCAAGGAACCAACAAAACTATGTTTTCCTTGAAAAAATCCACAAGATCAACAAACTCTTAGCCAAACTAACTAAAAGGCAGAAGGACATTACCCAAATCAACGAAATCAGAAATGAAAATGGAAACATAATAACTGATACTGAAGAAATCCAAAGAATTTTCAGGTCTTATTTCAAAAGGCTGCATGACACAAAATTTGAAAGTCTAAAGAAAGTAGACAATTTTCTTGATAGAGTCCACGTGCCTAAGTTGTATTAACATCAAATAAACCAATTAAATACGCCTGTTTATCTTACAGAAATAGAAGTAATCATCAGAATCTCCCAACCATGAAGAGCCCAGGGCCAGGAACAAATGGGTTCAGTGCAGAATTCTACCAGACCTTCAGAGAAGAGCTAATACCGATGCTCTTTAAGCTACTCCAAAAAAGAGAAATGGAAGGAACATTACAAAATTCATTCTATGAGACCACATGCTCATCCTCTGATACCTAAACCAACTTCAGACCAATTCTTCTTATGAACATTGGTGCAAAACTAGTCAAGAAAATACTCACAATCTGAATCCAAGAACACATGAAAGATATCATCCACCATAACCAAGTAGGATTCATCCCAAGCATTAAGTGATGGTTCAATATATGGAAACCCATTCAATGTAATCCATCATATAAACAGACTGAAACAAGAAAAACACTTGGCCGTATCTTTAGTGCTGAAAAAAGCATTTGACAAAATCTAACACCCATTCACTTTTAAAGTCTTGGAGAGACCAGGGATACAAGGTACATACCTAAACATAATAAAGGCTATATACAGCAAGCCAATGGCCATAATCAAATTAAATTGAGAGAAACTCAAGGAAATTCCATTAAAATTAAGCATCAGACAAGGCTGCCCACTCTCTTCATATCTCTTTAATATTGTATTTCTAGTTCTAGCTAGAGCAATAATACAACAAAAGGAGTTCAAGGGGATCCACAATGGAAAGGAGGAAGTCAAATTATCCCTATTTGAAGAAGATATGATAGTGTACATAAGAGCCCCCCCAAATTCCATCAAGGAACTCCTACAGCTTATAAACACCTTCAGCGAAGTAGATGGACACAAAATCAACTCAAAACGTCAGTAGCCGTCCTGTATGCAAATGACAATGACAAATGTAAACCAGCTGAGAAAGAAATTAGGGAAACGACACCCTTCAAAATAGCCACAGATAATACAAAGTATCTGAACGCAACTCTAACCAAGCAAGTCAAAGACTTTATGACAAAACACTCAAGTCTTGGAAGAAGAAAATTTAAGAAGATATCGGAAGATGGAAAAATCCCCCATTTTCATGGATTAGTAAAATCGACATAATAAAAATGGTCATCTTATTAAAAGCAATCTACAGATTCAAAGCAATCCCTATCAAAATATCTACACAAGTTTTAAAGACCTTGAAAGAATAATTCTCTACTTCATAAGGAAAAGCACAAAACCCAGAATACCTACAACAATCCTCTCAAACAAAATTCTGGAAGGATATCCATGCCTAATTCAATAGTAATTAAAGCAGCATGGCACTGGCATAGAAATAGGTTGATTGACCAATGGAATTGTATCAAAGGCCCAGAAATAAATCCTCACAATTGATTTTTGAAAAAGAAGACAAATCCATACAATGGAAAAAATGATACCATCATCACGAGTTGCTGGTGGTCTAACAGGATGTCTACATGTAGAAAAATGCAAGTAGATCCATATTCATCACCATGCAGAAAACACAAGTCCAAGTGGATTAAAGACCTCAACATATCTGAGGGGGGCCTCTTCCCCCACTATATGGTCATAGGCTATCAAGTCTCATCTTGGTAGGCTGCTTATTCTTTCTTCGAGTGCCACCAGGCCTCCCCACCTAAGGGGATGTGGCCAAAAATGGAGTACAAGAGTTCATGTCAAAGTCAGTCCCTGCTCTCCACATAACTATGAAAATGCTCTGTCAATTGAGTAGATTAGAGTAGGGGTTTGATGTTTACTATTGTATTGTCCTTGGTTAGTGCAATAATTTGAGCAGACCCCCCTGAGCCCCAATCAGGAGGTCCCCCTCAGTTATAGAACTAGGAGAGGGGAAGAGGGTGAAAGTGGGAGGGAGAGAGGAATGGGAGGATACAAGTGATGGGATAACAACTGAGTTGTAATCTGAATAAATGAATAAAATAAAATAAAATAAAATAAAATAAAAAAGAGACCTCAACATAAAACTAGATACAATAAATATGTTAGAAAGAAAAATTTAAAAAGAGCCTTGAGATCATTGGCACTGGAGACAAATTCCTGAACAGAACACCAACATCTCAGGGTCTAAGGTCAACAATTAATAAATGGGACCTTATGAAACTGAAAAGCTTCTGTAAAGCAAAAGACACTGCCAACAGAATAAAACAACAACCTACATGGTGGGAAAAGATATTCACCAACCCTTCATCTCACAAAAGGCTAATATCCAAATATATATATAACTCAAGAAATTAAACATCACCAAACAAAATATCCCAATTAAGAAATGGGCGTGAGAGATAAACAGAATTCCCAGCAGACAAAAATTGAATGGCAGAGAAGCACTTTAAAAACGTTCAACATCCTTAGTCATCAGAGAACTGCAAATCAAAATGACTGAGATTCCATCTTATGACCATCAGAATGACTAAGTTCAAAAACTGAAGTGACAGCACATGCTGGCAAAATTGTGGAGAATGGGGAACACTCCTCCATTACTGGTGGGAGTTCAAACTTGTATAACCACTTTGGAAATCAGTCTGGCACTTTCTCAGAAAATTGAGACTGGTGCTACCTCAAGAACCTTCTATACCACTCCTGGGCATATACCCAAAAGATTCTGAAGCACACAACAAGGACATTAGCTCAAGTCTGTTCATAGCAGCCTTATTTCTAACACTCAGTAGAAAAATGGATAAAACAATCTATGGTACATTTATACAATGGAATACTACCTATCAATTAATAACAAGGAAATCTTTAAATTTGCAAGTGAATGGATGGACAGCTTATCAATACACTATATAATAAAGCATGTATATATATATAAAGTGGGAGGGAGGGAAGAATGGGAGGATACAAGTGATGGGATAACTATTGAGATGTAATATGAATAAATTAATTAACAGATAAAAAATAAATCAAGTGCTTCAAAAAATGTCTAAGAGCCAGTGGATAGAAAAAGACACCAAGATAACAATGTCTTCTTGCCTCAAAATGACTCATGCATTATGTAATCACAGAGATGGTAGCAACATACACAGAACCTGTGCAAGTGCAAGCCCCAGCACTGAGAGTGAAGCAAATATGATCTCTCATCACTAAGACAGAAACTATCAGCAGCTGATCACTGCTTGTAAAGGGAAAAATAGTTTACACTCATGGAATCTCACTGGGCATAGGAACTACGTTTAAGAGCAAGCCCAGCCATACAGCCAATACAAACTGAACTCAAAGGTATATTTAAAGAAATATTTTGTCTCATAAAGCTTTGTCTGGACTCTTGTCTTTTCTTTATATATTAAAATTTTTGAAAAACAAGTTGCTGAAATTTAACACCACCATGAAAAATTAACATTACAGACACCTCACTCAGTACATTCTAAAATATAGGTATATATTTTACTTAAGAAAAAGGAGTTCGAGGCATTTGCAACAATGATATAATAATAGTAGTAATTATTTAAATTATAACAGTAATTTGCTAATAATGTGCAGAGAAACAAGTTTCCAAAAATATGCTTTGTCACATTGGGTACCAGTGGATGCACACAAACAAAATGTGTTATCTGCCCTGATTGTAGGCTTTGTGCTATTTCTTTTCAATTCATAGTTGTATTCTGAATGTGACCTTACGATGAAGAGTGACAAAAAATATGTAGAGTGACAAGAACAGTTTAGATAGCTATTAGTTATCCTAATGAAAGCATAGGATTCCTGAAATATCCTCACATGATCAGCTAATTATCACTCATGGCTGTGACAGCAGAGGCGATTAATCCAGGAGATGTCTAGGTTTCAGAGCACCTCAGCCAGATTAGTTCCACATATTTAGCCCATGTGCCATCCAGAAAAATGTTGTACTAATTTTCTACGTTGCAAATACTTTCAGATTCTATAAAGGTAATATAGGAAATAACAATAAAAAAAGTAAAAATTAAAAATTTATATAATTTTCTAAAAATTGTATCCTTTAAATTAATTAATGCAATGGTAAATATTAAGCACACCCTTTTGTTGTCTAATCTTTCTCAAAGAAGCATGAAACCAATGTTTCTATAAACAAATCCTCAAATAAAAATTTCAGGCCCTTGAGATTCGTGGAACGCTTGAGGAAACGGAAATGCTTCAGAGATGTGTTTACATTTTTAAGGCCCTTCTTCCAAGATTTTCATGATTGCAATTCTGTCTCTGTTTTTCAGGGTTAAGGAAGATCTTGCCTTTGGTTTACCTTTTGATTCATCTAAATTAAAAATGAATAATTTTGGTTTTTTTGCATTTGATAAAATATATATGCTTAAGCATTGGTGTTGACAATTTTTACTTCTGAAAGCTTCATGTCTTTGCTTCCTCTGTATCTTATCATGTTTCTCTTCACTTTATTTATAGAATTTGATTAAGAATCAACTATTGCTCTGTTTTCAGGAAATTCAGGTTCCCTTAAGAGATCTTGGTGCTAAAAGTTGTTCTGTATTAAAATTTAATATAGAACACTGTAACAGCTAAAATACAAGAATGCATTTGAAATTGAAGAGTAGTCCATTTACTTAAATAATTAATTTCAGTATTTTGTAGTAAGAATTTAACAAGTTTAAAATGTTTACTTTGATCATACATTTTTATTATATTGATTTGTGAAGATATTTTGAATTTTGATCATACATTTTCCTTATATTTATTTGTGATGTACAATAAATTTTGTACTGTATATTTTTATGTCAGATATGCAATCCAGTAATCACAAGTATACAGTAATATAAGCATGACTTTAATATAACTTTTCCATTGCTTGAAGTTATATAAAACACTGATTTCTTTTGCACAGTTATGTTTAAGCATTTAACTGTAATTTTGTTCCTATTTTCTGATATTGGCATAGTAATTTCTTGACATATAACATTTCCTGTTTTCCAAGATCATCCTTAGCATTAAAATATTTTTTTTATAATTCTCATTCAGATTACAGTCCCTCATATATATTTGTTTATCATTGAACAGATCTCAAGTCATATACCTTGATGATCCAGAAACATTCTTTTTAGTTTTGGTTGCTCACAGCAAAATGCTTATTCTATCAATATTTAAACTACTAGAAGATGAAATTTTTTATTTTGTCTGTTCACAATAAATATTCCCTAAAAAATAGGGAAAGACAGCATAGGCTGTTAACTTATAAAATCCTAAAAAAAACTCAAGAGCCAAAATACTGGCTCATTTTAACTTTAGGAACAATGCAAACCTAGGAAAGTTACTTAATCTTTTCTTTCCTTTGTTCTCTTCCCAAAACCTTAATTATAGTAAACTACTCTTTATACAAATATAACCTGGTATGTTGTATAGTTTTCAAGTTACTTTCTTTCTTTTTAATCTTTTTATTAAAATTGATTATTTGTTCATACAATACATCCCACCTATAGTTTCCACTCCCTTCACTCCTTCCCACTATGTTCACCTCTCCTCTTTCTAGATCCACTGTTATTCTGTTTTCTTTACAGTAAAGTATGGGTCTTCAAGAGATAAGCACCAAAGAACACAAAAAAGATATAGTAAGACAGGGCAAAAGCCCTCAGATCGAGGCTGGACAAGGCAGTCCAACAGGAAGAAATCACTCCCAGGAGCAGGCAGAAGAGTTAGATCACACCTGCTTCATGAAGCAATAATTTATTTAATTAACAAAATATTCATTGGCACCATCATCTGCATGGTCTTTCTAACATATAGAGGAAATGAATTTTATTGTAATTTATAATTCTTCCATATAATTTGTCAAAAATGACAAGATTTTGGGTTTCATTATATCATGATCAGATATTTGGGGCATTCATTGCAAGGCATTGAATTTATTGTTGTTATTGTTTGATTTTGTTTTGTTTTGTTCTCTCCTTTCTACTATTTTTCAACTGTCTCATGCCTGCCTCTGTTTGGTTTCTCTCCTCCAGATACTTGGTCTGTTATTATACAATATTCATACACACATACATTATGTAATATGTATATAGTATAGCTGTTATATGTACAGCTTATCAATACACTATATAATAAAGCATGTATATATACTTTATTTTACAATAAAATGTTTCTCATCTAAATTTCTTTCATTATTTTCTGATGCTTTTATCTTAGTCACTAATCAAATACCAGAAAACTTTTTTATTGGCAAAATATACTGTATCCAATCAGTTTATTATTATTACTTTATGGCTGGTTACTGAATACTTTTTTTGGTTACTGAATTTTTAATCTTTGCATAATTCTAATGAACAGCAGTCATCATGTTGCCTAGTGAATTTCAAAATTATATTCATCCCCTCTAAACAAAAGCAGTAATATTTGAAACAGGTTAGTTTACAAATGTTGGAGAGTTTTCAACTTCTGGAATTTTTGCCATGTAGTTAGACACAAGTTACTTAAAATTATGGCCATTGCTATCTACTACTTATATACATCCAGACAATTTTTGCTAGCACCAATCTTCTACCAATGGGCATTACTGTCAGAAACTCTGCAAATGTTATTCTCTCTACTTGCATTTTCGTAATTATGTTTGACCTAAAATTTCATATTCAGCTAAAACTTTCCCTCTGACTGACATTAAGTTTAGCTTTCTCGTGCTTTGTCTAAAACTATTCCCCATCTTGTCCTTGTACTATAAGACCTAAAGCCCTCACTTTGTAATCAATTCAGATATAGTTATCTACTACACATTTAGGGTTTTTTGTTTATTATTAAATTTTAACATGTGCTTGCATCTGATCAGTATGTAATAGAATTCTCTACTCCATGGACATGATTCAAATCTGCAAGTTAGAGATTTCCACAAAAGTATCTGTGCAGTGTTGTAAGAAACCCCAAGATTTATTTTGATAGATTTCTTTGTCTAAGTCACTTATTATGTGAGTGAGTAGATATTTGTGTGTTTTGAGTATATTTTTATTATATTGAAAATTCTTTGACAATAAGACAGGTTAAATCCTAGCAACATTCAGGCTACCTCAAAGAAGGTGATGAGCACCAATGACCCTACCTATGGAGATGGCTTCAAATGTGGCAAATCAGCCACTGGACAAAATGTCCTCGTTTCAGAAACAGAAAAATTGTGCCTAAAAATGGGCAAGCTTGGATTCAGGCAGAGTCAACAACAAAATTCTGCCAAGAAAGGGTAAACAATTCCTGAATAGTTCCTGCCTCACAAATATGTCTGTAAGATATATTGGGCCAGAAGGCTGAAGATGATGTTACAACATTATAAAGTTTTGGATGACTGATCAGGCAGCAAACTGTCTCTGACATCTTCTCATTTTGGAAGCTGTTTACCGGCACTTCCTTTCTACTCAGGTAATTAATTTTATTCCTTCCCAAGTCTCTGATGGGGTTGAAGAGTGGATAGTTTAGTTATACAATTAAGCTTAGCTGTTTAGGGGTTAAGATGTTTTTACATCTAGATAGATATTTTAAGTTGATGAAGATGGAATATGATAGATATTGATTTACATTCAGAATTTTAAATACACCAAGATATAAAAGATATTCTCTTCAATGTTGCCAAATACAAATAGCCAAAACACTATGAATGTAACAGTTATAGTGTTTTTCTTGTTGTAGGTCATTTATCATATATATGTGCAGTAATAAAAATATATATGTAAAAAAAGAAGAATAAAAAATAATGAAAACCAAAAAAGAAGAAAGAAAACGAGAAAAACAAAAGTCATATAAAAACATCCATTATTTTCTTGATATGTATTGTTATAACATTCTATATATTCACTGTATCATCACATGTTTATGGTGTATTTACACTTTCTTTGAAGATTGAAGAATGATTATATCTTAAGTAGTATGCTTCAACTGCAGCCTCTGCAAGTTTCTCGTTAGCAAGTAAATTGTAAAAAAAATAATCATGAATGTTTCCTATATAGTACAATTCAAAAGAATATAGGCAGATATCATTGACTCTATAATCAGACAAAGAAGATTCAAACTGATATCCTTAACATATAAAACCAAAGAATATTAAACAGTTAACAGAGAAAATATTGAGCCATCTACCTTTAGAAGCCTGCTAAAAAATGGTGTATTTTTTAACTTGATGCTTTAGAAATATACATTTAAAGGCATAAATAATAGACTATACTCAAAACAGGGACTAATTAGAGATATGATACAATTTTATAATTTTATAATTGACAGGGCAAAATACTCCCATGTTAGACATTTCAGAGAAGCAGCAGATAGTAAGTTTCAAAGCATTTACATTAATGATTTATGCTTCCGTTGATGCACTTTAGGAGAAGCATGCTTCATGCAATATGAAAATAGGAAATTTTTGTCCTTACAAGTTTATAGAAGTTTAAGTACCTTGATCTAAAATATAACCTGTTTTAAATAGATAGCATGGTTTTAAAGAAATCTTACTATTATACAGATATGTTTGTGTCCCGTACATATGTTACCACATGATCTGGTGCTTTGTATTAGTTATTAATTATTTTACTCCCTAAGGATTGCTTGCTGTCTTTTATGAGAAGACTATCATGTGCCCTTAAACAAGTAATGCTGTGTAATATTGCTTCCCAAATTATCCCTGATTGACTAAATAAAAGACAAATACACATTGAAAGGGCAGAAGTGAGAGGCAGAGCTCAGGGTTCACAAACTTGATGGACAGAAGAAACATGGGAAGAAGTAGGTGTCACATCCTGTCACAAAACTAGAATAACCATACTTTATTAAATAAAAACAATAGATTTACCTTTAGAATGGGTATAAGAGAATTATTTAGCTTTAAAATATTCTTATTGGTGACACAATATGATTTCAGATTTAAATAAATGATAACCTTCCTTTCTCATTCTTTGATGGATAATGTATAATCTTCTATTTAAAAAAAAGATAGAGGTAGACTGACATTAGGCAGAGTGAGGAATACCTCCTTGTGTGAGTGATGGGGTCACCTATAACTTAAATGGCTGCAGTAGAAGTTGAAGGAACAGAAGGTCCTTTCCAAGTGTATTGCAGCCCACCAGGTCAAGATCAATGGAGGATTCAGGAGTGTCTCATTTAGGATTGGAGCACAGGCAGTGGCCAGACTTTCCAGGCAAATCTCCAAACAAGAAACGCATATGAAAGAAAGGGGATTTACTTTGAAATGTAACGTTCAGATACCTCCTCTGAGGGAAAAAAAAAGCCAAAATTTTTCAGAGGATGGGAATCCAAACAAGCAATAGCAAAATGTCATGTGTTTTGTGGCTGAAAACAGAGAACTGATCTCATTAAAACAACAAATGCAGGACAGTTAGGAGGAACAGGACACAGCACAGCCTGTTATCAACCAAAGAGATGAGCTGATAAGAAGAAGGATGAAATGGATTTTGAAGCTTTTGTATAACAAAGATTGGCCAGCCAAAAAGATGATGACTGTAGCTGAATAGATGCAGATTACTATGGGAACCAGGCAAACAAAACGAAGATAAGATTTGACATCAGATCCTTTGATCCTAATGTGAAAGCCTCAGAACAGTGACATTAATAAAGAAAAAAACTGCATAGTTGTGGTTTTATATTCTATATTGGAACTATACATGTACTATGCCGTAATCCTTAAGGCTTTTGAAGATATTCTTGAGATTATAAAAGTCTGGCAATCATGATGAATTTCCAGGCACCTCACTTTTTGGATTCTATAAAAATAACCCAAACATACGTGCACACACTGCTTATATCGCTAGCATTAATCAGGATTAGAAAACAGAAGACTGGCCTGGAGAGATGGCTCAGTGGTTAAGAGCGCCGCCTGCTCTTCCAGAGGTCCTGAGTTCAATTCCCAGCAACCACATGGTGGCTCACAACCATCTATAATGTAATCTGATACCCTATTCTGAAGATAAAGCACTCATATGCAATAAATAAAATAAATAAATCTTAAAAAAAAAGAAAACCGAAGACAAGAGAAAGAAAAGAGATTGTAGATGGGGGTAGACAAATGAATTGGTCATTTCATAAAATTGTCTTAACAGTCCAAGGTGCTATACAAATATTTCCAGATTAAGGACTCAGCCTTCTATGATGAAATAAAATGCCTATATTCTTAGAATAATATAGACATAACAGTTTAAAGATCAAAATATACCATAAAAGTTAAAGAATTTTGATTCTATAAAAAGAATAGAAATATTTCTAACTGGACATTTTGCATTCTTGACTATTGCCAGTGATGAAGACATCATGTTTCTCAGGTTTGATTTCATTTGTTAAAGCACTCAGTAGGCCTTTTTGCTCCTGTGGGTTTTGATAACTCTACTACAATTTAAATTATAAATATAATAATATTTTCATAAAATTAATGACATGTTGTATGGCTTCAAATTTCAGTAGGGCTTCCATTATATATTGTTTGTTTGTTAGAGTAGAATAGAGATAATATGAAATGGCTCAGCCTCTCCATATATATATATATTCTATGTATTTGAAGCACAGGGTTATTTCACAGTCTATTAAGAACAGGCATTCGATCTCCAGTGCTAAGGTATAATAAAACATTCTATATCAAAGAATTTACCCTGGAATCTACATCATATTATTAAAGAACCCAAACTAAATGGGAGCCTTCACAGAAGAATAGCATGTAAATCTTCATGTGTGAAGGTATAAATAAGGCGTGTCTTGACATGGGAACTCCTACCTGCTCAATGCCATATGTAACTACAATGTGACCATTTTGTACTAAAGGAATTCTAATAAAGATTAAGCCATCTCAGTTATAGACTGGTACTGATAGAAATGTATTAATTAGTTATCTGGAGAAACTGGCTTATGAATTATCATCCATATGTAATTATTGAGCTGGTTTTCTCTAAGCCATGTTTGTAATGAGACAATTTTTCAGAATTCCCATTATTTTAAAGAAATAACTCTTCTAATTAAAATGGCTATTCTTGTGACAAATGTACAGTCTTATAGTCGAGTATCCACCCTCGACTCAAAAAATTAACCATTCTTACACTCCAGTTGCTTTATCAGTAGGACTCTTAGCTACAAAGTGTCATGCAAAAATTGGTCGCTGAAAAATACAAACACCAAGCTTTTTAGGGTAGTTGTGATGAATTATTTCTACCTCAACAGACTATCCTTCAGCAATGATATTCACCCTATTGAAAATAATAATCACAAAGTACACCACTCTAATACACTACTTACTTATCCCTTGTTAACTACTATTGATATGGTCAATGAGTAACCTAAGACAAAAAAGAAAATACATATCCATGTGGGATAGAACATTATGAAAACATGTACCATACTTGAAAATTAAACTTGCATAAGTATATATATATATATATATATATATATACATACATACATATATATGAAATCCTATGTGAAAGCAAGTAATTTATAAGTTCCACACTGAAAAGCACTGTACCTCTTTCTACAAACAAGATGTCTGCCAGGTTATTTAGCTCAATCATTCTTTAACACTTAGATTTACATTATTCATATTTCTTATGAGTTGTTTACATTTAAAAGCATTTGGGGATAAGTCATCGTGAAATTTTTATTAAAATATACATAAACTATATGTTTACCTGTTTTTCCTCAAGCATATAGTTCTCTATATTTCAACACATTGGAATAAAGCATGACATATACATTGACTAATTCCTATAGATTCTATGGAGAGGTGTGGTGTCACTGTTTTTTTCATGATAGTTTTAGTTTGAATGGCAGTAAGGCCATATTTGAGTTAAGGGATTACAGCAATAAACCAACATATCAAACTTCAAAGTAATGTAATTATAGTCCCAAAGTTCCAACGATTAAGAACTGAGAAAGGTCATTACTCACACCAGTTTCTTTTGGTTGCTAGGAATAGCAGGCATTTCTTGGTTTATGGGTCCATAATATTAATTCCTGTTCCTTAAGGCCTAGGTGAATTCAAATAAAATCGCATTTTCTGTGGATGTGTTTTGATGTAATGCCGCCTCTTCTTCATAACGGCAGTGGTTGTATTGAATTTAAAGAGCAGTTGATTACAAAATATTTAACTATATTTTCTTTCCATATATGCATTCATTATTATAGTATGATAATTAATATGTGATATAAATATACATATTAATGTTTTGCAAATACTATTGGTTAGGAATATGACAGATTAGAGGGGAAAGTGTTCAAAATACATGAATCATCTTTCAATTAATATTATCAAAATGTTTTCTTTAATCCACTTGGACTTTACTTTTGTGCATGGGATAAATATGGGTCTATTTGCATTTTCTACATGTAAACACTCAGTTAAACCAGCACCATTTGTTGAAAATGCTGTATTTTTTTCTTTGTGTGGATTTAGCTTCATTGTAAAAAATGGCCAGTTGCCTGTATACGTGCGAGTTTATTTCTGGGACTTCTATTGGATTCCATTGATCAACCAGCATGTTTCCATGCTAGTACCATGCTGTTTTTGTTACTGTTGCTCTGTAGTACAGCTTGAGATCTTGGATGGAGATTCCTCCAGAAGATCTTTTCTTGTATAGTATTGTTTTAACTATATTGAGATTTTTTTCCATATGAAGTTGAATATTGATCTTTCAAAGGTCTGTAAAGAATTGTGTGGGTATTTTGATGGGAATTGCATTGAATCTACAGATTGCTTTTGATAAGATGGTCATTTTTATAATGTTGATTCCTCTGATCCACGAGCATGGAAGAACTTTCCATCATCTGGTATCTTCTACAAAATCTTTCTTTTTACGATTACACTTAGTTGTTTGGGAATTAAGACATTTTTAGGTCTACATAGATCTTTAAAATTGATAGAGATGATATAATAAATATTGATTTACATTCAGAATTTTAGACTCACCAAGATAGAAAAGGTATTTTCTTCAAGGTTGCCAAATTCAAATAGCCAAAACATTATGAAGGTAACATTTTTATAATCCTGATCGTTTTGTTGATCTTCTTGCTGTATGTAGCTTATTGTATTTTTGTGCAATGTTATAAATGTATATGTAAAAAGAGAAATACAATAATAAATAATTAAATTTTCATTCTAGGGATATAAAACCTGAAATATTTCATCAATTTTTCTTTAAAAAAATGTTCATAATTCTTATCACTTTTTTTGCTGTTCCAAGGTTTTGTTTTGTTAATTTAATATTTAAAATGTATTCATCTTACATCCTAATCATAGCTTCCTCCATCTCCTAGACCTGCTCCACCCTCCTTCCCCCAAATTCCCCTCCCTTAGTTCTCAGAGACAGGAAGTTCTTTTCCCCTATCAACTGACCCCAGCCCCTCAAGTCTCATTAGGACTGCCTACCCCTGTGGCCTGGTAAGGCACTCTACGATGTGGAAGTGATCAAAAAGCAGGCAACAGAGTACCTGGCAGGAACAGTCCTGCTCCACTTACTACGGAACCCCTATGGAGACTGAGCTGCCTGTCTTCTACTTCTAAGCAAGAGGCCGAGATCCTCTCTGTCCATGGTCCTTGTTTGGTGAATCAGTCTTCACCATCTCCCCTGGACCCAGATTTGTTGGCTCTTTTTGTCTTCTTGTGAATCTCCTGCACCCACAGGTTTTTCTATTTAACCACTCTTCCATAGGACTCCCTGACCTCTGAAAGTTTGGCTGTGAGTCTCAGCATCCCCTTCAATCCCCTGCTGGGGTGGAGTCTTTCAAAGGACATCTATGGTGGGCTCCCTTCCAGTGACCTCTCTTCAATAGCTTCCATTGGTTATTTGTCCTTCTGAATGAGAATTAGCATCCTCCTTATCCTCCCTATGAACTTTCTTGTTATTTAGCTTCTTTCATAATATTTTCCACAATATTTGTAGAATTTATAAAATGATTAATTGAAGGTCAAGACCATTTAACATTATCTCATCAGTTCTTAGTATATATTTTTAAATAGTTTGACATGCTAAAATATTGAGTGGTATTTAGAAAGCCAGTGTGTTTAAAATTTGTACTTAATAGTTTGATTTTTTGATTGATTTAATCACTCTACAGCTGATTCCTGCTCCTTCTCTCTTGCCCCACAGTCTCACCCTCACACCACCTCTTCCCATTCCCCCTCTCCTTTTCAGAGAAGGGGTGTCCACCAAGGAGTACCTTCCCACCCTGGAACCTGAGGGCACAGTAGCACTAAGCTCATCCTCTCCCACTGAGAGCAGACAAGGCAATCCAGTTAGGGGAACTGGATCCAATGCACTCAACAGAGTCAGAGATAGCCCCTCCTCCCATTGATAGGATATCAACACAATAATGAGGCTGCATGTCTGCTACATATGTGTAGGTGCTCTGGTTCTAGCTCATGCATCCTCTTTGGTTGGCGGCTCAGTTTCTGTGAGCCGCCATGGGCCTTCGTTATTTTATTCTGTAGGTCTTCTTGTGGTGTGCTTCACCTCTTTGGTACTTTCTCCCACTCTTTCACAAAACTCCCTGTGAGTCTGTGCATCTATCTCTATCACCTCTTGGATGAATCCTCTCAGAGGCAGTTATGCTAGGCATCTGTCTACAAACATAGCAGAAAATCATTCCTAATGTCAGAGGTTGGCTTTCTTCCTTGGATAGGTATTAAGTTTGGCCAGCCATTGATTTGCCATTCCCTCAATCTTTTCTCCATCTTAATTGCTACTTCTTGCAAGCAAGACAAATTAGGTCAAAAGGTTTTATAGGAGGGTTGGTGTCATCCTGCCTTGATGGGTACTCCTATCTGGCTACAGATGTGGTGACTTCAGACTCCATATCACCAGCTACTGAGAGTCTCAGTTGAGTCACCCCCTTAGACTCCCTGGAGCTGCCCCTGTCACAGAGATGGTCCTCCAACTGATTTCCATTCTATCTTCATGTCCTCCATGTATCTCCCTACAACTGTTGTCCATCCATGTTACCTTGCCCAACATTCATATGCAGTGAACACTGCATCTCTGAGATCATAGCCCCATCTGCATTCCCAGCAGCCAGTTGTCATAAGGGATCGCAAGGTGAGACCATTCCACCCACAATTCTTTTGATTTTTTAATTCCTAAATGTTACCTTTACTTACTCTTTATCTGAGTCAAAATCAAAGGGAAATGATCATTATAATTAGGCAATTTTATAACATAATAGTAAATTTCTAAACTTGAGATTGTATTGATCATACAAAGAAGAAACAAAACAGTCTTATTAATAATTAGCTTTCTCTGAACTGCTGATAGAAGTTATTGGTGTTTCCTTTATGTAATCTATGATATTTTATGCTTTGCTTCACATAAGCACTTAAATATAATTGCAAAATTGTAGATTGAGCCTTCAGCTTGCCGCACACCTTTAATCCCAACACTAGGGAGGCAGAGGCAGAGGCAGGGAGATCTTTGTGGGATCTCTGTGAGTTTGAGGCCAGCCTAGCATACAGAGTGAATCTAAGATAGCCAAGGCTACCCAGACAAACTGTGTTTTGAAAAACTGAAAAAAAAAATTATAGACACAATTAGATAGTGTTGCTAGTGAAACATAAGCCCAAGCCTTGCTCTCTATATTTTTAGGCAGACGTCACTTCAACCTCACTTATGAGCCCAGAATGGTGGGACTTAATCTGTAATCCAGGAACTCATGAACCTAAGGGGGGAAGACCTGAAGGGTTATGGGGTTATGTAGCAAATCTTACCCTAAAAGGCAAAAGGAGCTTCATTTAGTTTATGAATTTTTCTTTAAAGAATATTATTGCTACATACATTTTGTGCCTTTAAATGATCAAATTCTAAGTCTTTGAAATAAAACAATTTTATCAAGATTACCTTCAAAATCACAAAATAAATATAAAAATTTTCATTATCTCTGTCCTCTGTCTCTTTGTCTCTCTTTTTTGTTCTTTCTTTATCTCTGTCCCTGTCTTTGTCTCTCAAGTGTGTGTGTGTGTGTGTGTGTGTGTGTGTGTGTGTGTGTGTGTGTGTGTGTGTGTGTGTGTGTTTCAGGAATGTCAGAACCACTTTGCCCTCTATATATTAGGATGTTGCAAAAAGGTTTCAGAGAAATATATGTGTTGGGATGAAATCCAAGCATAGGGGAGTTATTGTATAAGTTAATATTGAATGAATATGTTATTTATCAAATGCCTACTTTAGTAAAGTGTTATAGAAATGATTTTTGTGTAGAGAGACACAACACTTAGTATTCTATTGTTCTAAAGATCTAATAACCTTTGAAGTGGTAGAACACAGATCATTAGTGATTGTTTACTTCCTTCTGCCTGATAGTTTCAGGTTCAATACAAATGTAATTAAATACTGTCCCTGCTGGGATTTTGTCAACTTTACACAAGCTAAAGTTATCTACAAAGAGACATCTTAACTCAAAAAAAATGAGGGGTTTTTCTTTAACATGCTCTTAACATCATCAATTAGTCACATTTTGGCCATCTTCAAACTGTTTGATTATTGTTAATGGGGAACTTTATATTATCTACCCAAGGGCATTGACTTTTTTTCCAGAGGTCGTTCTCTTTTTAACACATTTTTATTGAAAAATAAAATAATTCATATTACATCTCATTTTCTATCCCATCCCATGCATCCTCCCATTCCTCCCTCCCTGCCACTTTCACCCTAATCCCCCTTCCCTATGACTGTGACTGAGGGGGACCTCCTCCACATGAATATGGTGCTAGGGTATCAAGTCTCTTCTTGGTAGTCTGCTATCCTTTCTCCAAGTGACATTGGGCCTCCCCAACAAAGGGGCATGGCCAAATATGGGGCACCAGAGATCATGTGAAAGTCAGTCCCCAGTCTCCACTTAACTGTGGAGAATGTTCTGTTCCTTGGCTAGACCAGAGGTCATTCTTAATCCTATATTCTATAGTGTTAACAATTAAAGTTTGTATATTTTAAAGAACTTAAAGAAATTTCATCCCTTAAGATTCTTTAAGATTCTACTTGTTCTCCTTCTGCACATGCCAATCTTCCCCCTTTCCTCTTTTATTATCATCTTCTTTTCTGTTTTTCTCTAGCACTGTTTTCTGTCTCCTCTTACTCTTCTTCCTTCACCTCTTTATTCTCTTCTCCTTCCTCCCTGTCCTACCTTGTGTGCTATTGCCATTGAGTTAGAGTCTGTCTTATAGGTTGAATGAAATTATTTTTTTCTCTCTCTCTTCCTCCTTTGTTATTAGCCATTGAACCAAAATTCTATACCAATTCAGTATGTTTTTATTTCATGCAGTTACACATGTTTCAAACATATTTTTCATAGTTTGTTATTCGGAGAGAATGTTTCTGAATAAACTCCATGTTGAACGTATCATAGTAATGCATGCTATTTAAAATGTTATATTTAAGTCTGTTTAAACAACTTTAATGAGCTGGAGTTCTTCCTTACTTTACTACTTTAAAATAATTCTAACTTATACATTTAATTTTATCCATATCTTATTTATGTTTCTAGTGCTTTCTTCTTGAGCTAGAGCCTTCATACATAACAATATCTGCCTTTGATAGTGAATCACTCACATTTTCTACAGAAATGTCAAAATTTCAATAGTGATGGCTCGTTATTTTATACAAAATAGATGTTATATTTGAATATATGATTATTATTTATGTGTACATTCTAAAATTTAGAAATATATTTATAATAAAAATCTAAAAGAATGTACTTATTGTTATCATTATTTAGTTCCATTTGGTTAAATCATTTCAAACAATTTGTTCAAATTATTTTGTTTTGTACTGTAAAATCTTATAAACCAAGCCCAAGTTTCTTTCATCAGAGTTTAAATATATTACAAATGAAAATTAAGGAGTAATTTTGACAGGTTCATTTGAAATTCAAATTGCATCTCATTTTCACTTTTGAAGATGTCTACATTTTTCTGTTTTCCTATAGGTTATATTGGGGCTAGAGAGATTGCTCATGTGCTATGAGCATTGGCTGCTCTTCTAGAGTACCTGAATGTTGCTCCCAGCATCTTTGTCTGAGCTTGAAACCACCTGCATTTCCAGTTCCAGATGATCAGGTGAATTATCTGTCCTCTGTGGGTACCAGGGTATCATGTAGTGAAAAAATGTACAGGGAAGGAAAATACTCATACAAATAAAATAGTAATAAATTTTAAAAGGGAATAATTGCAAAGATCTGTGTAGACACAAAGGGAGTGAAAGAAATCTGATAACACGATATAATTTTGCTAGGACTATTTCAGACCAAATGGGTGAATTTCATATATGATCAGAGAATTGTTTGTATAAGTTTGAAACTTAGACCATTTATAAAACTTCACAAAATCTGAGTGATACATCCAATCACTGTAAGTAGTGAGAACACAGTTAAAAATCTTAACCTTAATCTTAATATTGTCAGTCCTTAATGCCATACTAGGTTAAGATGAACAATACAAGGTAAGTTTTCTTTTATTTTTTCATTGCTGACTGTATAGCAAGCTCTGAGTAGATGGCTATAGCACAATGTATATTTGGTGACAGGTACAGCAGAAAATTCTGAATTGACAAAAAAAAAAAAAAAACAGTGCTAATCAGCTTTGTAAAGAAATGCAAGAAATTCACATTATAATTAAATATCTTTGTAGAGAAATTATCCTTATTCTTTATTTTTACTTTTCCTTTTAAGTTTCTCTATGAGTAAATGAATAAAATATAGTTTATATTTTGAGTCAACACAAACACAACAGTTACTTCTTTCAGATGGTTTGCTTGGAGATGTACTTTGATTAAAGAAAGTATAGGCCTTAAGTAATGGCTATCTGGTATGATCTAGGTACAAAATGGCTAATTGTTATATACTATGGGTAACCTGGTATTGATTCACCTTATAAAAACATCAAGTATAGAAATATTTTGTATATGTTTCTGCTTTCTCTTTTCTCAGTTACCTTGAAAATGCACACAGTATTCTAAGATTGGCCCATGGGTTGCCCCTGTCAATCATTTCATAATTCAGCATGACTATAATTGATAGATGAGTGTCTATCTTTATTAAATAGTAGAAACCTGAAAATAAGGGTTCTAAAGTATCTGGGAAAACTAATGACAAAGTGTATTTATGTTGTAGAAGTTTCCAAAGTTATCTCCCTAATATAACTGTTACCAATGAATGGCAAACTACCTGTTTCCATCCATTAAGAACAAAGCTATATCACCTGCTACATAACACGTCTTTTCTGCACTGAGGGTCAAAACAAATTTATCATCTCTATGTTAATTTTGATTTTTTCAAGGTTAAGAAATATTCTCCTTTCCTGCTTTATTTAATAATCTCTTTATTGTTCTTCCTCTTTTCTTAGTTGCTCTATTATAAAGTAGGTACAACCTTTGGTACCACTTATCCAATATTGTCACATAGCCCAAGGGGCATGTCCCACGAAAGCCTTCACTTACCAGGAAACTGGGACAGAGGGGAGGACACCCTATTGGGACTCTAGATGAGAGAACCATGGGAGAATAGCAATGTAGAAGGATCCCGTGGGTCCTAGAAACCTACAAGTAGAACATTATGATAGACAGATTTGGGCCAAGGGGTCCCGCTCAAACTAAGGCACCAGCCAAGGACAATACAGGCAGTAAACTTTAAACCCCTACCCAGATCTAGCCAATGGTCAGAACAGTCTCCACACTTGAGTGGGAGAGTGGGATATGACTTTCTTACGTACTCTGGTGCTTCACATTTGACCATGTCCCCTGGAGGGGGAGACCTGGTGGCACTTAGAGGAAGGACAGCAGGTCACCGAGAAGAGACTTGATACCCTATGAGCATATACAGGGGGAGGTAATCCCTCTCAGGCACAGTCAGAGGGGAGGGGAGTAAGGGGAAACTGGGAGGGAGGGGAGAATGGGAGGATACAAGGGATGGGATAACCATTGAGATGTAACAAGAATAAATTAATAAAAAAATAAAAAATAAAAAAAGACTTAAGAACCACAAAAAAATATTTATTACGAAGCTTAAATTCAGTGAAACAATTCTATTATATGTTTCATCACTATTTTTCTTGTGTATTTCTGTTCTCATTAAAGCAATATGAATCTAACATGAACACATAGACATACACAAGTCTGAATAACTTAAGTAGCATTTTAAATTCCAATTCTGTATGTGTCTTCCATCACAGTGTAAGCTAGCATAGCTCTTGTTAATTGAGACTTTAGAGGGTGTATGTAGAATGTTAAATCATTTAATACTCAATAATTCTGTTGTATTTCAATATTCATATAATGGGTTTTAGGCAAAAGAGAAAGACAAGAGTGGTTGATCCCTTCCAGCTCAGTTTTTCCCTATAATCCTTGATGCTTGTCCAGGACCACATTCTTTTTATTACTGCATGTTTCTTTCTTTTTGTTGTGCATTGCTGTGCCATGTGACACAATTGTTCCTTGACCCAGGAGTTATCATTTAATATAAATCTTACTTTGTATTTCTTAGATTTTCAGAGAAGAAATAATCATTTGGTTTTATTTAAGAACAAAAACAAAAACAAAAAAATGATGCACAACCTTATCCTTGCTTTACACATAGATAAAAACCCCATGGTCTTATGAATCCAAATGACCATTATAAATATATCTTTTTCTTCTTTGATATCTCTGTTTGAAATTATCTCAGTTATAACAGACAAAAAATGCACATCAGTTACCCACTTAGTAAATTTCTTGCATGAAATGAGTGAACAGGTTCCTTCCTTTGTATGCAAGTGGATGTAGATTTGCATCACTGTGTTTTAAACCAAAGCATTTTTTCTTTTTCTTCCATAACTTCTTTTTTATTAATTAAACATTTCTTAATTTTTACATATTCACTTATATTATTACACATATAGACAATATTACCTATAGCAAGAAGAACCATGGCACAATCAGGAATTATATAAATGTTACATTCATAGTGTTTTTGGCTATTTGTATTTGACAGCCTTCAAAATATCTTTCTTATCTCGGTGCATCTAAAATTCTGAATGTAAATCAATTTCTATCACATCTTGTCATTATCAACTTAAAACATCTATCTAGGTCGAAAAATATCTTAACCTATAAACAACAAAGCTTCATTGTAAAACTAAGATACTTTTCTTAGACTCCATCAGAGACTTGAGAAAGAACAATTTTGATTAACTGAGTATGCCGGGAGTGAAGGTTAATATCTTTCCAAGTGAAAGATGACAGAGACAGTTTTCTACCAGAATAGTCACTCAAAACTCCCTATAACATTGGAGCATCTTCTTGAGCCTTCTGGACCAATATATCTGACAGACATATTTGTGAGGGAAGAGCTATTGAGGACTTGCTTACCAAGTCTTGGCAGAGTTTGGTCTTCAGTTCTGCCCGTTCCTAGCTTGCCATATTTTGGGCAGAATTCTGTCTGTGTCAGAAACAGGGATATTTTTGCCCAGAGGCTTGTTTGCCACATTTAAAGCCATCTCCATAAGGAGGTTCTTTGATGCTCATCATCTTCTTTGAAGTAGGCTAAGTGTTGCCAGGAGTTAACCCGTCTCATTGTCTGCGAATCTTTAAAATAATAAAAACACTTTTAAACCCCATATTCTGCATGTCTATGAGGTTATTGAAGACCTTATCTAACTATCTAACCTTATCTTTCTATAGAATCATATCTATCTGTTGCACCTAAGATGTATATTCTTGTGATAAAAGTAGACTAGTGATTGACATGACCATGATTTGATCAACTAAAAATTAACTTGTATAACTTATTTATCCTAAACAGCCTGCAATAGCACTTTCAAAGTATTGGAAGTAAACCTTATATTATAATTGAGTTATAAGGGTAAAATACCTCATATTAGAATATATATATATATATATATATATATATATATATATATATATGTAGTGTGTGTGTGTGTGTGTGTAAAGAATAATCTTACATTTTCATTCTATACCACTGTATTTTGAATCTATATACAAAATTCTATGCCAGTCAATTCAAAATAACCTTGTGAGTGACAATTGAGACATTAAGTTGAGGAGTAGATTCACTAATCTACTTTTTGTTCTAGTATCCTTATATATTTCTATATTTCCCCTTCTTTCTTTTCAACCTCTATCTCCAAACTTAAGAATGTAAAATAAAGGAAAAGAGTGACCAGAGCTGCTAGTGTGTTTTACAGGCAGGCCTTGTTCATATGACAGGGCTCTGCTTATCTGCTCTGTGCCTTGGTTGGTCTAGGCAGGTAAGCAGCTGGCCAGAGGAGAGAGATTAGAGCTCAAAGCTGCCCAGGAAACAGCAGCTAATATGGCGTGAGGGCAGCACAGATCTCTGCTCTATGACATAGGTGGATCAGGCCAATAGGCTGTAGACAGGCGGGTGAGATCAGAGCCAGAAGCTGCTAGCAGGATAGCAGCTAAATGAGGATTGTGGCCAGACAGGTCTCTGCTCAGCCTAAGTTTGCTTTGTATCTTAGCTGTGTCTGAGGAGTATGCTTCACTTGGGTGGGCAGAAACAGACCAAGGCCCAAAGTTGATCTTAAGATAGTGGCTAATGTGTACTGTGGCCAGCGTCTGGATACATACAGCTCTTCAGGCCACAAGGTATGCTCCTTGTTACAGATGAGCCAGGCTGGTAAGAAGCTGGTGGGGGAAGGGCTCTCCAAGCTGCTCAAAAGTTCAACAGCAAAAGTCTCAAAAGTTGAGACAGCAGGGGTATGCCAGTCTACTCAGTGACCCAGCTAGGCTAGGCCAGCAAGTCCCTGGGGGCTGAGAGAGATCAGAGTTCAAAGGTTCTTAGGTGCCCTGCACTCTTTCTCAGGAGGCAGCTAATGTGGATTGTGTCAGGTGACTGGAGTCAGCTCTACCTGTTGGCTCCCAGTCCAGATACAGCAAGCAGTAAACAGGTGGGGAGAGCTTGAAGCTGCAGTGGATATCCCACAGTCCTTTCCAAGATGGCAGCTAATGTAGGCTGTCCCCAGGGATCTTTCTGTGGATTAGCTGGGTGACTAGGGGTCGGACCCACCCATGCCTCACACAATGTCTTTCTCTCTCACTTGGGAATCAGCAGCACTTGTGTTTTGCAAGTCTCAGTTTGGTCTTTAGGTCACTGTGCAGTCCTGGTTTTCCTGCTAATCAGATGCAGTGTGGAATTGGTGCCACCATCTTGGATTCCCCTCCTAAATCAATGCATCTTAGTCCATGTATATTGGGAATGTTTTACATGTAAATTAATTTTAAACATTTTTACTTTGTAAAAATAGTTGCAATGAGAGACTCTTATTCTTGAAAAAATAGAGGGGAGATCATTAATTAGAGAGCAGTAAGTAGAACTTGTATCTTATCAAGGATCTTAGCAAATTTGGTTCAGGATCTTCAAACGGATACTGGCTGAATGCTGTAGTAGGTCTTCAGCCAGACACCCAGTCACTGAATCCCTTGACTAATACAGGCTTTTGATAATCTGAGACTGCCTTTATGTCCCTGACCAGATTTTCACAGCCTTATTTTCATGACAGAAATTGCACAGCATGGAATTTACTTCACAGAGTTCTCTCACATCCACTATTCAAGTTTCCACCTCACTTCCCTGCCATAGATCATTGTCCTAAGCTACTGGTAACATCCTATTTACAGGACAGAGCACGGCCCTCTTGCAGTTGTAAAGAGTGAATTTATATCAGTTATATAATTATCTTCATAAAAAATCAGCCTGTTGCAAATTGCCAGTGGTCGAGTTTAATTGAACAATATGCTTACTTTTCTCTTCCCCCCTACCACTTCAAAGTGTTTAACAAACTTTTGCTTATGAATTGGTTAAAATTTTTATTATGGTTGAGTAGTTGTCTGTTTTTCATATTAATTTGGAGTGTGGCATGCTAAGCATAGGTATCTAACCTTTCTCTATCCCTCTGTGTGTGTGTGTGTGTGTGTGTGTATGTGGGTGTATGTACACATGTATTAAAGCTTCATTAATTATGGCAATCCATAACTTGCCAAAATGCATAGAACCACTAAATATGGATATCCCGCTATGGATGGCACAACCCTTACACCCAGGATTTAGGAATCCTTAAAAAAAGAGTGTAGACAGAACTATTCTAAGATCCAGAGGAAGCAGATATCTGTTAAGTGATTATGTCTTTTATCTGTGTAAATAAAATCTTAGTTCTGATGAACTCCAAATAATATGGCTACCTAAACATTACTTGAATAATGACAATGCTAGTTGACATGTCACCAATGAAGGTGAGGGAATGATATAAGAGTCCAGCTTAGATAAATAGCTGCAGGAAATTAATAACTGCTGAGAGTTATTACTCAACCTTTGCATGTGAGAAAACCTTACTTTGTTATTTATTCACCTTAAATTAAATAAGACATGGACTCCGCAGATTATACTTAATATATTTATGCATATAATCGATGTGTCTAGCAATAACAATTCTGTAACAGTGGCCATGAATTTAAAAATGACTCAGAGGTGAGGATGGTTTTGGATATTTAAAGAAGTTTAAATTTTTTCCCATAGGAACATAAATGAATATAAAATGGTATGAATAAATTAATCTCAGCCATTTTAACTAAAAGAGCTTGTTTGAAACTTTTCCCTTTGTAATTATAAATTTCAAATTTAATTTAATACCTATGCCAGATTTCTAGTACATTTTGTAAAGAGATAAATTTCTTTTTCACACAACATCCCTTCAAACTTATTCCCTCCATTAATCATCACTGAGCAAAAATTCCACTCATGAAATTCTCTCTGTTACAAGTGAAACACTGCATCTTACTCTCAATTTATTGCCAAGTGCTCAGGTAAGGAACACTCTCTCCTGCATTAACAACTGTTTAAATCATCCTGAAATCCAAGTACATTACACACTAGATATTGGATATTTTTGTTCTTCACTGAAGAAACTAAGTAGTAGTTTTTATATTCCTGTGTTTCAGATTTTCTTCAGTTTTCTTTTTTATATTGTGTGATATTTTTGTGGAGTATAAATGAAAATTTGCATCCCAAGGCAACCATTAAAAATCAAGTATTTAAAAGGATATGATATGATGTGACCCAAACAAATGAAAAATACCTTAAGAATCAAGAGTTGCAGTAAAGACCTGTAATCCCAACACTTGCAAGGCATTGGCAGGATGTTCACTTCAAACTCAATGCCAGGGTTTTCTACATATATGTTCCAGTACAACAAGTTCTATATAATGACACCCTGTATAAAAATATTAAAAAATCTGAACTAAACACAAAAATTGAAATATTGAAATATTGAAAATCACCAAATACAACAGGGGAGAAAAAAAAAAACCAAACAAACGAACAAGTCAAAAAGAAAAAATCAAGCAACAAGAAGAAAAAGCCATCGAAAGTTAATGGATTAAAGCTTGGGGTAGATTTCTAAGCTGTCAAAACACTGTTATGTATTGTATGGTTTTACAGTAGTAACATCATACACAGTGATAAATTTGTTTTTATTTCAGAATACACACAGACACACAAGTAATAACAATTAATGTAAAAGACGTCATAAATTTGAAAAAGAACAAGGGATGTAGGTAGGAGGACTTAGAGGGAGAAAATAGAAGAGGCAATTGAATAATTATATAATTTCAAAAACAAAAGAAATAATTTTAAACACTTTCTCCACTTAGCTTTTTATTTGAAAGTTTCCTTGGTATCTCTGTGTGGATGATGGCAGTGAGTTTATAGTATTCCTGTGTTTTGTGAGTGTAGGGGTACCTTGTACCTCTTTGAACAGGTGTAGAGAGAAGAGGGCGATGTCTGTCACTCTCTGATTTATTTCTTTCAGATAGAGTCTAAACTGAAACTTTGTTTCCCAACATTTGTGGCTGGCCAGTCAGTCCCAGTGATACCCTTGCCCCCAATACTCCTCCGCGTAATTGCAATTGCAAGAATTGAATTCAGAACCAAACCCAGGTTTTCCCTGGGGTTCCATGGGTTCACACTCAGGACTCCATGCTTTCCAAGCAATGACACTTATCCAGGCATCTGTTATCCAAGCTCCCTCTGCTAAACCCACTGTTGCAGACTGTGCCTCACACTTTGCATCACATCTGTTTTCAACCCCAGCTTCTTTAAAGCTCTTCTAATTCGTCAAATCTTGCATTTTGCTTTCGCTTAATTGATTTGGTGAATCATAAAAATATGTGTGAAGGAATTTTTAGAGTGTATTAGTAAGTAATTTTTATTGGTCAAAAAATAATAAATTTGTTTCTAGTCCTAGCTCTATGTATTGCTAGATTAAATAATGTTTTGGGTTGTTGTAGATAAAAGTGCATCAATATATTTTATTGCTATAACAAAATACTTGAGCATGCAAATATTAAGGGTTTTTTTTTTTTTTTGGTATTGGCTTACATGATAAAGGCTGGGCATTCCAACTGTTGGTTCCTGTTCAGTAGGGATGTGCCTTGTGCTTCCATCTGATCAGTTGCCATCACTGCTGTTTCCATCCATCCCTAGTCTCTGAATCAGTTTATTTTTTAGCATTTCTTTTTCAAACTAAGCCAGCTCCTAAGAATGGAGAGTACCCTAAAAATTCCAGTGATGCCCTCCAATGGCAATGCATCCAATAGCTAAGCACTTCCTTTTAGACTACCTAATGAAACCCTATTCCCAAACAACATTAACAAAGCAAACAAAATAGTAACAGGATCAGGAAGCTACGCCTTGTTGTTAACTGTGTAGCACATGACAAAAGTGAGTGTACAATATTTTCATAATCATATTGCTATAACTCATTAGCAGGAAAATGAACAGAAATAATGTAGAAAAACTGACTAATAAATTTAAGTGAAAAACTAATAAAAAGTGTAAAGTAATATCTAATAAATCAGCTAAGTAGTTTTCATGTGTTTGAAACAGATCAAAAGGTCTAATACAATGATAATTGATGACATTATTCATACGTCAAAATAAAAATGCTTTTGAGGTGAATATTTTTCACCTTGACACGTATAAATTGAAACAGAATTTTATATTCACAGTAATGAATAACATATCTCAATGTGTTTTCCTTTGGGGTCACGCTTGTGTGAGCTGTTCTTTACATATATGAAAAGCTTTCATTTTATACCTACCTTTTAACTTTCAAGAGCAAGGCATAATGTTCACTTTTCTTTGGGTGCTTCCAGATGTAAACGTATACAGGTATTTAGAAGGGTCTTTGCAGACACACTTCAGCGCCACACTTTGCACTGTTGTCAGGGTACCCCACATTTAGGTAAAGGCATGAATGAAGCTGCTGTCTAAATGATCCCACTTGTGGTTGCCAAACAATTTTCTGGGATAAAATCCATTAGCAGGGACAACTCAAGACAAGCTCATGTTCAGAGCTCCAAATCCCCTGAGTCTTTCTATAAGAGAGTCTGATGCATCACAAGCAGAGAACAAGGTAAAGGGTGGGAAATAGCAATTTTGGGAAGTAGGTACTTCAAGGAGATTGCAGCTGTAATACAGAGTGTCTTGGGATGGGAGACAGAAACTGTTCTTAGTGAGAATCCCAAGAAGCTTCTGTGAATTCCTTTTTGTCTTAAAATAAGTATAAGAACATTCAAGATCTAACTTTATCTAAAATGTCTTTTAGTTAACAGCTACAAAAGGATTTATAATACTGATACCGATAATAATGGCCTGGAACTCAGGAGTAAGACTTATCAACTTACTAGTGCTCTATATTTCCAATTATCTGAACAGTTAACAATTATGAAGCTTAATCTACACCTCCAAAATTTAATAAAAATTATAAAAGCCACTTTTTCATATCTAGCAAGATTCTGATAATGTTGGAGAATATATATTGCAGGCTTTCATATTATTTTAAATGTTACAATTGAATATGACAAATGACTCATGTTTATTCAATATTTTAAAGCTTAAAATGAGTACAAATAAAACCTATGTGAAGCCAAATGTCCAATGCTGGAGGAAAAGTTACAGCCAAATAAGCTGCAGATTTATGCATAAGTCAGTAACTATTAGGGGCTAAATAAAACCTGAAATTCAAGAATGCAGGAAATAATGTCTGAAATGACAAACTGATAGTGACCTCTTGGAGCATTCCATGGTCTCTGAAGTTCTTTCTTTCTTTCTTTCTTTCTTTCTTTCTTTCTTTCTTTCTTTCTTTCTTTTATTCTTTCTTTCTTTTTTAACTTAAATGCTTTGACTTTTGTGAAAATAGCCACAAATAGCAAGCATTTATATATGAGGTTGTAAGTATGACATGAATATTTTTCAGTACGATTTATGCCTTACATTGTCCAGGTACATATTCCTCTCCCTAAGGAATATATATAATTATATTTTATAATTTAGTGATAAATTGCCCCTGTTTCAGTAAATTACCTCCCACCCATGATTTAGCAAAAAATAATTAAACTCAGTGAGCCACACATATTTTAGAAAATATTTAAAGTGGGAGAGCGAGACTGGTTCTAGAGGGAATGGGAGGTGGATGAGAAAGATTAATGATGGAACAACATGGCTGTTATTTATTATATAGATGTATGGAACTGTCAAATAATAAAAATAAAGGCTTATTAATACAACTTTTACAGATTTCTTAAGAATATTATAACAGAACTACCATAATTACTCTGAAAAGCGTGTCATCCTATCTAATGTTAGAATCCATATTAGTAATCTTTTGCAACACAGCCAAGTTGAGTCCTTGTGCAAATACATCTTTAAAAGTCTCTGAGTCACACAGTCAGTCTTACTGTGGACAAGGAGGGAACTTTTCCCACACAATATACAGACAGACACACAGAATGTCTATTGCTCAGAAAAGGTGCACTTTACAGAATCAGAAAAGGTTTTGTGTAATTAATATGACCTACTCCAAATTTTCTTCTTAAAAGTTGCTGTCATTCCAATAGCAAGTGTGTGAATGGCCAGCAGGAGGACAAGACAAGTGGATGTTTGACCAAGTGATGTGTGTAGAATCTCCACTGACTGACAGCTGGTGAATATGTGGCTGCTCAATGATATGTGAGATGTGAGACATACAGCTTCTAGACGTTATCAGGAAATAAGAGAACTAACTACCTTGGACTAAAACCAGCTGTATTAAATGCAAACATATTAAAAACACAGTAGGTTTGTGTTTCAACCAATACAATATCCTGATTTTATTTATTTAATTATTTATTTTAAATTTATTTATTTATTTTTAATTAATTTATTCTTGTTACATCTCTATGGTTATCCCATCCCTTGTATCCTCCCATTCTCCCCTCCCTCCCATTTTCCCCTTATTCCCCTCCCCTATGATTGTTCCTCAGAGGGATTACCTCCCTCTGTATATGCTCATAGCATATCAAGTCTCTTCTCAGTGACCTGCTGTCCTTTCTCTGAGTGCCACTAGGTCTCCCCCGCCAGGGGACATAGTCAAATGTGAGGCACCAGAGTACTTGAGAAAGTCAAATCCCTCTCTCCACTCAAGTGTGGAGACTGTCCTGTCCATGGGCTAGATCAGGATAGGGGTTTAAATTTTACCGCCTGTATTGTCCTTGGCTAGGGCCTTAGTTTGAGCGGGACCCCATGACCCAAATCTGCCTATCATAATGTTCTACTTGTAGGTTTCTCGGACCCACTGGATCCTTCTACATTGCTATTCTCCCATTGTTCTCTCATTTAGAGTCCCAATAGCAATATCCTGATTTTAAAAAATACATAAGAAGAAACAAAGTATTTCATTAAGATTTATAGCTTTATGTGTCATAGAAACCAAGTTTGTCATGGTTCCCGTAAGCTAAATGGCTCTGATATTCGTAGATCTTATTTTCTCATAAATATTCCTAAGTGATATTAATGTACTACTCTCTCTGGACTCTTCCTGTCTTACAGCAGTTACCTCGGCCACACAGACTTTTTAGCCTGTACTCAATCCTGCATGCATCAGCTTGTCATCCCGAGGCCTGAATAGTAACTCTGCAACTGTAAATCTCCTGTGCATTTTGTGAAGATTACAGGACAAGTCTTGGGAATTGTTTTAGCCTTCACTGCTTTTCACAGTGTTTACCAGCATCCATTAACTCTCGGGTGCACATCTTGATGGGATTTCCCACAAGCCCAATGAAACTTGGTGATAAGAGAATTACGACATGGTGTTGTGGACCAAGCAGTGTGGTAATCATCCTGACAGAAGCCTGATACATCCTTATATCACCTTCTCTCTACCTTTCTCTCACCTCTTCTTTCTCAGGTTTTCCTGTCAATACTACTGTGGTAACCAATTAGTTCCCACCTAAATTGTTGGTTCAAATCCTGCGAATATCAAGAAGAAAGGAAAATACCAAACCTCTTCTCAAACAGCCCAGTGTTCTTTAACAAATACGGTCGCAAGCCCAGTTTGGTGGAGCATGTGTTTAAGTAGAAGGTGGATCCTTGTTTGAGACCTATATAATGACTTCCAGAACAGCCAGGGCTACATGGAGAGAACCTAACTCAAAGAAACAAACAAATCAATAGAAAACTAGTAAACATCATATCAGCAAGTTTTCTCTAAAACCGGAAGCACTCTCTCAGGAAATAGGAAGCAGCCTGGCCTATAGATCAAGTGCCATAGAGCCTAGAGAAGGATATTTGGAACTATTCATTCTTGTTTTGATTCCATATGATAATGATTGGATGTCCATTGGTAATGGTGATTTTATACTTCCTCTTTGAAAGAGGTAAAATATGAAACAGAAAGAAACTGCTAACTGAACTCAGTCTACACTTACATGAATTCAAACTGCAGAACAAGCAGTTAACTTATATTGCTAATTGCACTACAGGGTTAGCTCTGAGACTGGCTGAGACAGGAATGTCCATGCATAGCCAAAGCTTCTTGTTGGTTACAGAATCCCCATTATTTATTATTAGATACCATTCTTCATATGGCATGAATGAAGATTTTAAAATATCTTTCTTCTGCTCATACAAAGAGCAGAGAACCAGCTTTAATTGTTCTGTGCATCCTGCACACCTTTATAAAACATTTATAGTTTTAGGACTGTATAATGATTGTGAGAAATTATGTTTTCAGAACAAAAGAATAGGACACTGCTGCGGGATCAGACCTGACAGGATTCATTCCTTCAGCATGCGAGATGCTGACATCCTGCATCCTTCATGTTCCAGCTCCAACTGCTTCCGTTACTGCTCCTCATGAGAACAGGACAGCTTCGAATAAAGCTCCTGATCCGTATAGGTCCAGCATTTCAGACTGTCACACACGGGACTTACATTAAGCCTGGAATTTCTCAACATTTAGAGACTGAACCACAGATACTTTCCTAGCTTGTTTAACCATTTCTCCCAATTTTATGTGGGCCCCTACAAAGTTATTATTTGTTCCAAATCAGCCAGAAGAAAGTTTAAGACAATGATGACCCATTTCCCTTGAGGGGGATTGGGTAGATTTTCTTGCTTTCTTGGCTTATGGATTTTTTTTATTTTCATTGGGTTATAAATTATTATTGGTCTTATTCAGAGATAAAACGAGGTTGAACTTAGAGATTCTTTCCTTTCCTTTATCATTTTTTCTTAAGTATGGAGATAGGGGTTGAAAATAAAGAAGGGGAAATACAGAAATATATAGGGATGATAGGACAAAATGTGGATTATTGAATCTACTCCTCAACTTAAAGCCTTAATTGTTACAAATAAGGATATTTTTAATTCATTAGTATAGAATTTTGTGTTTTGATATAAAATAAGATTAACAGGAAGTTGTCTCCTATGAGGAAAAAGAAAACATCCTGTTCATCTTTTGGCTATTTATCTGTCTGCCTGTCTACCTTGAGGCAAGATCTTACTAAGTTACTGAGTCACTTTCAACTCACTATATAGCACAAAATGACTTTTAACTTGTGATCCTTCTGCCTCAGCCTTCTAAGTAGCGGGGTTATCAAACATGTGCTGTCAGATGCAAATTTATAATTTTCCTTTCATAAAAATATTACCTCATCAATTTCTCAAACTATGACCTATATATTTGTCCATTGAAACAGAAACTGAAACAAACCTCAGATCTGGAGTGTGAAAGTTGATGCACGTTTTGCTAAACAATGCCATTCTCACTGTTTCAAGGAAAAGAAAGATACGTAACTTTTTTTATTGTTTGTTTAAATTTTATTGTATGTTTAAAATTTATTTTATTTTTACTTAAAATATAATTATATCATTTCCCAACCTCTCCAAAATGTCCTATGTTTCTCCTACTTCCTTTCAAGCTCATGGGCTCTTTCTCCTTATTATTTTTTAACAATAATGTGTTATTAATATATTATATAAATATGTAAAGTATATGTACATATATGTTAATAAGTACATAAATATTAAAAAATAAGTTTAATATTGATTCATTGGATAGAATTCAAATTAAATATTATTCTTCACACATTATTTATATATGTATATCAACTCTAATATGAGGTATTTTATACATACAACTCAATTAATACAAGGTTTACTCCCAATTCTTATTCTTTGTTGTTTAGGATAAGTAAATAATACAAGTTAGTTTTTTTTAATGATCTTAAGCTGTTTAATTCATGTGTGATTTTTATAAGATGCCAGACAAATGATTTGAAATTGTTGATAATGGTTTTCTCTCATCATAAAAGTACATAAAAAATCCTGAACTGTGTCATTTTTCTGTGTAGTCCAATTTAGCAAGTCGTTTTTAAAATGTTCTATTTCTATTTTTATTTTTTAATTAATTTATTCAGATTACATCTAAATTGTTTTCCCCACACTTGTATGCACCCATTTTTTCCTCCCTCCTGCTTTCACCCTATTCCCCTTCCCTAGGTCTATGACTGATGGGGACCTCCTCCCCACTCTATGGTCATAGGCTATCTATCAAGTCTCATCTTGGTAGCCTTCTTATCCTTTCTCTGTAATTATTAGTTGATCAACTCATGATCATGTTAAATACTAGCATATTTTTATCTCAGGAATATACATCCTAGGTTTAACAGATAGGTTTGATTCTACCTAAGGTAAAATAGTGAGATACGTTCTTCAAAAACCTCAGAGACCTACAGAATATGGCATTTAAAAACTGTTTTTTATTATTTTAAGGATTCTTTGACAATAAAACAGGTTAACTCCTGGCAACATCTAGCCTACCTCAAAGAAGATGATGACAATCGAAGAAGCTCCATGTGAAGATGGCTTCAAGTGTGGCAAAACAGCTCCTGGCATGCAGGCAGAGTTGAAGGCCAAACTCTGCCAAGACAAGGTAAGCAAGTCCTCAATAGTTCCTGCTTCACAGATATGTCTGTCAGTTTTACTGTGCCAGAAGGCTGAAGAAGATGCTCCAACTTTATAGAGAGTTTTGGGTGACAGTTCAGGCAGTAAACTGTCTTAGTCATTTATTCATTTTGGAAGATGCTAACCTGCACTTCCTGTTTACTCAGGTAATTAATATTATTCCTTCTCAAGTCTCTGATAGGGTTGAACCAGATAGTTAAGTTTAAAATTAAGCTTAGTTTGTTAGGAATTAAGAAGGTACTTTTAGGTCTAGGTAGATATTTTTAGGTTGATAGCTATGAAGTTTTATAGATATTGATTTAGGTTCAAAGCTTTAGACTCAACAAGATAGAATAGACAATATTTCTTCAAGGTTTCAAATGCCTTTTGATTGGACATTATGTATGTAAGTATTACCTATTGGTTTTTATAATTTTTCATAATTGTTCTTACTGTATATTAAAAATGGCCTTTTAATTTAGACAGAAGAGGGGAATTGTTGGAGGTTGGTCTGATGTATTTTGATGCTAATTACTGCTTGCTGTTTCTGTGCCCCACTTGTACTTTGCCTAAGAGCTGAAAGTGTTTGACCAATAAAAGACCATCACACCTCGGCAGGGAAAATGGGATAGACATGGATAAGAGACAGAATCTTTGGAAGAGAAGGAACTGGAGGAAAGGAAAGGAAGAAGGCTGCGCATGGGTTAGGTATAGGAGAAGCACATGGCCAGTGTGGATGGAGACTTGGCCACAATGATAATAATTAGCAAGCATTTGGGATTATGGATGTGAGGTAGCCTTATAGAAATTATTAGAAGCAGATAGCATGGGATTAAGGCAAGAATCCCATACCTGCCCCATATGGGAAGTAGTTTAGGGATTAAAATCTGCCCTGCCCCAGGTTAACTAAGTCGGCTTTAAAATATAACAGGTGCCTGAGTCTTGATTAATTGAGGGTTAAAAAATACTGGCGTAATAGTAATTATAGGCCTAATAATAAACATTATTTTGCCATACTGATAAATTAACCACAACAGAGAGAACCTATCTTAAACAAACAAACAAATCAATAAACAACAAACAAACATCATCTTAGCAAGCTTTTAGCTTTCCAGAGAAAGCAATGCTGACTTCCTTTCTTCTGTAGTCCTTTTAGTTCACTTCAATGTTTGCAACAAGGAAAATAAACTCTAATTCTCATATCAAATGTGTTAAGGTAGTTTTTTCTATTTCGCAACATTTCCTTAGAGTGTCAAAATACTCCTTTAAATGCACATTAATTGCTTACATCTCTGTACCCAGGAAATTAGTTGGACTTTTAAATTTTAAATGTATTTCTCCATTTATCAAATACCTTTATTTTAGACATCAGAATGAACTTTTACAGAGCAGTCAATTAAGCTTAGTTCCACAAGGTATTTATAATCACTTTTACTTGTCAACCTGTCTCCCTTCTGGTTAGACTGAAGACAGTGAATATCCCATAGGACAGTGTTTGAGTGCCTGGAGTTCTCAGGAGGACAGAAATAACACTGAATACAGGGCAGCAGAGAGTAGATTATTATTGTAACCAACCCATTATAGATGTTTTTTATAAATTATAATTAAGGTCTACACATGTGAAAAAAGATTAAGCAAATGCAAAAGTTTATAGAAAATTACATATATAATAAATCATGTGGACACTTGACATATCATAAAACAGGTGCTGTACTTTTTAAGGAAATCTACAAAGTTAAAAGAGTTTGAAATTTGAATTGGTTGTTTCATGTTCTGTTTTTTTTTTTTCCTTAGAAGAGAGATTGAGTTGTGGTTTGTGATTAAACACTGCATTTAATTGACTAATTTTGATAATTAATAAGACCTTACTTAAATTTCAGAAAATACTTCTATGGATGATATGATGGACGAACAGAATACAATGGGCTATTTACCAGGAAGTACATACATATGAAGAAGACATACTAATGGTTAGCCTCACATGTTTTACAAATAAAACAAGTTTACACACAGATAATATTCCTGCTAGAGATTAGAAGAAAGTACTGAGAAAGATTCATAAATGTAGAATATTAATGTATATTAATACTATAAACAAATGTTTCAGACAGTCTAGGATGTTGACTCATTTTACTTAAAAATATGAGATCTTTTTGTATTTTATAAAACACAAATTAGATGATGGACTAGTTACCACATAGTGGTACATAGAGGACTATGCTGTATATTTTTCTAGGAGTGTAAAATTTCATCCATTTTACTATGAGCAGGGCTCATCCTTTGCAGTGTTCCTGGACTCCGTAAATCAGTAGTGGATCTATACATATGATATGAACTGATGTTTCCAGCTACTACTGCTTTGATTTTCATCCACGATGGAATCATCTTGAAGTGTGAAGCAAAATAACTATTCTTCTTCAAATCATTTTTGAAAGGGTGTTTTATCACAGCCACAAAGAAGGCAAGACATATTAAAATCTAAAGGATTCCTTAACTTACGGAGACACTTTTCCTTTTAATAATAAAATAAAATATAGTAAGATAACCAAAGAGTAACAGATTGGGACTGAACAACAGAAACATCAGTAAAAGAGAAAGCACAAGAAACAGAGACCCATTCTTTCACACACCGAGAAACCCCATAAAAATGCTAAACTGGAAGCTATAACATGTACTCAAAAGGCCTTGCACAGACCCAACAGGTCTGTGTGTGCTGTCTCTCTCTCGGTGAGTTTGTGTGTGCTTTGTTCCTTCTGTTTTGAGGGCCTTCTTTTTTTGGTGTCCCCATGGCCCGCTTCCTCTTACACTCTTTCTGCCTTCTCTTCCACAGTGTGCCCTGATCCCTGAAAGTAGGGATTTGATTGAGAAATCCTGTTCAGGGCTGAGTGTTTCAAGGTCACTCACTCTTCGCACATTGTTCAGCTGTATTTCTTTTAATTTTTCCCATATGTTGGAGGAAGAATCTTCTCTGATTTTGGCTGAGCAAAGTAATGATATATGAGTATAACAGAATGTCATTAGGAGTCTTTTTATTGGTATGCTTTATAAATTTATTTTATCTATTACCATCAACCTATCTATTATCTGTCTTACCTATCATCTATCTATTTGTCTGTCTATCTACCTATCTATCGCTTTAGAACTGGAGCATTTGATTCTATCCTTGCCTCCCAGCTATCTATTCTTAGGTTGTTCATTATACAAGCAATGTTGGGTTTATGTTCCTGAAGTCAAATCAGTTGCTGGGTGGTTACTCCTACAAATTATTTGCCACCATTGTCCTAGCATATCCAGCGGGTAGGAAACCATTGTACGTCAGAGGGTTGTTGCTAGCTTGATGTTCACATTTTTTAGTTGTCTAGAGTACTTTCTTGTACCAAAGACCATAGAGAGTAAAGGTGAAGGATCTAGGTAGGCACTAGCACTACTTCCCCTGGCCAATTTGAAGCTCCTAGGTCTTCTTGTTTTCTGTTGGCCCCATTATTCTTTTGATCACATGACTCCTCAACAAAAGAATGATTTCTAAGTCATAGGAATATCATCACCACCTACATCAAACTCATTCTCACTTGTGCTGTTTTAGTGCTTTCCCAAATTCTCTCCTTGGCTGTTAAATTTAATGTGTAGTTTGTTAGCTTATAAGTAATTGATCTATTTCACTGAAAATTAAAATCAAAGCTGTTGAACTTATCTTTAGCCCCACATGAATATGCTGGCAAGGTACACGTGAGTGCCCACACTTGTATACGTCACTCACATTCACCACTATGCAACAATCACAAGAACTAGAGACCTGAGAGATAACATGTGAAGCGGTATAATAACATCACTTCTCCTTATTTTTCAGTTGTTTACACCAAGAATTCTGTCACAGTGACAAAAATGTTAGTGCACTCAGTGCCTCAAGGTAGATTAAGAAACTTTGGCACTTTCTTTATGTTACCAAACCTCTTCCCAGGCCGTAAGCAGTAAGTTTTATAGACATATCACATTTCTGGTTCTAGAACCTGACCTAGTAACGACTATTCCATTCTCCCTGATGATTACTTTTTTTGTAAACACAGGTTCCTAACAATGAAAACCTTGGTGATGGTATGAATGCATGTTGCATATATGCACGCCACAGGACATGAAATTTGATTTCTCAGGAGTGGAGAGGCATCTTTCTAAACAAACACATGGAAAAAACTTTCCAAGCAAGCTGCAACATAGCCTGCTTTAAGAATGATAGACACTCATAAAAAAATAATTTGCCCAGAAAGTAAGCCACATCAAAAATGTTTTATTCATTGGAATGTCTCAAAGTTAATGCAAATAGAAAATGTGTTTTTCTTTTTCCTTTTTGGTATCTAGTAGATCTGTAAGTTCACAAAGTATTTAACAAAATTCTGATAGTAAATTTTTTGTAATGAAATTAGGTGCCTAAAGGAATATGAACTCAGCAACCATATTAGAAATTTTCATAATAAGGAACTATTATTTAAATAACTAGACATTTAAAATAAAAAAAATGTTAGAACATACTGACATTGTAGAGTTGCAGTCAGAATTCAGAAGTGTGGTAAGAATATGTTTTACTGCCATGACTAAATCAGAGTTGAATAAGACAAAACATAATTTTAAAACATGATCATTTTCACAATTCAATTTTCATTCTCATGTACAGTTGACTGTAAGGGTTACCTCAAAGAGTTTGATATTTGTGTGTGTGTGCGCACACACACACACACACACACACACACACACACACACACACACAGAGTACAAATTTGAACCACTGACACCAGATTTAATTTTCCTTTTACTGTAACAGTGTGTAATTTGATTTAGTGTGATTATATAATGGAGCACACAGTTATCAAGCTAGTTAATTATTATCTGTCATTTGACTTAAAAATAGCATTTACCTTCCCTCCTTTCTGCCTCTTTTTCCTTATATCCTCCCATTCATTAAACCCCACCTCTTTTTTCCTTTTTTCATTTTGTACCTGAATCTCTCTCTCTCTCTCTCTCTCTCTCTCTCTCTCTCTCTCTCTCTCT
>OU015748.1:13333841-13360922 GCA_907169655.1 Acomys percivali
AGAAGAAGAAGAAGAAGAAGAAGAAGAAGAAGAAGAAGAAGAAGAAGCAGAGAGACAGTGATAGGGACAGAGACATAGAGAACACAGTGAACAATCTCTCTTAAACTGGAAAGATGTCTTAGCCTTGTGAGTTTTCTTTCAAATAAAAATTGTGAAGATGCGGAATGTGAAGTGGATTTCAAGATGACATCTCTCAATGTGACATGAGCTTCACAAGAACCTTCCCTAATGAACTCATTACAATGTCTCCATTTCTACACGGGGACTGGCCATAGGTATTCAACAAATGGGAGATATTCACTGAATAGGAGAGATCAGAGAGCATCCAACCATACAGAGCTTTAATGAGGTGCCCCAATAACTATATGTAAAATCCCAGGGTAGTTCCTATGCTCAGTAAGTTTTAGAAGTGCAGAACTCTTATTATTAATTTATCTTTCTGGTTCAACCTTTGCTTTTGTCGTTGCTCATGCTTAATATAGCCAGTCTCCACACTTGAGTGGAGAAAGGGATATGACTTTCTCATGTACTCTGGTGCCTCACATTTGACTATGTTCCCTGGAGAAGGAGACCTAGTGGCACTCAGAGGAATGACAGCAGGTCACCGAGAGGAGACCTGATACCCTATGAGCATATACATGGGGAGGTAATCCCTCTCAGGAACAGTCATAGGGCTGGGGAATAAGGGGGAAAATGGGAGGGAGGGGAGAATGGGAGGATACAAGGGATGGGATAACCATAGAGATGTAACAAGAAAAAATTAATAAAAATAAAAAAAAATTTTGGGAATCAAACTAAACATCGCACACATATTAGGCCGACATACTGCCACTGAGTTGTATAGACCGTAGGACACACCAGGTGGGAGGAGAAAACAAACTCCTTCAAGTTGTCTTTTGCCCTAGACACACACACACACACACACACACACACACACACACACAGAGAGACACGCACATGCACACACACACACACACATACACAGACACACACATGCACACACACACACACATGCGTGCGCGATCAGTACATTTTAAAGAAAAACTCCTAAGAAATTGTATGTAACCTTTATTAGCAAGCTATAATTTTCAGTCCCACTAGTCTACTATTTTTGCAAGGTAAGATTAAAAGGTAACATGATACTTTTGTAGCAAATGAAAAAGCAACTCAATAGCATAATCTGGGACTGATCAGCACTGTTTACAAAGACTTTCAAACGTAACTGCTTCGAAGACATACTCAAACAATCAGAGCATATTTAATGGTCTCACAAACAAACAGCTTCATTCATAACATTTAGAAAGTTGCTGCTTTTTTTTTTCTATCATGGCAAGCTCTAAATCAGCATGACTGAATAACTAATGATGCGGACAGGATTTAAACCAATAGAGCTTTGAATCTCCATGGGCATTCTAAAAAAGAGACTCTATAAGTCAAAACAGAACACATTTTCCTGTGCTTTGTTCAAGCCAAGAAGCTCATAATAACGCTCCCTCCCAGCTATTTTCCACATTCTTACTGTACCCACTGTGGCTGATTATATACCATAGCATGCTGGTGCCTGTATTTAACCCTCCTACAGCCCATTCTCAAATCAGTCATTATGAAACAGATCTCTCTTATGTCTTAGCATGTTTAAAATCTGTTGAACAAAGGCAATAGGCAATTCCTGGATGCTATATGATAAGGAAAGCATGTTTTGATGCAATGGACTCCCAATTACAATAATCTATGTAGTAGGAGGAAAGTAAAGATGAATGAGCATGGTATAATGTTTCTCATTATAAAATATCAAAATCCTTGATGCTTTTTGCCTAAAGTAAAGCACATGATTCTAAGGGATTACATACATTTTCATCATATAAAAGAAATGATGCTGAAGGCTTGTGGTACTTATCAACATTGTGAGCATATACTACATGATTGTTTATATTCACACACAATCTTTTATGAGGAATTTCACAAGAGAGTTAACATTGCAGTCTGTTGAGTTTGCATTAAAAAACTTGACTACTATACGAGAGATATATCTAAGTAGTTCATAGATTATAAAAAAACCCCAAATCTTAGTTTCTTTCAGTAAGAAAAAATTCTCTGTCATCTATCTATCTATCTATCTATCTATCTATCTATCTATCTATCTATCTATCTGTCATCTATCTGTCATCTACTTATGTATCTATCTATCTATCTATATATATATATATCTTTATCTTATTTCCCTACACCCCTCTTTCCTTTCTGTTTACTATATCTATCCTTCCAGCTTTTCCTCTTCTTGTTTTCTCAATATATGACCACAGATTCACAGATTAAACACACATGAGCAGCAAAATTAGATTTATTCACTGATTAAGATTATGGAAACAAAACTTGGAGTGAGACATCAGCATAACACTATTTGTACAGCCATTTTCACCCAATTAATAAGTTAAATATTACTAACTAAATATGTTTCAACTTACTCATCATATTGTCATCATCCTATGTCTCATGCTGTCATTAAGAGGACATACTGAACATGTTATTTGATAACAAGTCCACTAATGCATTTCTCAAGTTGAAATGAGTGTACTGCCCCCATTTCAGACTTCCAGGACCTTCACATCACAGGACTCTTATTTGTAAAGCAAGGACCAAATATACTAAACTATTACATTATTAGGTGGATGTAATTAATATATAAACATATATAATATAATATAATAAATATCATACAATATTTCCCAAGATACGTTAGTTTAAGTTGTTAAAACATTTGTACCCTTGTCAAGCATCCATGTACATATGAATGTTGCTGCTCTCAGCCTTGATCAGAAAGTGTCTTACCAAAATGTGTAGTGATTATTGAAACTATTTATAATTTTAATAAATACTGAATATAAGGAACTATAGTGTTCAGACATGTGTGAAATATCTACATCTTCTGGTCCTCTTTCCCCACAAAACATTAAGCACAGTAAACAGCAAAAAGTAGGGGTGGAAAGACTATAGGAGAGCTGAAGAATAGAGAAGAGAGGTGTGAAATACTGTCTTCTATTCATGACATGCCTAGTGCACACATAAACTCTCAGAGGCTTGGAGGCCGGGAAGCCATGGGAATCAGGGAAGCTAACCAGGAACAAGAGTGGTGTCTAGTCCTGTCCAGACAGCAAATCTCATTCTGAGGTTGTCAGGAGTAGAATCACTCCCATCCTGTCCCATGCCTGGGTGTCCAGTCCACAAATATCCCTACAACCTCACCTTTGCCTTCCCAGAGAAGATCAAGTAGCTTGGCAGCTCAGATAAACTTCTTCTCCCATTATAAGTCTATATCTGTCAGCACCGTAAAGTCTTCCTTATGAAAATGAGGCAGCCTCAGTCCTCTGGCCCCAGCTGATGGTGTACACTCACCCAGAAAGCCCATACCCCACCCAAGAGAGGATTAAGTAGCCTCTGTTTCTCCCAATAAAGGAGCTGTCTCAATGAAGCTTGTTCAGGGACAGTCTGTTCTCATTACACATCTTACAGCTCCTGAGGTCTCTCCCACCCCTGGCTATTCCTTCCTTGCTTCTGCCTCTCAGGATACAGCAGTCTCTATGGCAGCCTCTTTTCCAACAGGTGGGGAAGCAGAGTGTAAATAGCAGAAGCTGTGATTACATGCAGAAGACCTTCACAAGATTGATCCAGTGTTGAAAATCCCAGCATTTAGATGAGGAGCTGCAAAGCCCCTACCCCTAGCAGCTGAAGGATGCTAAGGAAGAGACAGTCCCTTTTCTTTGAGGGTGGTGCCTCTGGCAAGTTGCTCATGCCTTAGTAGGCAACTCCCATTGCATATGCACATAGGCATCATTAATGGAAATCAATGGTTATAGATAGGAAAGTGATATGACAGAATAACCACATATAATCAAATATAAAACTTATGATGATGAAGAATATCAATTTCCTTTGTACACATCTAGTAATTTTATGGTCTGATTTTGGCAGTCAAAAATCCAGGTTTATAGCAGGCAATAAATAAATTCCAAAAGCTTGTAGAGAATTTTTATAGTATCCAAAAAGTCAGAATATAAAAAAGTAAAAGGAATTTTGGCATTTTCTTCACTAGAGGGTTTTCATCATTTTCTGCTTACTTTATATTGTTTAAGTAGAATTTGGAATCAGAGGAAAGTTTGGAAGTAATTTTCAAGTGCAGAGAAATTTTACTAATTAAATTTTGAGGCAATTTACTTTTCTTTTGTCAAAGCTGCCACTTGGCTTTCAATAACATCACCTACATTTTATACATGGAGAAGGATTTGACATCATTAGGCAGACAATTCTACTCATCACCATCAAGACACGCATGTCAAATGTATGGAATATATGCATATGGTCAATGTGGTCAATGTATCAGTGTGTGACTAGTCTAATGATTTCAAATCTAAGTGACTGGCCTGCATTTGAGTGATCAATCAGAAATTCCTCGTGAAATTTCATGCAGAGGAAATATTATTGGCAAGGATTTGTGAAGCTATAAACTCCAGTCTGCCTGGGCAGCCATGAGAGAAGGAAGAATCAAAGAGTTCATCCGCGACAGAGCCCCAGATGGACCTGGGAATGTTGGATGACAGATTACTTATTGCTTTTCAGAATGGTGAGAAAATTGATTCCAGCCAAGGTTAATTTGTTTACCCTGCTTAGACAAACCATACTCTGCCCAAGAATTTTATGAGCTAAGAATGTTTTAACAAAAGAAAAGAAAATCCCATTTGTTGGGTTCTGTGTTTAAAGCAAATGCCCCTGTGAGGCCTGGATAACAAGAGTTTGTTTGAAATTACAATATTATGTCTACCCCATGCAAAACATGAGAGATATATACCCTTGATGATAGCATAGGCTTTTCAGAGACTTATAATAAAGATTCACTGAATATCCCTATTCATATTTGAGGCATATCTGCACAGTTCCCAGGGGAAAATGAGATTTTGCTTTGGAAATCACATACAGTTTTCATAGCATTGCTCCCCTCTCCATAAACAATGGTCATAGCATTGCTTTCACAATTCAGGTTAAGCTCAACTGCCCCACTAAGAAACTTAAACAATGAGGCTGAGTAGAAAAACATCTACTTAAAATAGGTCATGAACTTTGCCATGATATCAGGCTTGAGATCACTCCCTCGTATGTCTTTTATTTTCGAGCTATGTATAAGACACCATCATTAAACCTTATGTCACTACAATGTTCTCTGTATTCCTTTATCTCCACTTCTGGCTAGTCTCCCCAAGTCATAATATTCTACCCCATTATACTCACCATCTTCCTTTCTATAGTGTCTAATTATTTTTATTAGAACATTAATTTGACAACAAGGATATTTGTATTAAATGATATAGATATTGATATAGATATATTAACTCAAATTCAGGATGCATATATATTTGCTACATAAATTAATATCAGCTCCTTGGACCACCGATAAATATAATGAATTGAATGTAAAGTAAATCTTTGCATTAATATAGTGATATTTGAAGCATAAAACAGTAGCTTCTTTTCTTTGTCTTGTAAATATACATGATGACAATGCATTAGAAGGATCCAGAGGGTCCTAGAAACCTACAAGAAGAACATGGTGATGGTGGATCTGGGGCCAGGGGCATCTGCTAGAATTGCTGCAGCAACCAAGGAAAATTCAAAAAGTAAACAATGAAGCCCTGCTCTGATCTATCCAATGGACAGGACATTCTCCACAGTTATGTGAAGGGTGAGCATTGACTGGGACATGAACTCTGGTGCCCCATATTTGACCACTTCTCCTTGGTGGGGAGTTCTGATGGCACTCAGAGAAAGAATAAGCAGGCTACCAAAATGAGACTTGATAACTTATGGAAATATAGTCGGGGAGGAGGTCCCCTTTGGTCATAGACCTAGGGAAGGGGAATAGGGTGAAAGCAGGAGGGAGGGAGGAATGGGAGGAATCAAGTGATGGGATAACAATTGAGAGGTAATATGAATACATTAATAAAATAAAATTAAAGACAAAAAAGAAAAAAGAATTTTGATTAACATTAACATTACTTCAAAACCCAATTAAAATATTATGTAGTTGTATAGGTGATGTCTTTAGCAATGGGGCACTAACTGTCAGTTTTTGGAGTTCAACTCTTTGTATTAACAACAGCCGAGGCTATTTGGTAATGTCCATAGGACTTCTTTGGCCAAAACCTCCATTTTATGAAACCTAGTCCGGCCAGTGGAAACCTCCTATGGCTACAGGAGATAGTGTATTCCCCATATTGGAGTCGACAGTAAGCTCACCTCCATAAGTTCCAGAAAGTTTCCACTGCACCAGGTTTCCATACCACTCCACAAATCCTCACTCCAAATCCTACTGTCTCTTCCTCCACCTCATCTTCTCTGCCACCTGATCTCTCCACTCCCATTCCACCTTTCCTCCAGCCAGCCCATAATATCTATTCTATTTCCTTCTCTCAAGGAGATCTATGTGTCCTCCCTAGAATCCCCTCTTTACCTAACCTCTTTGAGTTTATAGATTGTGGCTTAGTTATCATTTACTTGATGACTAATATCTACATATAAGTAAATCATACTACCTTTCTGCATCTGAACTACCTCACTCACGATGATTTTTTTCTAGTCCTACCAAATTCCTTGCAAATCTTATGATATCATTCTTTTTTAACAGCTGAGTAATATTCAGGTTGTGTAAATGTGCCATCTTTTGTTTGTTTGTTTGTTTGTTTTTTTGTTGTTGTTTTTTCAAGACAGGGTTTCTCTGTGTAGCCTTGGCTGTCCTGGACCCGCTTTGTAGACCAGGCTGGCCTCGAACTCACAGCGATCCACCTGCCTCTGCCTCCCGAGTGCTGGAATTATAGGCGTGAGCCACCACACCCAGCTAAATGTGCCATCTTTATCCATTCTTTATTGATTCTTTATCCATTCTTTGGTTAATGGATATCTAGTTGTTTTCCCCAGTCTGGCTATTACGAATAAGGATGCAATGAACATTGTTTGAATATGTGCCCTTGTGGTAAGATGGACTGTCCTTGAGGTATATGCTCAAGATTGTTACAGCTGGGTCTTGAGGTAGATTATTTCCTAACTTTGGTCCTGTGAGTTTCACTTCTTCCCTCAGGGCATCCAGGCACTGTTCCCCCTCTGCTGGGAAGGAAGAAGCAAATTCTGAGCAGGTAGAGTCTGAAGGATCACAGTCAAAGTGGGAGTGCCATGCAAAGAAAGCCTTCCTCTAGCACTTTGACTTTACAGCTCTCTTAGACAATTTTCATTGAAACAACTTGTGCTAACTTTATTAGGGTGAACAAGGACTATACGAAACTTGGGGAATAGGGAGAACTTTTCAGGGTGGGTGCATAGTATTTGTTGGATCTGAAATGTTGTGAATGCTTTATTTTCATAGAGAGGAATTCCAAGTGCTAGGCTACATGAATGCCTTGGGAATTGCAGAGGTAGGGGTCATAAGAATACATGTACATGTGCATGCTGGGACAGAAGAGGGAGGAAGCAATCTTTACTTCTGAAGTCTCAAGACTGAGATTTTCATGGTTGAGACACATCTTGATCTATCTCCAGCTCCATTTTAGTTTCCCTGGTTGGGCGTGAGTTGGGACACCACACCCAACTATCTGAGGAAGGGCCATATTGATTTCCAGAGCTGCTGTGCAATTTTGAACTCCCAAACAACAATTGAGACTGTTGCTGGCATTCATTGTCACTTGTGCTTCTGATATTAGTAATTAGACAGGTGAAGGTTGGAATCTCAAAGTACTTTTGGTTTGCATTTCTCTGATAGGTAAGGCTATTGACCATTTTCCACAACTTTTTTTCTAGAACTCAGGGAAGCTGATTTAAGAGGAGGAAGAAAGATTGTAAGAGTCAGAGGGAATGGACAACACCAAAGAACAAGGCCCTATAAATCAACTATAAAAAGTGCACATGAGCTCAAAACAACAACTTTCCTTACAGTTATTATGTAAGCCCCTCAATCTCCTTGAAAGTGGGGTTTCTAAGGTAGAACGGGTGCCAAACAGAAATTTTGCGTAAGAGATATGTTGTGTGATCAATGTAAGGGCACAAAGTTAGGCAGGGAGACAAATATGCAAAGTGAATGCCTCCCACATTGAAAAACTTTTAGATGTTTACTGAGTTGAGGTGTCACTCTGCTCTTGCAGCCTGTTTATCCCTTTAAACATGAGAAATTTTCATGGAGGACAGGTGGCAGTCATACATGATGCAAAGAGACACAGGGGACTTACAGGTATCAAAGTACAGGCCAGCCTAATCAATACCCAGAAACACAAAGGTTACAACTCATGTTTAAAAGATGGAAGCATCCATTCCATATGGAGAGAAGGGGTGAGGTAAAAATAGCCACAACAAATGTAAAAGCCCAGGTACATGATGCCTAGGGTACTATTAAACTCTAAAATTAAAAAAGGAGTTTATATAAATATTATGTTAAACATAAAGCCTTTTTAATTTCTCTGCATAGCTGGCTTGTATCTTTAATGGGAAGAGTTCCGTCAGGAGATAGGTGGCTCAACCTAACACCTCAGGGCCCATAGAGCCCAGAGAAAGAGATTTAGATTTATATAACCTTGTCTTAATTTCAGTGTGAAAATGATTGTATGTTTATTTATAATGATGATATCATATATCCTCTTTGAGAGATGTCAAAATGAAACAGACCTAGACAGACTTATGTCAGTCTATACTTACATGAATTCAAACTGCAAAACAAGCAGCTAACTTATATTGCTAATCCCACTACATGGGTGTAGCTCTTAGACTGGCTGAGACATGAATGTTTATGCATAGCCAATGTGTCTTGTTGGTTACAGAATGGCCATGACTTCTTATTAGGTGCCATTCTTCATGTGACATGAATGAAGATTCACAGATGACTTTCTTTTGCTCATACAAAGAGCAGAGAACCATCATTAATTGATTTGTGCATCTTGCACATCTCATATGTTTGTATTTTTAGGACAGTATAATGCTTGTAAGAGTTATATGTTTTCAGAACAAAAGAACCTGGCACTCATGCTGGATAAGACAAGGCATCCTCCAGGATGCTGTGACACTGATGCACTGTTCTAACATCCTGCATGTTCCAGCCTCAGTTGCTTAGATGGCTGTCCCTCATCAGTGCCTTCTCCCAGGCCAGCTTTGAAGAAAGCTGCTGAACACAACTCGTCCAGTATTTCATAATTTTCCAAGGAGGACTTCTATAAAGCCTGGAATTTCTCAACATTTAGAGACTGGACAACAAGAGTAATGCTAGATTGTTTAACTACTTTATTCTCGGAATTTTTGGGTCCCCTAAAAAGTATCCTATGTCCCCATAATCAGAAAGAAGCATTCTTAAGAGAACAATGTCCCATTTTCATTAAGGCCACATGGATAGATTTTGGGGCTTTTCTTGGGTAACAGATGCTTGTTGTCTTAAAGGGGTTGGTTACAAATTATTAATGGTCTTATTCGTGAAGAGAAAATGAACTTAAACTGAGGGATTTTCTCTCTTTTCTTTATCTTCTTAGTTAAAGATACAGGGGTTGAAAAGAAAGAAAGGGGAATTTAGAAATATATGAATAATAAAACAAAAGGTAGGTTATTATATCTACTCTTCAATTTAGAAATATTGTAATATCTAAATAAGTATGTTTTAGTATATTGGTATACATTTTGATATATTAATACAAATAAGGTTACTTTGTTACACATATATAAATATACATATATCCTTCTACTCTGGTATTTTTAATATAAAGATTACTCTCAGCTTCTTCAAAGCTGGTATTATTTTTTATGAGTCACCATAATTTTGTCATTTAATTTATTTTTTAAAATATTTTATTAATTTATTCATATTATATCTCAATGGTTATCCCATCCCTTGTATCCTCCCATTCTTCCCTCCCTCCCATTTTCCCCTTATTCCCCTTCCCTATGACTGTTCCTGAGGGGGATTACCTCCCCCTGTATATGCTCATAGGGTATCAAGTCTCTTCTTGGTAATCTGCTATCCTTCCTCTGAGTGCCACGAATCTTCCCCATCAAGGTGACGAGTTCAAATATGAGGCACTATAGTTCGTGTGAAAGTCAATCCCCACTCTCCACTCAATGATGGAAAATGGCCTGTCCATTGACTAGATCTGTGTAGTGGTTTGAAGTTTACTTCCCATATTGTCCTTGGCTGGTGTCATAGTTTGAGCAGGACACCTGGGCCCAGATCCACCCGTCATCATGTTCTTCTTGTAGGTTTCTAGGACCCTCTGGATCCTTCTATTTACCCATTCTCCCATACTTCTCTCACCTAAAGTCCCAATAGGATGTCCTTCCTTCTGACCCACTTTCCTGGTAAGTGAAGATTTTCCTGGAACATGTCCCTTGGGCTAGTGTGTAGATATAAGTGAGTATATACCATTTGACTATTTTATGCTTCTGGGTGAACTCACTCATTATGATCATTTCTAGTTCAATGTATTTGTCCACAAATTTTGGGTATTCCTTGTTTTTAATAGCTGAGTAGTATTCCATAGTGTAGATGTACCACAGTTTCTTTATCCATTCTTCTACTGAGGAACACATAGGTTGTTTCTATGTTCTGGCTTTAATGAATAAGGCTGCTATGAACATGGTTGAGCATATGTCCCTGTTGTGTGGTGGAGCTTTTTCTGGGTTCAGATAATTAAACAATGCAGGTTTATTGTTAGTTGTTCAACACATAGTCATATCAGATACTAGTCTAATTTAGAATAGAAATATACATTTAGTATAAATTGGTTTAGTAGATATATGGGATTCTATGTAATATAAAATAAAAATAAAAGTTGGTGGTCTTCCAACACCTCAGAGGGCTACAGAAAATTGCATTTAAGATGTTTTCATTACTTTATTGTCTTTGACAATGTGACATGCCAGCTCCTGAAAGCATCTCCAGCCTACCTCAAAGAAGATGACAAACAGCAAGGAGCCCACTTTTGGAGATGGCTTTAAATGTGGCAAGCCAGCCACTGAGCAGAAATGTCCTTGTTTTTGGCAAAGACAGAATTTTGAGCAGAGGCTAAAGATGATGCTCCATCATTATAAAGTTTTGGGTGAGTGTCCAGGCAGCAAACCATTTCAGTCAGTTTTATTTCTTATTTATTTTTATTTTTTGGGTGGTTGGTTGGTTGGGTGGTTGGTTGGTTGGTTGGTTTTTTGTTTGTTTGTTTTTCACTTTTGAAGCTGCTAACCTGAACTTCATTTTCAACCAAATAATTAATTTTATTCCTTCTCAAGTCTCTCTTGGGCTGGAAGATCAGATAGTTTAGTTTTAAAATTAAGTTTAGTTGTTTAGTAGTTAAGATGTGTTTAGGTCTAGATAGATGTTTTAAGTTGATAGAGATGAGATATGGTAGAGATAGATTTAGGTTGAGAATTTTAGACTCACCAAGATAGACTAAATAATGTTTACTTCAAAGTTGCCAAATATCTTCTGACTACACATTATGTATGTAAATCTTGTCTGTTGGTTTTTACAATTTTCCATAATTGCTATTACTTAATATTATTAAAATGGCCTTTTCATTTAGACAGAAAAAGGAATTGTTGGAAGTTCATCTGAAATGTTTTGATGCTAGTTACTGCCTGCTGTCTTTTAATGTACCCCAAATATTGCTGTCTAACCTTGCCTTAAAACTTATTCCTGTTTGACAAATAAAAAGGCAACACATTCAGGAAATAGAATTAATCAAATTAGTGGGGTTTTCCTGTGGAATTGAAGATAAATGTGCAAAAAGATGTGTGTTTAGGATAAAAAGTTGAAAATAATTTAAACCTAGTATTTGTAGTAACTTATTGCAGTTAGCATGAATTTCCTAAAATCAAAGTCCAAAATGATAATTCTTTCATGAGATTCAGTGAAAAAATTTTATGAGCAAAAAAGTGTCATCATTAACCAATTAGGAATTCTACATAGAGGATTATTGGCTTCTTGTTCTCATTGGGACTAGTTCGAATGTCCAGCTACATCCACTGAATGAGCTATATCCAGAATCTCTTAATTCAAGAACACACCTTCAGCTTTTTTTGCCTTTGATGATAGACACACATGGTGGTGATCAGCTATGTGCTGCATGCTCTGAAAAAGGCATACAAACAAGGAGAAGTAGATACTAGTTCTGACACACCATTTCTGCTTTCCTATTTTTTTTTTTGTAATTTTTTATTTTATTTTATTTTATTTTATTTTTTATTTTTTTTATTAATTTATTCTTGTTACATCTTAATGGTTATCCCATCCCTTGTATCCTCCCATTCTCCCCTCCCTCCCATTTTCCCCTTATTTCCCTCCCCTATGACTGTTCCTCAGAGGGATTACCTCCCCCTGTATATGCTCATAGGGTATCAAGTCTCTTCTAGGTAACCTGCTGTCCTTCCTCTGAGTGCCACTAGCTCTCCCCCTCCAGGGGACATAGTCAAATGTGAGGCACCAGAGTACATGAGAAAGTCATATCCCACTCTCCACTCAAGTGTGGAGACTGTCCTGTCCATTGGCTAGATCTGGGTAGGGGTTTACATTTTATAGCCTGTATTGTCCTTGGCTAGTGCCTTAGTTTGAGCAGGACCCCTTGGCCCAAATCTGTCTATCATACAGTATTCTGCCTGGATGCCAGAAGAGCGCACCAGATTTCATTATAGATGGTTGTGAGCCACCATGTGGTTTCTGGGAATTGATCTCATAACCTTTGGAAGGGCTGTCAGTGCTCTTAAACTCTGAGCCATTTCTCCAGTCCTGCTTTGCTATTTTTAAATAAATCGTAGGGAACTATGCTCAATCAGAGCGTAGAGTATAGTAACAACTAATTCAGAATGCTTCAGTAATAGCAGAATTACTATATTTATTCCTTTTATAGAACCATTTATTAAATAGTTTACTCATTATACTAATACATGAATAGTCATTTTTCTTTAGTTTTTAAATTATTATTTATCTTTTCAAATTATTACTCATTTGTCTATGAGAACCTCTTATTAGATCCTGTGTCCTGATGATGTAATACGATCAAGTTTATTTTGCTTTTGCTTCTTTGTTGGTTCATGATCATTTCCAGATTTCCTGCCCTACTGCTGAGATAAAGTTTGCTTCTGTGGATCAAGGGTTTGTTTTATGATGGGTACCATTTCAGGAGGAGCATTTTACTTTTTCTATGTCCTTTCAGTTGACAGAGCAGCAAAATATATGTGTTATAGGCCTGGCAAAACATGGCAAATGCATTATCTTACCCTGTGTGTATATAAGGCCTAACTAGTCAACTTCAGAGACTTCCTGAAGCTGTTTAGTGTTGTTCACCTTCCACTGAGCATCCCTGAAGGACAGAATGTTTCAATCTTCGAGAAAACTGTTACACAATGTGCTACATATACATTCACTTATACACATACAATGATGTTTTGAACAAACATATGCATATCGATGTTTATTATGCCTCCCCTCAAACACATTTGGATGTGTCTTCCTTGTATTTAAGGACCTTGTTTCCTGTCATATGGATGAAACATGTCTAATTATTAGGTTCTACATATATTAACCTCAAAATATCTGAGTGAAATATCCTCTATTGAAAGTTTCTTGGAGGTTCAAATGTCAAATGATGGAGATTTCTCATGTTCAACATTGTTAGTGTCTTCACTAATATAGCTGGGAGAATTCTGTTATCAGCTCTGATGATATTTCAGTTTTGTTGCCACAATATTCAGCAAATATTGACTTACATGATCCAAGTTTAAACATTAGACCGAGAATATGAACTGAAGGCTATTCTCCTACCAGGATAAACATAACATCTCATGTTTATATTGTGTCTAATATAGAGAAACACATATAAAAATAAAATTTAAATTTTGGCGAAATAAAAACTTATTCACTATTAGAAATTATTCTGAAACTACACTTAACTTTATTTCTGGAATATTTGCCTTTGCTTTCTGCCCCTGAAGCAGAACGCTTTATCTTGATGGAGCTTTCTTACAAAGCTGTTCCCATTTCTACATTTATAAAACACTCCGTGTGTGTGTGTGTGTGTGTGTGTGTGTGTGTGTGTGTGTGTCTGTCCCCACATGCACATTCTCATATGCGCATGTGTTCTGAGAGGACAATTGGATTGTAAATCCAAATACTCATTTATGTGTTGTTTCCTGTTTCTCTGCAAATGATTTGCTTGAAAATTGGGTGATGGTAATGCAGTAATCTACGTGTTACTCAACATTTTGAGGCCATAGTGATATCCTTTTAAATATCACTGCTGGAGGCCATAAAAATGTGTCCTTGAAGAGGCAATGTACACCAGGAAGCAGCTGACATCCTTTGTGATCGTTATTGAATAAAATGGAGAAAAAAGGATTTGTTTTCCTGTTGGGTTGGTTCCCATGGATTTATTTTGTGCTTTTAAAAAATGAAGTGTGCCATGCCAAGAAAATCTGCACGGTTAAAATCCAATATGTTGAAAAGTAGTCATTATAATTGCTGAATGAAAAATGATGTTATTCAGATATTTTAACATTTTTCTGTCAATTTTTTCCTTGTGACTGAATCACTCCTTTTGTTCCCAGAGAATTTATGTCACTGAGTACCTTGAGTACATGAAATGTTCTATATTAAAGCAAATTTCCTTAATAGCATTTCTGTTTAACAAAAGATGGACATTATTTCTTGTTGTTCCAAGATGTTTCCCACTACATTATATAAATTAATATCAAAAATACTTATCACAAAGAATGGCTTTCTACTCTTTCTATTTAAGCTGAAACAAATATTTACGATAATTTCTTAAGAAACAATTTATATGCATTTATATTTTTTTTATGATTAATACCCATCAATTTTCTCTAATAATGATATTTTCAGCATTTATATTTAATTTATAAGATCTTCCATTGAATTTGTTTACAACATCACTTCTACATTTTGCTGATGGCAATAATACACAGCCGACTTACAATGACCCACCTTCTTAGATCATTGGATATAATACAGGTGTGAGGGAGAAACACTGAACATGATATAAAGAGGATATGCTGTGTTGTTTATGAATTCCAAGGTTAATTTATCAATATTTAACTTTGATTTTGCTGTGCAGTGGAAGAAAATAAGATATTTCTGTACTTTTATCATCTTCCAAATGGCTAGGGATAAATCTACTGAGAATCTTCACGGAGAAATGGCACATTTAAGAAAGAAATTGTATATGATATAGTAAGCAAAAGTGAACACTTTGTGATCACCAATCACCTGTAGTGGATGTTTTTATGCATGCATTAATGTAAAGCTTTTTATTTGCTTGCATGGATCTAACCACAGTATTTTTCTTTACATATGCACAGACAAAAAGACAGGCAGATAGAAAGGATAGGTGATGGAAACATGGAGGGGAAGAAGAGAAAAAGAGGGAGAGGGAGTGAGGAACAGGAATGAGAAAGAAGGAGAGAGAGAACTATGGACCATACCACACACACACACTTATAAAGAAAATATGTTATGTATGCATGAATTTTATCTGCTTTAATAATTTAACTCTCAGAACTTATGTCAACAAGAATTAAAATTATTTCTAAAACATGTCATTTTGTAATTAGCAAATACAACTTTTTCACTCAAAATATTAGTTCATAGTGTTTTATTATTCATCAGTAGGTTTTACTTTTCTGATACCTCTATTTTATATACGTATATACAAACTATGTGAAATATATGCCAGTTTTTAGAAGTCTAATGTCATTTAGATTGGTATTGAACTAACCAGTTAAAGATCCCCTTGTATGCTTTGAAGTTTTTCAAACCTACTTTATTTGAGGTTCTTTAATGCTTACACCTGCCTTCCAACCAACCTTCCCTAGAGAGGAGAAAAGAGAGGTTAATGGGAAGATGAGAAATAGACTTTTTAGACTCAGTTCCTTGGAGCAATTCTGCTTTTCACCTCAGGATTCCATCAGACCTGTAAAGCAGAAAACCAGCAATTCAGCAAAGGTGACTGCAACTGCAGCAGTCAAAACCCAGAGCAGTAGCCAGAACCAGAAGCTGCAGCCAGAACCCAGAATCTGGAAACATTCTCAGGAGCATATCTTTCAAGGAGCATGTGGAAATGCAGGGATGAACAGACAAACAGTATGAAGCAGTGGCAAAACCAAAAGCCCAGCCTCTGGCTTTGGGTATGTATACATACATACATACATACATACATACATACACACACATACATACATACATACACACATACATACATACACACATACATACATACACACACACATACATACATACACACACACACATACATACATACATACATACATACACACATATAAAATATCCTCTCAGGGTCCATATAGGATCTTTTCAGCTGGCAAGAACATACCCCTGCAAGAGGAAGTTCCTCTTCTAGTAGGCAAACACAAGGTGTTCTGTCACAAATGTTTTCAGCTGACAAGCACTACACACCCTCACACAAGTCTGTTTCACATCCCAAACTTGGGATCAAAACAAAAACATGTTTACATCCACTGCATAACCTAGAGCTTCTTATCTGAAACCTAGACTCATCACGTGACAAACAGACAATATCATACCTTTTTGATACACTGTAGGGGACTGATGAATACTGGAATACACTTTACCATCTGAACAACATTCACATTACACATGTTATGTTTGAAAGAATAACCACTTTCATGTAGAATAGTAACCTTTAAAGACATAACTAGAAAACATATCTATACAGGAAGGATGTTTTCAAAATTACTACATGTTGTTCTTTGAGTATAAAACTTCAGAATATCTTCACAAATGTCTATTAGCCTTGATTCTAAAGTGTATATTGTAGTGTTTTGAATTAAAATAGTCCCTTGTAGGCTTATAAGAAGTAGCATATTTGAAAGGATTCAGACATCTGGCTTTGTTGAGTCAGTGTGACCTTGTTGGAGGAAGTATGTCATGGAGGTAGGATTTGCGGTTTCAGGAGCCTTTTTTTAAAAAATTAATTTATTCTTGTTACATCTCAATGGTTATCCCATGCCTTGTATCCTCCCATTCTTCCCTCCCTCTCATTTTCCCCTTATTCCCCTCCCCTATGACTCGTGCAAAGAAGAGAGGGGTTTCTCTGTCTCTGCCACCTGTTCAGCCAGATATAGAACCCTTAGCTTCTTTCCAGGCTGCCACCGTGCTGCCTGAAATAATGAAAAATGGATTAAACTTCTCGAATGTAAGCAAGCCCAGTTATATTTTCCCTTGTAAAAGTTACTATGGTCATGACATCTCTTTACAGGAGAAAATGCTCACTAAGACAATAGATAAATATCTCTTAAGAATCAATATTTAGAGACCACATGATACTAACTTAGAAAGAGGTTATGTTATAAAGACTATGTGGACGAAGTTGGAGAAGAAGACATGGGAGATAGCACCATGTTTCATTGAACATACACTGAAAATCAGGAGAATGGATGGAATTATTTTAAATACATTATTAGTTATTATTAATTTACTATGTCATAACACCATGACCAAGAAAACTCAGAAAAAGGGTTTCGTTCAGGTTTCCAGTGGTAGAGAAACAGGAGTCTAACATTTTGGAGAGTCATTGCAGAAATCAGAGTGGAGACAGGAACACAGGGAAAAGGAGTGAACTGGAAGTAAGGGAGGATTATTACTCTCAAGTCCTGCCCCTAGTGACATGATTGCTACAGTTAAGGCCCCATAACCTAAAACTTCCCAAATAATATCACTACCTAGGTTCTTATGTCTAATAATATGGGGGCCAATTCTTAATCAAAATACTCTATATATATTTATATTTTTGCTGTTTAATAATGCTGCACATTTTTTCCTTTCCTACTCCTTTTAATTATATATCTTTGTACTTTGCTCTTCAAGTGTTCAATAGATAATGATGCGGGGGTGGGCTGTGAGTGCTGGGGACAAAGATGCCTCGGAAATAGGTAAAGGGTGCTGACACTTCTTCCTTTACAATGAGATGAAAAGACAGTGAGAAAAACTCTAATTTTCTTTGGAATAACCATGAAGCTCAATGCTAACTGCAAGAACATTTCAGGCAAATATTCAAATTAGTAATTATTTCCTTGAGTTTTTGATCTTAGCCATTCTGATGGGTGTAAGATGGAATCTCAGAGTTGTTTTGATTTGCATTTCCCTGATGACTAAGGAGGTTGAGCATTTCTTTAAGTGTTTCTCAGCCATTTGATATTCCTCTGTAGAGAATTCTCTGTTTAGTTCCAAGCCCCATTTCTCAATTGGGTTATTTGGTTTGGTGGTGTTTAATTTCTTGAGTTCGTTATATATTTTTGATATTAGACCTTTGTCAGATGTAGGGTTGGTGAAGATCTTTTCCCAGTCTGTAGGCTGTCGCTTTGTTCTCTTGACAGTGTCTCCTGCCTTACAGAAGCTTCTCAGCCTCATGAGGTCCCATTTATTAATTGTTGACATTAAGGCCTGGGCTGTTGGTGTTCTGTTCAGGAAGTTGTCTCCTGTGCCAATATGTTCCCTGGAGGGGAGACCTAGTGGCACTCAGAGGAAGGACAGCACGTCACCGAGAAGAGACTTGATACCCTATGAGCATATACAGGGGGAGGTAATCCCTCTCAGGAACAGTCATAGGGGAGGGGAATAAGGGGAAAATGGGAGAGAGGGGAGAATGGGAGGATACAAGGGATGGGATAACCATAGAGATGTAACAAGAATAAATTAATTAAAAAAGTTAAATTAGTAATTATTTTCTATGAATCATTTCTAAATTTTAATGATACAGAAAAGCAAAACGTTATTAACTTTAGTACAACTTTCAATTTTTGAAGTAGCATTTAGAATATTTTAAGTAATTGTGTGTATGTGTTTGTATGTATCTTGACCCTGATGCTTAAATGGATGCTTACAAATAAGGTTGCTTATGGACAAAGCAAATGTCCTTGTTGTTTGGTGGAACATCCATTATATATATTCCCAGGAATGAGTGCTATAGCTGGGTCTTGATGTAACACTATTCTCACGTTTTTTGGCAAAAGTTCCGGATTGATTTTTATAGTACTTGTGCAAGTTTTTACTCCCACTGGCAATAGAGGCATCTTCTTTCTCCAAATCCTCAGCAGCATGTGCTGTCATTTGAGGTTTTGTTTTTGTTTGATTGTTGGTTTTGTTTTGTTTTGCTGGGTTTTTTATTAATTTGTGCTTTTTTTTTTTTTTGGTTTTTTTGAGACTGTGTTTTCTGTGTAGCCTTGGCTGCCCTAGACTCACTTTGTAGAACAGGCTGTACTTTAACTCACAGCAATCCCCCTGCCTCTGCTTCCTGAGTGCTGGGATTAAAGGCGTGCTCCACCATGTCCAGTCATGTCACTTAAGTTTTTTATCTTAGACACTCTGAGGGTCATAAGATGGAATCTCAGAGTTTTGCATTTTCTTCATCACTAAGAAAGACCTACCTAGATGTTGCTCAACTGAAGAATGGATAAAGAAAGTCTGGTACATTTTCACAATGGAATACTACTCAGCTATTAAAAACAAGGAAATCTTGAAATTTGCAAGCAAATGGATGGAACTAGAAATGATCATCCTGAGTGAGGTAACACAGACCCAGAAACACAAGCATGGTATATACTCACTTATAAGTGGATTTTAGCCCAACATAAATGTCCTATGAGATACATCTCATGGGGGGAATCAGGACAGATATTGAGACTCTCTGCTGGACTCTAGGAAGAACCCAGAGAGCGGTTGAAGGAATGGGAGGGTGGAACAACTCAGTGGGTTCAGGAGCCCCATAAGGAGACTATCAAGGGTGGTGGATAAGGCCCTAGGGAGTCCTACATAAGTTGTTGCTCCAAGGACAATGCATGCAGTGAACCTAGATTTAAAGAATGGACAGCCAATTCTCCAAGATTGTGAGGAGAGAAGGGACTGCCTCAGACATGAATTCTGGTATGCAGATTTGATCACTTCTCCTTGTTTGGGAGGCCCAGTGGGCACTCAGAGGAAAGTGAAACAGGCCTCTCTGGAAGAGACCTGATATGCTGTGGCCATATGGTGGGGGAGGAGATCCCCTCTGTCAGAGCTTGAGGGGAATAGACTAGGGTAGGAGGGTAGGAACAGGAAGATGCAAGGGAAAGGATAACATTCAGGATGAAATCTGAATAAATTTTGGTAAATTAAAATTTTAACAAATGAAAGTTATTACAAATTCACCATAATTTGCAAGAAGATAAGTTATCATATGTGGTATTAAATTTAAATGCTATAATTATATAAAGCTAATTGTATAATCCTAAAAATAACAAATGTGGAAATCAGTAATGCCTATCAATCTCATTTAACATCAATAATTTAAATAAATAATTGGCAAAATATAACTTTTATTTGAATTCTTAAAACATTATTTATTAACATTTCTGTATATAGACATTTCCACCCTGAAACAAAGAGACTTTTGGACATCTTATCCCCTCATCTTTGTAGAGATTAATTATTACATATAGTTTTCATTAGAATTATGTAGGCATATATGTATATTGTGTAGTTCATGTGTGAATGTAAGTATACAGATGCAAACACGTGGAGATTGTGTTTAAGCTTTCAGGAGTCATTTCTTTTTAGCTCTTACCAGGAATAAAACCCAAGTTTCTGGGCTTTCAGATAGAGCACCTTTACCAACTGAGACATTTGGCCTATAGGTAGAATTACTTCCTCAGATTCAGATACAACAATATTTCAATAATACGTTAGCACCACACTCTAAGATTTTTCTTGAGTTTGGTTTTCTCTATCACAAAATCATCTATGTGAGTATGTATGTATGTATGTATGTATGTATGTATGTATGTATGTATGTATATATGTATCTATCTATCTATCTATCTAAATATCTATCTATCTAATTATCTATCTATCTAACTATCATCTACCACTTACAAGGGATATATATACATATCTTATTATCCATCAACTATCAATAATCAGTTTTCTTATTGTCCAGCTATCTTTCTCTGTCTCTCATCTCTCTCTTTCTCTCCCCACTTTGCTTCTCTCTCTCTCTCTCTCTCTCTCTCTCTCTCTCTCTCTCTCTCTCTCTCTAATCATATAGCCTATATAGCCTTGTCTTTTTTGAAACAAGTGATGTAGATCAGGTAGGTCTCTAACCTGGAAATGCTTACCTATCTCTACTTCTGGGCTGCTGTACTAAAGGATGCACTATCCTGCTAGGACATAAAGCCATAAAGCCATTGATTTAATATCTTTTTTTTTTGAATGACTTTGTTATAGAAATCTCCTGGGTACAGTAATTACTGTGTCAGAAAACTTTGATGACTGGGACAAGCAATCAGTTGCAGGTGTGTATTAGATTTTTTTTGTGATAGAATGCTTGCTGGTGGTCTAAAAATGTTAATAAACATTTTCCAGACTACGGAGTTACCATAATATGATGTATACACTTTAGAAAATAAATGTTGTTATATTTTATAGATAGTAAAGTTATTGTTGAGGATTATAGGTATATTTTTAGCAGAAATCTGAGGAATTAAATAGCATGTGCACTAAGTTATTTTTACAGAATTCATTCTTCTTGTTTTCTTTTTCTTTGTTTCACTCCTTGACTTTAAATATCATAATGGGTTCTGCTGTACATGTTTAAATAACTAAGAATGTTATTTTCCATCTTAGTAACTCAGACACTCCAGGGCTCTAATTCTTCCCAGGTTCCTGTTTGTATATTAAGTTGACTCTTCCAGTAAAATATACCACATGTACTGAACTCTGACGTCTACGCACCCATGTGTTTCTTCAAAGACAGTACCTCACATGTCGATCCCTATGCCACTCTGAAACTGTCCCCAGATCCTTTTTCTGGCTTCTTTGAAAAGCCTTTGAAATGCCACATGTTAGCAAAGAAAACTCTGGGATGCATCACTGGATTACAAATTCCAGATGCAAGCAAGCTTCCTGTTGAAACTCAGGGACTGGAATCACAACATGCCATCCATCTTGGAAAGTAAGGCTGGGGGAAAAAATTAAAAGGAAATTAAGGGTAGATGAATCTCAAAATAGCCTTTACCAGAAAATCCTTATAAACCTTCTCAATCAATTGAATTTAGCATTACCTCCAATTACGATCTCATGGCAAAAGATCTCGATTAGAAATGGGTCTTGCCATTCGAACAATAAATAAAGATGGAGCAGAGACATTAAGATGTTTTTATGTTTAGATAGATGTTTTAAGTTGGTAATGATGAAATATGATAGCTATTGATTTACACTCAGAATTTTAGATGTACCAAAATGGGAAAGATGTGTTCATCAAGGCTGTCAAATACAAATAACGAAAACACTAAGAATGTAACTTTTCTTGATAACCTGCTATCCTTCCTCTGAGTGCCACCAGGTCTCCCCCTCCAGGGGACATGGTCAAATATGAGGCACCAGAGTATGTGAGAAAGTCATACCCCACTCTCCACTTAACTGTGGAGAATGTTCTGCCCATTGGCTAGATCTGGGTAGGGGTTTAAAGTTTACCGCCTATATTGTCCTTGGCTGGTGCCTTAGTTTGAGTGGGACCCCTGGGCCCAAATCTGCCTATCATAATGTTCTACTTGTAGGTTTCTAGGACCCTCTGGATACTTCCACTTTGCTATTCTCCCATGCTTCTCTCATCTAGAGTCCCAATAGGATGTCCTCCCCTCTGGCCCTGTTTCCTGGTAAGTGAAGGCTTTCGTGGGACATGCCCCTTGGGCTAGTATGTAGATATAAGTGAGTATATACCATTTGAGTCTTTCTGTTTATGGGTTAACTCACATATTCTGGTGCCTCATATTTGACCATGTGCCCTCGAGGGGGAGACCTGGTGACACTCAGAGGAAGGATAGCAGGTTACCAAGAAGAGACTTAATACGCTATGAGCATGTACAGGGAGAGGTAATCCCCCTCAGGAACAGTCATAGGGGAGGGGAATAAGGGGAAAATGGGAGGGAGGGAAGAATGGGAGGATACAAGGGATGGGATAACCATTGAGATGTAACAAGAATAAATTAATTAAAAAAAGAATGTAACTTTTATATAATTCCTGATTGTTTCATGGTTCTTCTTGGTATAGGTAGTTTATTTTATATATGTGTAATAATACAAATATATATGTGTATATATATAATATTTAATAAAAAAAGAAAAAAGATGGAGCAGAGATTGAGGGGATGGCCAACTTATGATTGGCCCAACTTGAGACCCACCCCATAGGAGAAAGCCAACTCTTGACACTATTAATTTTATGCTTACAGACAGATTTCCAGGATGTCTTCTGAGAGGCTTCATCCAGCAGCTGATGGAAACAGATGCGGTGACCCACAGTCAACTAATAGATGTAGCTTGGGATTCCTGTGGAAGGGTGGAAGAAAGAATCTAAGCAGATGGAGGGGGTAAGGACACCACAGGAAGACCTGCAGAGTAAGCTAACCTTGGCACGTAGGAGTTCACAGATACTGAATCACTAACCAAGGATTGGCTGGTGCATTGGCTGTAACTAGTTCCCCTAGCTTATGTATCAGATGGCAGTGGGGTCTTGATGTGGGTACCTGTGCTTAGTGCTGCTGTGACTTGATGTGCCAGGGGGAGTTGGTATCCATTGTAACTCTCTTCTTTTCCTCAGGAAGCAGGAAGATGATGGGACAGAAAGGAGAGGAGGGAGAGGGGCTGTGATCAGGATGTAAAATGAATAAGGAAATAAATTAATGGAAAAATATCTACCACAGTGGTTTTCTTTTTTATATATTATTCACATCAATATATTGATCACTATATATAGTATATATATACTATATAATATAGTATATTAGTACAGTTTCATAGTCAGAATTTCTGTTATAAAATTCTGTGTGCCACATTTTACCACAGAGAAAAATAGTTTCTCCATGCGTTTACTTTTACCATACCATTTTAAATTCGGTATCTTCTTGGGTTATTGGCAACCTTATTATCATTTCAACCAAAAGCAATTTCTTTAGCTAGTATTCCTTATGACGATTAAGTAATGTATTGGACTTTTATGTTATTCTGGGAAAGCATAAGCCCTTCAGTGCTGAAAGTGAGTTTTTCCAACTTTATTATTCTTGTTTGACAACTTTAATTTTCTAACGTAATTTTGGATATACCATTCCACTCTCTTCTAGTCTGTGACATGTCTACTGAGAAATCCACTGGAACGTTTAAAGAAACACCTCTCTGCATGAAGAACTAGTTCCCAAAGAGCAAATTTTATGAATTCCCATGGGACAGGAGACACATACACACACTATGTGTGCTGTTTTGGTTTTCTTCCTTCCTTCTTTCCTTCCTTCCTTTCTTTTATTTTGGTTCATCTGTTTGTTTTTGTTCTTCTGTTTTCTTTTGGCTATCTGTTTGTTTTCTCAAAGAGTATAATGTCCCAGGGTTGAGATGAGGAGGAGGCAAGGAAGGGCTGGGGAAATGTAAACAATTAAGGAAATATATTGTTTAAAATATGTATATTCAAGTATATAACATATATTAGATAATCTGATGAAGCAGTGAGTCTTTGTCACAGGTTGGTATTGATCATATTAATATGACTCCTTTTAATCTACTTTCAATTAATTTTATCTTAAAATCATTATTATCAGTATTAATAATACATCTAATTAATGTTGTTATTCCCAGTGCTTCATTAACATTTTAATGTGAAAAAGGACTTGAGCTATGTCTAATTCTGCAACAGCTAGCTATGTGTATCTTGACTGTAGTCCTCTTTTATGGAAGAAGAAAGTTCTCATAGCTCCCTATACAAATCCCACCCATTTATCATTTCTAGCTATTAATAATTTGTATCCATAGTGTAATAGAAAATTATGTGATTATTAACTTAAAACATCTATTTAGACCTAAAAAACTCTTAACCTCTAAACAACTAAGTTGATAATGATGAGATATGAGAGATATTGATTAACGTTCAGAATTTTAGATGCACCATGATAGAAAAGATGTTTTTCTCAAGGCTGCCAAATACAAATAGCCAAAGCACTAATAATGTAACATTTATTTAATTCATGACTGTTTCTTGGTTCTTCTGCTGTAGGTATTGTGTGTATGTGTGAGTGTGTGTGTGTGTGTGTGTGTGTGTGTGTGTGATATAAATTTGTATGTAAAAATAATTAATAAAAATTTAAAAGAAAAAATAAACTTATAGAACATAAAAAAGAAAAAAGAAAATGACAACTTTATAAAGACATCTCTTTGGAGTTTTAAAACAAGAATTTTAAGAACATTTTGCTGGGAATCATATTTAGTACTATATTTGGAAGCTCAAACAGTGGTAAGAGGCAGAGGACACTTGTGGATAATGAAATGAAAACAAGAAGCAGAGTTACTGTTCAGGAAAAAGAATATCTGCTAAGGCAGAGAGACCAGACTAAACAGTTTTAGTCTGTGCCAAGAAATTCAATGACTAAATATATAAAGATGACACTACATTCTATCTTATAACTGACTACTCTCTTTAAAATTATCTTCATGTATACTTTCAAAAGTACAAGAAAAGGTCTTTTGGAGATATCTCTGCCCCTAATCTCAAATTGTACTATAGAGCAACAGTAAAAAAAAAAAAAAAAAAAAAAAAAAAAAAAAAAAAAAAACCTGTTTGGTACTGGCATAGAAACAGACTGGTGGATCAAAAGAATCAAACCAAAGACCCAAAAATAAATCCAGAACCAATGGACAATTGATCTTTAACACATAAGCCAAAACCATACAATGGAAAAAAGACAACACTTCAACAAATTGTGCTTGTCTAACTGAATGTCTACATGTAGAAAAATGCATATAGATCCACATTTATCACCCTAAACAAAAGTCACGTCCAAGTGGATTATAGACCTCAACATAAAACCAGACACACTAAATCTGTTAGAAACAAAAGAAGGGGAGGGAGCCTTGAACTCATTGATAAAGGACACAACTTCCTGAACAGAACGCCAAGAGTTCAGGTTGTAAGATCAACAATTCATAAATGGGACATCATGAACTGAAAAGCTTCTATACGGCAAAGGAAACTGTAAACAGAACAAAACAACAGCCTACAGATTGGAAAAAAATCTTCAATAACCCTACATCCAACAAAGAACTAATATTCAAAATATTTAAATGACAGAAATTAAACACCAACAAGCCAAATAATCCAATTAAAAATCGGGTATAGAACTAAACAGAGAATTCTCCACAGAGAAATATCAAATGGTTGAGAAACACCTAAAGAAATACTCAACATCCTTAGTGATCAGGGAAATGCAAACAAAAATGACTCTGATATTCTCTGTTACACCTCTCCGAATGGATAAGATAAAAAAATCAAGTGACAGCACATGCTGGCGAGGATATGGAGAAAGGAGGACACTCCTGCATTGCTGGTGGGAGTGCAAACTTGTACAACCACTTTGGAAATCAATCTAGCGCTTTCACAGAAAATTGAGAATAGTGATACCTCAAGACCCAGCTATACTACTCCTGGGCATATAGTGGAAATATGTTCCCATGGACATTTGCTCAACTCTTTGTAGCAACTTTATTCATAGTAACCAGAATCTGGAAACAGTCAAGATGTTTCTCAATTGAAAATGGGGAAATAAACAGTGGTACATTTTCACAATGGAATACTACTCAGATATTAAAAACAAAGAAAACTTGAAATTTGCAGGCAAATGGATGGAACTAGGAAAGATCATGCCCTCTGAGGTAACCTAGACTCAGAAAGACAGTCATGGTATATGCTCATTTATAAGTAGGTATTTTCTATATAATACAAGATAACCATATTACAATTCATAGACATAAGGAAGCTAAGTAACAAGGAGGACCCTAGGGAGAATGTTAATGCCCATTCAAAAGGAAAAATAGAATAGATACCCTAAAAATTGAAGAGAAGGAGTAGAACAGGAGCCTACCATAGAGGACCTCTGAAAGACTCCACCCAGTTGGGATCACAGCCAAACTTTGGGGCAGAACTCTGGGTGACTTAGGGAAGAGTTAGGGAGTAGGAG
>OU015748.1:13360932-13405088 GCA_907169655.1 Acomys percivali
GTATTCTATTTAATTTGTAGTACACATTATTTTAAAAAACAAACATTTTCAGTGGACTAACAATATTAATAAAGGTATAAGTGAAAATTTTTTGTTTCATTTGATAAAATTAATCAGGACTTGGAACCATTTATCATGCAATGCAAAGGGTTATTAGCTTCCCGGGAAAATGGGGCAAAAAAAAGTCTTAACTACTCTTTTGCTGGTACTTAAAACTGTCAAAATGAAATTTACAGTCATGGTTCTGCATGAAACTTTTACTCTGCCTTGCAATTTATCTTATCTAACAAATGGCAGCCACATATTGGTATACTGTGGGCAAGTGGTATGGGGAATGTTATTTCTCAAGTGCAGATAGAGTGACAATCTCTGGTTTGGAGAAAAGCAAATCAAGGCTTCCATCAGCAATTTTATTTTTTGTGGAGTCAAGATCTACAACCACATGTACATTCTTATATTGCAGAAAGGGTCCATTAAGGAAACTTGGCCATTTAGAGACAAGAACCAAGTTTTCAAAATAGTCAGAGAGTCCAGTTGAGTAGGAGTCTTGAACTATCACTTACTCTTATCTTATTGCTGAATAAGTTTCTCAAATAAAAGGTTATCATTTTGTCATTCTCTAAGTACAAATTTATCATATTTTCACACAGTATTAACTTTGGTCATTAAATTAAGAACATCCATTCAATTTTACCCTCAAGAACCCTATGAAATAAGTAACATGGTATTCTCATTTAATTTGAAAAATAAACAGTCAGTGGGAAGTCATGGAGGCCACAAAGTTGCAAGTAACAAGGCTAGAATCCTAGAGTCTATAATTATAATTTTTATCTTGTAATTTGCTCATTAATAAAATTATATTTCTGTTATATTAAATAGGATGTAAACTAACACATGCTTCATGGTACACTGTAATTTTATCTCCTCCAACACTATATTATGCTATACTGTACTTGATGAGACTTTTGGTTTAATAAATCTCTCATTGCTTCCTTATAGTTTAAAATCATACAACATGTTCTCTACTTTTGAAATGTAAGAAAACAATGGAATTTTAGCTTGGGATTATTCTTGGGCTCCTAACAATGGGTAGTATGTGTTTCCATTTTTTGGCTGCTTGTGGGGCCCTTTTTTGTGCAGTGTTAAGTTTATATCATCAGGAAGTCGGCTGTTTTATGAAAGTAAATAAAGGAGCAGTTTTTCTGGGTGAGGGGAGAGTAGATATATGAGGAGGGGGTACTGTGAGGAGCTAAGGGAGGAGAGGCTGTCAGAATCTATTGTATGAGAGAAAAAAAAGAATGAAATGTATAGAACATGCTCTTGCTTTCTAGACAGAGTTAATTTAATTTACTGTAAAAAAAAAAAAAGAGTGCACTAGTACCTGTGTGATGGCTCAGTGAGGAGGGCATTGCTAGCAATCCTAATGATCTTTGCTCAATCACAGGGATGCACATGGTGTCAGGAGAGGACCACCTTATTCACTTTGTTTTATGACCTCTACTGGAACACCCTTGCAATCAAAAGTGCTGCTGGGGTTGGTACCAGAGAAAACAGGAGACCTTGTAATACAGTATATTACAATTACTTATTCAATGAGAGAAACATTACAGCAAAAAAAATTCCAATTTGTGCATGTTATATTTCATGTTAAAATCATGTATTTATCTAATGTTCAGGCCATTATAATCAACCTTGTAAAATTAATACGGAATCATTTATTCAGAAGTATACTGGTTATCACTCACTATATATTTTCAGACAAGGCACAAAAGAATGTCAAAATCTCATTAACTCACATTAAAAAATATCCAGTGCAAAACAACATTTCTTATGAGACCATTTTTCACCTTGACTTAATTTCATCATTTCCAAATTACAAAATCTGCTAGTTACATACAAATGTTTGATATTATTGTCTTACAGTGATTGTTTTATATAATGATGCATAGTCATATTCAGAATACAGATTCGCCAGGAATCACCCACATGTGATTGTACTGTGACAAAGATATAAGTGGTAAGTAATGTGTCCAATTTCCTCTCTCTGTATAAGATGGTCTATCAATATTCTTTCCCATTTTCACCTTCCCAATGACTGCCATATGGCCCACATGATGAATACTTAGACTGGGTGATTTAAAAACATTCTACAGAGATTATGAATGACACAGCCAAGTAACTGGACTCCAGATAATAATTTGAAATAAATAAGGCTCAAGTTGTATTTGGCAGAGGTATCACTTTACTTTTTAAGCCATTTATTTAAGCCATAATATTCATTTATTATATCTTATGTTAAAAATTGATCACCAATTAAATATGCTAATGAAAGTAACCAAGATGTATAATGGTTTAATATGAGTAATTAAATGTGAAATATTCAATTGAGGTAAGCTTTAAAGTAATGGAAAGATCTGCATGCTATTGGAAGAAAAAGATAATCATTAATTGTATGAAGTTATGAATATGACTATTGAGCAACCTAAAAAATAAACTTACATTTATATTGTCTCTCTCTCTCTCCCTTCCTCTCTTTCCATCCATCCTGCCATCTCTCCCTTTCTCCCTTCTTTTGGTCTTGTTCTCTCACTACCACTTTGTTTCTATCAAGAAGACAAATATTGTAAGGACTGCACTCCTAGGATGTACAGGCTCTAACAATTATAAATTTGCTTTGACCACTCTTGGAGGTCAAAGGAAAAATGAAGGATGACCAAAGGACGGATGCAGTTGTGAATCCACTGAAATATTTCAATAGGCTTTGATTTAAGCGTTTGAGAAATGTCCCCAGTTGTGGCTGTCCCAGTTCTCTGCTTAGGGATTATAAGCTTGTCTTATTTTTCTCTCACATCTCTTTCCAACCGTTAGTCAATGACTTCCTCTCCTCCCTAAAGCTGGGGAATACACTAATGCATTTTGTGTTCTTCCAGATCATCAGTTTTCAAGCTGTGAGTTGTCACCTCTGTAGGGGGTCCAATGACTCTTTCACACGGGTCACCTAAGGCCATGAGAAAACACAGATATTTACATTTTGAATAATAATTGTAGCAGAATTACAGTTATGAAATGGCAATAAAAATAATGTGGCTTCCTGTCACCATGTGAGGAACTGTATTAAAAGGTCACAACATCAGGAAGGTTGAGAACCATTGTTCTAGATATTCCTTCTGGAGAGGTTTCCTAACCGCCACAACAGCATCTCAGTACTCGGGTCAAATATACTGGATTGATTGTTCACAAACCACAGGGTTCTATCCTCGGAGGAGAAAGAGTGGCAATAGGACCTATAAAATTGAGGCAAACCAGGGCACACAACGCAAAAATACTAGTTCCAGACATGGCTTTATTTATTTAGTTAGTTATTTTTAATTTTAATTTATTCAAATTACATCCCAAGTGTTATCTTCTCACTTTATTTATTTATGAATTTATTTATTTATTTATTTTACATCCTGGTCATAGCCACATCCCTCCTCACCTCTGAGTTCCACTCTCCCTCCCTTTTCCCCATCCCTCTTCCCAATTGCTCAGAAATGGGGAAAACGCATTCCCATCTATGCCAGATCATCAAGTTGAATCAGGACTGAGTCCTCTTCCACTGTGGCCTAGTAAGGCAGTCCCATGGCACCGGGGGGTGACGGGGTGGGTGGGCGGAGAGTAACTGAAAAGATGGCAAGAAAGTCAGTGTTACAGCGGCCCGGCTTCCCTTATAAGAGGACCCACATGAAGCCTGGGCTTCTCTTATCAGCGACATGTTTGTAGGGGCTGAGGTCCAGTCCATGAAAAGTCTTGGTTGGTGCTTCAGTCTCAGCAAGTCCCCTCTGAGCCCTGGTTAGTTGGATCTGTTGGTCTTATTGTGAAGCTCCTGACACTTTCAGGTCCTTCTCTCCCTTCCCTCACTTTCACACAAGGCTCCCTACTTACCACCCAATGATTGGTTGTGAGTCTCAGTTCTGTTTCAAGGCACTGCTGGGTGGAGGCTATCAGAGACCAACTCTGCTAGGTTCCTGTCTGTACTCATAGCAGAGTATCCTTATCAGTGTCAAGGGTTGGCTCTTTCCCACGGAATGGGTCCTGAGTTGGCCAGGGTCTTGGGTAGTACATTCCCTCAATATCTGCTCTATCTTCTCTATCTTCATCCCTATACATCTTGTAGGCAGGATAAATTTGAAGTCAGAGATTATGAGGGTGTGGTGTATGTCCTGCTTTCTTATCTCTTTTTAACATATGCATCATTATCTCGTGGGTATACATGAGGGTGATAATAAGACCACATCTCAGACATTAATTCCATCAAGTGAACAACTCTGAAGATGAATATAGAGTTTTAATTAAAATGGGTTATAATTCTCCATAGCTGCAGCACATATCCTGAGTGATCTTAGAGTTCTCTCATCATAGGTAGGGATATTAAAGGATCATTAAGAGAAACTTCTGATCAAGAGATTAGCTCTGGCTTGCACCACAGAAAAACAGCATTTCATGTAGGACAATGTATACCTTGCCCAGGTCATGCTCCTACAGAGGGTTGCTCCATCCTAGGAAGATGGGTTCATCCTATACTACGCTAAGCACAATAATTATTTCTTTTCTGAGATATTGTACTTTATTTTCCCAGAATTCCTGCTCTTTAATTCAACCTGTTATACAGCATAAGCACTTGGAGTTATCTTTAATTACTCTGAAAAACATAACTTTTCCTTTTTTTTCTATATCCCTTGCATTAATTCTTCTTCTAACTTCCATATTTTATATTTTCTCTAGACCCCCCCCCCTTGCTGTGTCATTGCCTGCCACCATGCGGCTGATTTTTGTGCTTACTTCACTCAAATATTTTTTTTTCTCTAAATTTTGTTCTCTAGGAAATTGCTGAGATTTACAGATTTCATGTCCTACCAAACAAAATTAGCTTTGAACTTCCAAAAATATTTAGGTTGAGTCATTGTTATTATTAAAACCAATGCATCACAAAAAGTTTAGTAAACAAGTTTGGCAGTGTCAACATTCCAAAGATAGTGGAGATTCATAATAAGTATTGCAGGTAGATTATAAAATATTTAATATATATCTAGTCAAGTGGTATTGTATGACTGCTGGCATCTCATTGTTCCAACATGGAGAGAAATGGTACAATTTTCTGTTTATGACTATCTGAGGTACTCCTAACTGATCACATTTCCAGAATATCTTCTTTCTTTTACATAATGGGATGGAATAATATGCCTAAAGATTTGTTTGTTTGTTTGTTTTTCATTTCTAGTTTTCCAACTACTTTTTCCCAGTTACACTTCTATATATGAAAACAAACAGAATATATATTTTCAAAATTAAAATACTCTTTTGGAAAACTATGGTACACGCAAAGAAATAATTTGCTTTTAAATGAGATAGTGTTCCTACCTAAAAAATATTGAATGACAAAATATTTTATTTTATAAAAAGAAAAAGTCATAGCATATATCCATGCTCTATCTGCTAGAAGGCTATATTAGTGACAGAAATCATTAGTACTGTTTCTGACATTTAATCACATATTATAATACTAATATTGAAAAGGAAATAAAATACATTATTGTAGAAATTATGATTTTGCCAATTGTTCTAATTATGTAATCTGTTCTTGCCAGTTGTTTGATATGCCAACCATTTCCCACAAATTGAACAAATTAAATCTTGCTAGGAAAAAATTTTTAACATACCATGTAATATTTTATTTTAAATTTCTATTCACCAGAAACAATATACTTTCAACATAGTATAAGAAATTCTCAAAAATTAGGTTTAATAGGAGTCTGTGTGGGTCAGTCTGAAATGCTGGACCAATTGGGATCAGAAGCATTCTACAATGCTGTCTTGGAACTTTCCTGTTCTGATGGATAACAGCAACTGTGATACCTGGGGTTGGAACATGAAGGGTACAGGATGTCAGTATCCAGTATGTTGAGATGAATTATTCCTGTGAGGTCTGATCCAGCATCAGTTTCCAGTTATTTTTTTGGAAAAATATAATTTCTCACAAGCATTATACAGTTATAAAATTATAATTGTATGAGTTATGTGTGATGCACAAAACAATTAAGGATGTTTCTCTGCTCATTGTACAAGCAAAAGTAAGACATCTGCAAATCTTCCTTCATGCCATACTAAGAATGGACTATAGAAGAAAATTGAAGTGAATGCATAATACAGACAATTCTACTTCTATGTATATAAACAAGGAAAATAAAAACTATTGTCCCATAAAAGTTTATAAACAAAAATATAGCATAGATTGTATTCATAGCCTTTAATAGAGACAACACAAATATACATGAGCAAATATGCAGGAGGAGTAAGCAAATGTGGTTGCCATGTGATGCAAATAATACCAGCAATAAAATTATAATGAGCAGATTGGAGCTCAAAAAAAAAAAAAAAAAGAATCATGAAAATATTTTCTTACTTGTAATAATATAATCACAGAAGGCCTCTTACTACAAAAACTTACTTATATTTAATATCCAGACAAGGGAAATCTACTGACCCTTAAAGTGGGTGAGAGTTTTCTTAGTTGTTATGAATTCTGTCCATAATGGTAGACATAGGATCAAGTTGAGCAGTTCCAAGAAGCACACAGAGGGTTTATGTCTGAGAAAATGAAAATACTCTAATCTTAATAAGCAATGATGAATGAACAATACTGTACCTATCACTATCATCAGAATTGTAACTTATTCCCCTTAAGATTTAACACACCACAATGCTAAGTGAAGCTGCAATTAGTGGAAAACATCCAAGGAAGATCTTTGACCATATTTGAACTTTTTTTTTTTTTTTTTTTTTTTTTTTTTTTGGAGATAGAGTCTCCCTGTATTAGCCTTGCTGTCCTGGACTCACTTTGTTAACCAAGCTGCCATTGAACTCCCAGCAAACCGCCAGCCTCTGCCTCCTGAGTGCTAGGATTAAAGGCATGCGCCACCACAGTCAACCTACATTTGAACCTTTAATTCAATAAAAAAAAAAAAAAATCTGGAAACATTTCTCTTGACTAAGTTTCCTAAATTTTTTTAAGTTCTATGTTCTACATCTAGGTATGATAACGGGTTATATTCACCTCATATGCAGGTTTAGCAGAGCTGGTTAATGAGCAACATGGCAAAAGGTAACAAAATGAGAGACTAGATCAGTAAAATACTATAGAAAGAACTGCAAATGGATGATACCTGTCATGTCATTGGCTGATATATGCGAAGGAGATCGATAACTGTGGTTAGAATAGCAGCCAGTAAAGCATAGGCAACCATGTCTATAAAAGTTATTGCATAAAATATGCTCCCATGTTTACCACTATAGTAGAAGTGCAAAGATAAGAATTATATTTCACTGACCATAAACTTAGTAAGCATAAAAAGAAAAACACTTAAATTATTAATTTACTTTTAAGCAAAGTACTTCCATCATATCTAATAGAAAAACATCTAAAACACATTTCAACTTTATTTAAATGCACTGCAAATGACCCAGATCAACATTCTGAAAGTTAAGTAGATTCTCTGGCCTCCTAATAGATTTTTAGTTGCAAATCCTCAGTATCCATGTTTCTGCCTGAGTGAACAATACGTCAGAGATAAAATATTAAATAGCCTAAATATTAAATACACGGTTCCTCCAAGGACATATATTACAACACAACGAAGAGAAAGATAAGAGAAAGTGAAATTTTTCCTGCTGGTATTCAACTTTTCTCTTTGGCATGCTTCATAAAAAATTGTTTACTTAAGTTGTTTAGATCACAGATAAATTTTATAAATACAATACTCTGTTGATTTGCTTCTTGTCATTTGTGATAAATAAATAACCATATATACTGTAGCTAGCCGTAGTTTTTGATGTTATCAAACAGACTTTGTAGGTGTTATGAATCTATTGCACACACCAGTTTTGGCTATTTTCATGATATTTGCCAGGAACTGAGGTATGGTGAATCCATGACTCTGGCATAAAGAAGATTAAATTAAAATATGTATGCAATTCATTTACTGTCTCAAAATAGCTAGTTGTGTTCATTTGAGGAGATATAATATTAATATTCTTTTTTCATGAAATTGAATTATAGTTTATATGTATTATATAAAGGCCATTGTTAACCCTCACCTTTATTGTTAGTATATTGGTCATAGAGTCAGGTAGTAATCTTAAGGTAAGCAACAATAATATTAAATAAATTATCTCAGCCTCAGAAATGAGCCAATGTATGTGATTGCCCCTTAGCAGTCTTAGTAATTTACAGGGATACATGATATGATTCTAGAAGTAACTCTTCCTAGTAGGGTAGAGGACACTAATAGAAAAATGAGAGATGATGCTAAGGAAATATGTACAGTACATTATATGAAACTGATAAGTAAATTTAATATTTAAAAACTCACCGGTCAAGACTCTGACATGAACTCTGGTGCCCCATATTTGACCACATCCTTGAGGTGGAGAGATCAGGTGGCACTCAGAGAAAGAATAGGCAAGCTGCCAAGATGGGACTTGATAGGCTGTGACCATATGGTGATGGAGGAGGTCCCCCTCTGTCACAGTCATAGGGGAGGAGGATAGTGTGAAAGAGGGAGGGAGGGAGGAATGGGAGGAGACAAGCAAGAGGATAGCAATTGAGACATAATCCACATAAACTAATAATAAAAAAGTTAAAAAAAAAACATATGAGCAAAATTTATCCAAAATGAGCAATTCATATGAAATGAAAAATATTCAAAGAGATTTGCTTTTAATTTTACTCTAAAGCAGAGATTAAAGAAGTTAATGAACACACATCTTAAAAAAATAAATAAGAAAACTTTTTAAAAGTAATATTTTAAAAATTACAAGAATATTTCTTTGAACTGAATTTAGAAGGAACCACATACCTTAGGAATGGTGAGGAAAAATTCTGCTTTCATGTTTCTCTCTAACTCAATAATGTGAAGTCAAGGTAGATTAGATTCCTGTCAATTGCCCTATGTTGCATTTTGTAAACATTCTCATATAAATTCTGTGTTGGTTTTGGTCACTGTAACAAAATACCTTAGAAAATCAAATTATAGTCTGAAATACTTTGGCTAATAGGTTTAGCAGGGATGGTACAGTAAATAGCTTAAGTGACTAATAAGGATTGTTTTAAAGATATTTCCTGTGTCTTGGTCGCATAACCTTCCTTCTACTCTTAGGGTTTCAGCCACTGTACTGTCTAAGTGATCTATGCAATTTTCACAAACAAAATACTTAGCATGCAATTCAGAACATGTCTTAAAGCCATGAACTATGACACGGATCCACAGACTTAGACATTTCTCAGTGACAATTGCTCGAAATTTCTGAGACAATGAACTCATGTAAAAGTTTCCTTCTTGATGGACCCTGCAATTCACCTGGAAAGCACACTATAGGTAGCACTGCTGGTATCGGAGCTGGTGATCAGGCTGAAGGGGGGCCACAGCAAGAAGCTGGCTCTTCTCCTTAATGAATGTGGCATTGGATGAGGTAGCTTCCCAGTGCTGAAGAACTTGCTCTGGTGGAATGTGTGCAGGAGAGATGGCATGCTGACCAGGTCTTATACTACCCAGACCCAGATCCAGGGCTTTGTGGTGGCACACCACATCGATGAATTTCTGGAGCAAATGAAGAATCTGTTGCTATAGATCCAAAGCTGCAGGATCTGCGTGACACAGAGCAACAACAGGATATCCAAGAGGAGTTTCAGTGCGTATCCAGTATTGACAGTGTAGAGAAGCCAGAGACATCGAAGCAGACTAATGTGTCATTGCAATGAATGTTTATAAGCAAAGAAATGTGGTCAAAGGGGTATACTGTGGGACACACTACAACTTACACCACTAGATTTCTTTCTTTCTTTCTTTCTTTCTTTCTTTCTTTCTTTCTTTCTTTCTTTTTTTCTTTTGGGATATAGGTTGCAAAGACAAGGACAAATAGATGAGTGGATTTGTGAGGCATGAGGTGTAATTTATAAAGAATCAGCTAAAAGGTAAATATAGAAACTGATTCCTCCTTATAAGTGGTTTGTCTCAGGTATTTCATCAACGTGATAGAAAAATGACTTGTAAAAGCAAAGTTTTCTTTTAGGTCATGGTGTATGAGCTGCTGGCCACAGTTATTTCCCTCCTTGTTTCTTGGTATGTGATGGTACATAAAGACAAGAAAGTGTTATGGAGCACAATTTTCAGTAAGTGTTATGATTAATATGGGAGTATCTTATTTCATACTTGTTTAGACACTTTCTTTCAAAATCCAACGTGTCATTTTTAAACGTTGTTAATAAAATTAAATTTACTGAGTTTATTCATATACCATGATTGGACTGCTTAACTGATGGAGTCTGAAGTTCGATAAAATAAGTGTTCTTTACTTTGAAAATAGAATTAACCAAAATGATAGTTCATATATAGATAATATTTCATATACTTTTCTTTCCTCTCTTTCTGACTATTCTTCCTAGTAAACTGGGGTTATTTTAAAGAAAATAGAAAGAACTTTAAAAACTAGATATAACAAACTTGAATATTCAAATGAAAAATGGTATACAAATCTAATGAAAATTCTCAATAGAAAAAAATCTCAAATGGCTGAAAAACACGTGAAGAAATGATGAATATCTTTAGCTATCAGGGAAAAGGAAATTCCATCTTATATCTGTTTATAGTTGGCTAAGATCAATAACATGAATGACAGCTCATACTGGTGAAGATGTGGAGCAAGGAAGAACAGACCTCCATTGATAGTGTCAGGGCTAACTTGTACCGCCACTATAGAAATCAGTGTGACAGTTCCTTGGAAAATTGGCAATAAATCTATCCTAATCACCAGTTATAATAATCTTGGGCATACACCCAAAGGACACTCCATCCTACCACAAGGATTCTCTCTTGGGTGTGTTAGTTGTGGCTATTATTTATAATAGCCAGAAAATAGAAACAACCTAATCCCTCAAACAAACAATGGATAAAGAAAATCTGTATATTTACACAAAGTACTATCAATCAGGTGTTTTAAAATGTCAACATGATGTGTGCAGGTGAATGGATACAACTAGAAAATAATCATCCTAAATATGGTAATCCAGACTCAGAAAGACAAGTACAGTATGCATTTACTTATATAAGGACACTAGCTACTAAACAAATAATACAAGTTACAATATACAGACCCAGAGAGGTTAGGTAAAGAACAGTGCTCTTAAGTGAGCACAATGACCTCCCTAGAAAGAAATAGAATAAAATTTTCTAGGTGGACTGAGGGCAGGTGGGAGCAGGAGCGGAAGGAAGCAGGTTGTAGGGGTTAGAGGTAATGTATTTAGAGAAAGTCAGATGAAATTGGGGAAAATTTGGGAGATTTTGTGTAAACTGAATGAAGTGGAAACTTCCTGAAATCTATGAGAGTGGCCCTCGTGAGGATCATTTGGTTCTTGTCTCTCATAGACTTGCTTTCTGAAGAAAAAAGGAGATGTAGTGGATCTGTGGTAGAAGGGTGTGGAATGACCTAGAAGGAATGCAAGGAGGGGAAATGGTGCTCGGATTTACTGTATGGCAGAAAAATCTACTATCAATAAAAAATAAATACATAAGGAGTAGCAGCTTTCAGCGGAGTTTGTGCAGGGTTCAGAAATTACGGTTGTCTTAATCACTCTTTCTTTGCTGTGATGAGATACCATGACCACAGCAACACTTACAAGGGGAAGCACTTATTGTGGGCTCGCTTATATTTTCAGACATTTAGTCCATTATCATCACGGCTGGCAAGATGTTTGCACACAAATAGGCATAGTTCTAAAGAAGATGCTGAGATTTATATATATGGATCCACAGGCAGCAGAAAAAGAGTAAATAACTGAGCCTGTCTTGAGCTTTTGACATCTTCAGTGGCACATTCCCCCCTTAAACACACACACACCCTTTTATAAATAGAGTCATTCCCTAACCACTGAAATAAATGAGCCTATGAGTGTCATACATAACTGGAATCACCACACATATTTTCATAATAAAAAGCTTTCAAGTACCAATGAAGAAGCATAGACTTCTAAATAATTATACAGTCATCTCTAATATCGTGACTCAATGAAGATCTTGTAAATGCCATTATGCTCAGTCTTCATGTGGGGCCTCTAGTAAAAGTAATGGTGTCAGTCTCTGACATGAACACTGTTGCCTCCTTTTCAGTCACTTCCCTCTGGTGGGACTGCCTCAACAAGCCACAGGGAAAGAGACAAGCGCAGTCCTTGCAACCTGATGAGCTGGTGATGGATAAGTAAGAGCACTATCTTTTCTGGGGAATGTGGGAGAGGGAAGGGGAGAGAAAAGGAGGGTGGGACTGGAACATGATGCTAGATAGGACTATTACTAGAATGTAAAGCAAATAAATAAATAAATTAATTAAAAATAATGCAATGGTCCATAAACCAACCACTTTCCATGTGGTGGTAAGAAGAAGGTATAATCTTTTGTGTTGGGGTGAAAAGTTCTCTGGATATCTGTTAGATCCATTTGATTCATGACATCGGTTAGGGTCATTATTTCTTGGTTTAGTTTCTGTTCTGTTGACTTATTCTTTGATGAAAGTGGGGTGTTGAAATCTTCTACTATTAATGTGTGGTGATTAATGTGTGGCTTACGCTTTATTAATATTTCTTTCACAAATGTGGGTTCCCTTGTATTGGATTATAGATATTCAGAATTGTGATGTCATATTGGTTGACTTTACCTTTAACGAGTATGAACTGTGCTTCCTCAGAACCTGGAAACAATCAAGATGTCCTTTAACTGAAGAATGGATAAAGGAACTGTGGTACATTTACACTATGTAATACTATTCAGCTATTAAAAACAAGGAAATCTTGTATTTGAAGACAAATGAATGGAACTAGAGATGAACACCCTGAGTGAGTTAACCCACATGGAATATACTCACTTATAATTGGACACTAGCCCATCAGAGATGTCCCCTGAAGAGTCATCACTTAGTCAGAGATTGGGATATATACTAGAATTTCTTATTGGGATTCAGGATGAGAAAGGTAAGGAATAATGGGGAAATAGAAGTATCCAGAATGTCCTAGCAACCTACAAGAAGACCATCAAGGCTGATGGATCTGGACCCAGGGGAGTCTTCTCAAACTACTGTATCAACAAAGGGCAATCCATGTGATAAACCTAGAACCCCATCCATATCTAGCCAAATAGACATCACATTCTCCACAATTGTGTGGAGAGTGGCGAGTAACTTAGTCATGAACTCTGGTGCCACTATTGGACCTCTTCTCCTTTGTGGGGACACCTGGTGACACTCAGAGGAAGAGCAAGCAGGCTACCAAGAATGAAAGAGGGAGGGAGTGGGGAATGGGAAGATATAAGTGAGGAGAAAATATTTGAGATATAAAATGAATAAATTACTTAAATAAAAATAATTTTAAAATTGCATTTATATTTCATACATAGAGACATACTCAAATTCATAAGGAAAAACAAAAACCAAAGGTACAGTCCATAAAAATCCATTTATGGATATAATTCTGGTGATATAATTCATTCTTTATAAAAAGTTAGTTGTTGAATGTTTTTAAGGGTATTGCAGATTTTAAACATTAATCAACTATGCAGAATGAACAGTTAATCTTTTAATAAGGTATTTTAATAAAGAAATTATGTTTTAAATTAATTATCCTTTATTGTGAAAATAATTTCATATTGCTGTCTTTATTAATTTCAGGCATTATCAGTTTACTAAATTGACATTGTAGACCAACAGTAATTTTACAACACAGGAAGAAAATAAGCATTGCAGAGCCATTTTCAGAAGCAGGAAGATCAATCCAGGCTACAAGGTCCAGACCAACCTGTAAATCATAGAAAGAAATTACCTATAGTAAAAGAGAAAAAATTGACTTCTTCCTTTCCCATTTAGATCCCTTTGATCTCCTATCGATGTCTTATTGTTCTGGAGGAGATAGTGGGTAGCCTTTTCTGGTCCCCAATTTTAGAAGAATTTCTTGAGTATCTCTCCATTTAATTTGATGTTGGCTATTGCCTTGATGTATATAGCTTTTGTTATGTTTTGGTATGTGCCTTGTATCCCCAACCTCTCCAACCTTTAAACATGAATGGGTGTTGGATTTTCTCAAATGCTTTTCCTGCTTCTAAAGAGATGATCATGTGGTTTTTTTCTTTTAGTTTGTTTATATGGTGGATTACATTGATGGATTTCCGTATATTAAACCATCCCTGCATGCCTGGAATGAAGCCTATCTGGTCATGATGGATGATATTTGAAATGTTCTTGTATTCATTTTGTGAGTATTTTATTGAGTATCATTGCATCTATGTTCATAAGAGAAATTGGTCTGAGGTTCTCCTTTTTTGTTGGGTCTTTGCGAGGTTTAGGTAACAATGTGACTGTGGCCTCATAGAAAGAATTTGGTAAGGTTCCAGCCATTTCTAATTTTTGAAATAGCTTGAAAAGTATTGATATTAGTTCCTCTTTAAAGGTTTGATAGAATTCTGCACTGAAGCCATCTGGCCATGGGCTTTGTTGATTGGGAGTCTATCAATGATTGCATCTATTTCTGTAGGAGAAATAGAATGATTTAATTTGTTTATGTGATCTTTATTCAATTTTGGCAAGTGGAATCGATCAAGGAGTCAAATTATCCCTATTTGCAGATGATATGATAGTGTACATAAGTGACCCCAAAAATTCTACCAGAGAACTACTACACAAGATAAATACATTCAGCAAATTGGCTGCATACAAAATTAACACAAAAAAAATCAGTAGCCGTTTTATATACAAATGACAATAATACAGAGGAAGAAAATAGGAAATCTACACCCTTCACATTAGCTACAAGTAATATAAAATATCTAGGAGTTACTCTAACCAAGCAATTGAATGACTTGTTTGAAAAAACTTTAAGTCCTTGAAGAAAGAGATTGAAGATGACTTGAGAAGATGGAGCGATCTCCCTCTTTCATGGATTGGAATAATTAATATAGAAAAATGGCCATCTTACCAAAAGCAATTTACAAATTCAATGCAATCCTTATCAAAATACCTAGACAATTTTTTAAAGACATTGAAAGGGCAATTCTCAAATTTATATGGAAAGAAAAAAAAACCAGAATAGCTAAAATAATCTTATACAATAAAAGATCCACAGGAGAAATCTCCATACCTGATCTCTAGCTGTACTATAGAGCAATAGTAATTAAAACAGCACGGTAGTGGCACAGAAATAGGCTGGTTGAGCAATGGAATCAAATAGAAGACCCAGATATGAATCCACACACATACAGTCATTTGATTTTTGACAAAGAAGCCAAATATATTCAATGGAAAAACGATAGCATCTTCAACAAATGGTTCTGGTCTAACTGGATATCTACATGTAGAAAAATGCAAGTAGACCCATATTTGTCACCATGCACAAGACTCAAGTCCATGTGGATTAAAGACCTCAACATAAAACTAGAGACACTAAATCTGTTAGAACAAAAAGTGGGGAAGAGCCTGGAACACATTGGTGCAGGACATAACTTCCTGAACAGAACACTAATAGTCCAGGCCTTAAGGTAAGCAGTTAATAAATGGGACATCATGAGGCTGAAAATGGACAGCCTACAGACTGGGAAAAGATCTTCATCAACCCTACATTTGACAAAAGTCTAATATCCAAAATATATAAAGAACTCAAGAAATTAAATACCACCAAACCAAATAACCCAATTGAGAAATGGGGCTCAGAACTAAACAGAGAATTCTCAACAGAGGGATATCAAATGGCAGAGAAACACTTAAAGAAATGCTCAATGTCTTTAGTCATCAGAGAAATGCAAATCTAAACAACTCTGAGATTCCATCTTACACCCATTAGAATGGCTGAGAACAAAAATTCAAGTGACACCACATGCTGAGGGAGGGTGTGGAAAGAGAGGAACACTCCTTCATTGCTGGTGGGAATACAAATTAGTACAACCACTTTGGAAATCTATCTGGCACTCTCTCAGAAAACTGGGAATAGGGCTTCCTCAATACCCAGCTATTTCACCCCTTAGAATATACCCAGATGAAGCTCCAGCAAATAACAGGAACATATGCTCAACTAAAAGAGTATTTTTAATTAACATTAAAGCAACCAGAACAGCAGAGCTCTCTAACTCATAAGCCCCAAATAGTTGAGAGTGCAGGTGGGCAGGTATGCTAGCCCAAGGACCCAGATGATAAATCACCAAGAATGCAGAGCTAGGAGGCAAAGGCCTATTGAGTGTTCCAGGGACCGGCTGGCTGTAAAAGATAGAGAGGATACACAAGAACAAATTCCTGAAAGAAACAGGTACCGGACATGGTTGAGTGAGTAATGAGCTAAGACCCCTCATCCGATCTTATGGTGTTTGCTTAATCCCACCCCCTTGAGGCCCGCACACAATGTTCCAGGTTTGAGTTTAACCAGATGTGTCGTTAGCTCAGATAAACATCTACCCTCAGGTTTGGAGAAAAACAGGAACCAAGGACTGTTCCTGTGTGATTAAGTCTGACCTTACCCCAGATCTGCCTATGCAATTTGCTGATGTTCAAATGTTTGAAACAACCAATCGTGTGTGGCTGTGCCAAAACTTCCCACTCCCCCTGACCCTTGCCCATATAAACCCCAAACCCCTGGGCTTCTGTGTTGACCCCTCTGTCTCCTGCGTGAGATATGTGTTGACCTCGTGTGTTTACAGCAAGGTGGTCGTTTGTGTGTCTTTGGGTGCGTGCCATCCCGAGGCTTGAGTGAGGGTCTCCCTTTGGGGGTCTTTTACAACCATGTTCATAGTGGCCTTATTCATAATAGTCAGAACATGGAAATAGCCTAAGTGTCCCTCAGTAGAAGAATGTAAAAAGAGACTGCAGTACATTTACATTATGGAATACTACTCAGCTATTAAAAACAAGGAATTCCCAAAATTTGTGGACAAATGGATTGAGCTAGAAATGATCATACTGAGTGAGTTAACCCAGAAGCAGAAAGACTTACATGGTATATTCTCACTTATATCTGGACACTAGCCAAAGGGGCACGTCCCATGAAAATCTTTACTTATCAGGAAAGTGAGAAAGAAGTGAAGACTTCCTATTGGGACTTTAGGTGAGAGAAGCATGGGAGAATGGGGAAAAAAAGGATCCAGATGGTCCTAAAAACCTACAATCTGAACATTATGATAGGCAGATTTGGGCCCAGGGATCCTGCTCAAACTATGGCACCAGCCAAGGACTATAGCTGGAGAAAATATCGAGCCCCGACTCAGATCTAGCCAATGGACAGGACGTTCTCTACAGTTGAGTGGAGAGTGGGGACTGCCTTTCACATGAACACTTGGTGCCCTATATTTGACCATGTCCTATTGATGGGGAGACTTTCTGACACTCAGAGGAAGGAAGCAAACAGGCTACTAAGAGACTTGATACCCTATGAGTATATACAGGGGGAGGAGGAACCCCTCAGTTACAGTCATAGGGGATGGGAGTAGGGGGAAAGCGGGAGGGAGGGAGGAATGGGATGATACAAGGGATGGGATAACAATTGAGATGTAATATGAATGAATTAATAAAAAGGGAAAAAAAGAAAAAAGCATTATAGTAGAACACATGATTAAGCACCAATAAACATTTATGCATTTAATTATGCAAATAAGTTTGAAAATAAGTAAATTTTTATACATTAAAGTAAGTTAAGCTATATTTAAATTTAACTGTTTCCAAGTGTTGAATGTCATTTTATGTGAGTTCTCTTACCAACACCAATTTCTACTAAACGACTTAACTGAAATCATACCGCAACTACCTTCTGTAAGTTACAGATTTTAATATCAAAAATTTTAATCTCCTCTGTTACTTATCTCTTCCTTTATATAAGTTATAACTAAAGTGTCTCTAGAGGACAGATAGAAAGGATTGGGTTTGGTGAGACATATAATCATGCCACTAAATAGATGAAATAAGGTTCAGTCTATAAAACCAAACAGCTTCAAGATTTATCTCTGAAAATATAATGAGCTCAAACAACTTCAAGATAATCATTAACCTAGGAGCACACACTAAAAACATTTAAAATAAATTTTATCTTTTAAGAATGTGTTAGTTTTGCATAGACATAAACATGTTAAAATTTAATTAGCAATTAATAAAGGTTAATCTCTGCTAAATACAAATTTACTGACAGTACTATTCTATCACATAGAAATATATAAATATAAAAGTATAACTGCAGTGTATGTTTAGTGACCATATCTTTGTTATTTTATTATTGTTCATTGCAAAAATTACAGTTTTTCTAAATGAATTGTTCTAGTCCACATCCTCATGACAATAATAAACTTAAACACAACACATGCAATGTCTAAAGTTCTTCTAATTTAATTGAATAGATAATATGTGTTGTTCTCGTTAGTTGTCTTGGTACGTTGACACAGAATGAAGAAGGAACCTCACCTGAAGAATTCCATTGTTCAGAATGATTTATGGGAATGTCGGTGGGGCTTTTTCTTGATTGATAATATGGAAGTGCCCAGCAGACCATAGTCAGTGCCATGCCATTCCTCTACAGGGCTATATAAGAAATATAGTCTAAATAAACCAACAAAAACAAGCCAAGAAGTAGCTTTTTCCCATGAAGCTCCTGAGTTATGATCTCCTTTGATGATAGCAAGAATGTTGTAAGACAAGTAAACACTTTTCTGCTCATGTTACTGTTGGTTATGCTATATTACCACAAAACAGCAAAACAAACTAAATGTATGTGATACTTATATTTTAGTTTGGTCCGAGAATCCTGAGTCAGGAGCAGGTATTTTTGTTCCCATGAGACATAAAATGGATAAGGTCTGGTTATAAAATGGGCCAAATTATGGATAGAAATTTGGAACTTTCAAAGATTACACACCCTTATTCCACATATAAGCATAGTAGAAGCAAGCATGTGTGGAAAAGATTAAGCTTTGTCACAGGTGGAAACAATCTTGATGGGCTTTACCCTTGGGGCACCCCAAGAATACCTTGTGATAGACTGAGTGGAGCCATCCTGGGCCTAGAATTCAGGAAACAGACCCGGAAACCCCACCTGGGCTATTATTTTTCTAATGGATCCTCAAAGGGAGAAAGAGACCGCCCTTCCCATGTGACTCAGGCAGGTGGAGAGGAGAGAACAACAGGTTCAGACCTGGCTTGAGCACATGTGGAGAGCAAACAGGCTAGACCAGCACGCGGGCCAGAGAGAAACCTAAGAACCTGTCTTTTGGAACGGATCCCGGAAGGTTCACTCTTTTGTCCCTTTAACCTTTTTTCCTTCTTGTGTAAGCTAGTTGGGTTATATAATAAAGTGTAATTATTAAAAAACAGAGCCAACAAGGATGAATGATATTGCAATGTGTCTTTTGTTTGTGATGAACTAAAAAAAAAAAAAAAAATCTCTATGGGCTTAAGAATTTGCTGAGCCACTGAAATGATGGAGTGCTGTGCTCCACATCCTTCACAAAATACTTTGCCTTGGCATCACTCCCTATTGGATCTTTATCTATATATGTTATAATATTCTTCATAAAATCTAGGAAAACTATATAAAGACTCTACAAAGTTTTTGACTTTAAGAAACCAGTCATGAAAATCAAAAGTCCCAGTTTTGAAAATATTGTCACAAGTGAAAAACATTCTGGTGTAACTCAGTCAATACACAACAAAAGGAGATATTTTCAAAATAACATTGAATTATAAGCATTTAATAATATACTTGGTTCCTGAATGATATTTTTCTTTTTTTATTAAATATTTTTTATTTTTTACAAAAACATTTATATTATTACACATGTGTACAATAAACTACCTACAGCAAGAAGAACCATGAAACAATAAAGAATTACATGAACCAATAAAGAATTATATCAATGTTACATTCTTTATGTTCTGGCTATTTGTATTTGGCAGCCTTGAAGAAAGTATCTTCCCTATCTTGGTACATCTAAAATTCTGAATGTAAATCAATATTTATCATACCTCACCATTATCAACTTAAAACATCTCTCTAGACCTAAAACCATCTTAACCCCTAAACAACTAGGCTTAATTGTAAAACTAAACTATCTGGTCTTCAGCCCCATCAAAGACTTGAGAAGGAATAAAATTAATTACCTGAGTAAACATGGAATGTAGTTTAGCACCTTCCAAAATGAGAAGATGACAGAGAAAGTTGGCTACCTGAGCAGTCACACAAAACACTCTATAGTTGAAAGTATAACAATTTATGGGTAATTTTTATATTTTTACTTTCCTGTCTTAAACATATACAGACCATCTGTCTGTTGAGTGTTTGTGTGTGTGTCTCTGTGTGTGTGTGTGTGTGTGTGTGTGTGTATGTGTGTGTGTTTGTATGTATGAATGTTTGTAAGAAGTAATGTATACTTGCTTATTGTGGCCTATTTATATGTTGTCTATCTTTAATATTTTGAAATTGTGAATTAGAAAGTAAAATACAGTAATTTGTAGAATTTTGAAACTGTTTTAATTTATTGAACAACTTCCCTTTGCTACCTTTTTAGCTAACATTGACTCTGTTCATTAGCATTACTACTAGAAGTGAAATTTACAAGGCACAATTCAATACATATACTATATTATAACATACTAATATATATTGTATAATTAACATTGACTGATTTACAATTATCTAGAAATTTAGAATATGATACCCTTGGGTGCATATGTGAGATGCTTCCAAAATGCTTTAAGTAAATAGTGAAAATATAGCCTTAATGTAGAAGGTTTAAAGGTGTAGGCTTCAGGATGATACTAGAAATCATCATTCTGAATGAATTAACACAGACCCAGAAAGATACACATGGTATATACTCATTTATAATTGGATACTACCCCAGCATGGATGTCCTTTAAGAGTCTTCACTCAGCGGGGGATTGGGACAGATGCTGGGACTTGCTATTACACTCCAAGTGAGAGTGGTGTGGAAGAATGAGGAGACAGAAAGGCCCAGAAGGTCCAGGATCCCACAAGGAGACCATCAAGGCTGGGAGATCTGGACACAGAGGGGCCTGCACAAACTGCTGTACCAACCAAAGACAGTGAATGCAGTAAACCTAGACTCCATATTCAGATCTAGCCAATGTACAGTGCATTCTCTGTGGTTGTGGGGAGAGCAGGGACTGCCTCTGACATAAACCCTGATGCCCCCTATTTAACTACTTCCCTCGCTGGGTAGGCCTAATGACACTCAGAGTAAAGGAATCAAGCTATTAGGGTGAGACCAGATAGGCTGTGATCATATGGTGGAGGAGGAGGTCCTGTTCTGTCACAAGTCTAGGGGAGGGTAATAGGGTGAAAGAGGTAGAGGGGGGAATGAAGAGATACAAGTGAGTATATAACAATCCAGATATAATCTGAATAAATTATTTTAAAATTAAAATGAAAAAGTAAAAAAGATAAATTCAGCAGGGCAACCATATTCAACTCTCTTGTTTCTTAACTGAAAACACAATTTATTCTGTCACTTTACAGAAGATCAAAGTGTAATATATATACAAACTAGCTAGGTAGCAAGTACTAGCCAGGAAGCCTGTAATTACTAGAACCACATTGTTCAGGCCTAAATCCTCTGGAACAAACATCAAGCATCATGTTGTCGAAATGTCTTAATTAAACTTATTTTTCCAATGATGAAACCTAATCTTTATACATTTCAAAGAAAGCACAGTTTCAAAAGAAGATCCACAATAACACACTTTAATTTTCAAACAGTAAAACCGATATATTTGATTATCTGGAAAGTCAAAATAATCAAAGTAAAGAAATAATTTCAAAGAGTATTTTTTAATTAGAGTGTTTCTTTACATAATGTTCATTTAGAATGTATGCAGTATTACTCTGTCAATCATTACTTTACTATAGTCAGAACAGCGATGCTTACCTGCACAAGGGCATGGAAAATCTGGGCTTATTAATATTTCCTTGCAAAAGAAACAGTAGTGCATTCTCATCACTCATCTGAAAAATTAAAGCATGGTAGGATCATGGAAAATTACAGGGGATTATAGAATGAGAAGTAAAATACTGGGCTACATTCATGAAGTTTTCCCAAACCAAACTATTCCATAGCAGCACCTGGCAGGAGTGTTTGATCTAGTCAAACTGTGATGGGACATTACAATATAAAGGTAAAGAAAAAAACTGCTTCAGTGATTATTCCCAAGACTAGTCTACTGCAGCTGAGAGTTGTGTGTTTTCAGAAAACCTGACAGCCCAGGCCTTAATGTCAACAATTAATAAATGGGACCTCATGAGGCTGAGAAGCTTCTGTAAGGCTGGAGACACTGTCAAGAGAACAAAGCGACAGCCTACAGACTGGGAAAAGATTTTCACCAACCCTACATCTGACAAAGGTCTAATATCCAAAATATATAAAGAACTCAAGAAATTAAACACCACCAAACCAAATAACCCAATTGAGAAATGGGGCTTGGAACTAAACAGAATTCTCAACAGAAGAATATCAAATGGCTGAGAAACACATAAAGAAATGCTCAACCTCCTTAGTCATCAGGGAAATGCAAATCAAAACAACTCTGAGATTCCATCTTACACCCATCAGAATGGCTAAGATCAAAAACTCAAGCGACACCACATGCTGGAGAGGATGTGGGGAGAGAGGAACACTCCTTCATTGCTGGTGGGAATGCAAACTAGTACAACCACTTGGGAAATCTATCTGGTGCTATCTCAGAAAACTGGGAATACGGCTTCCTCAAGACCCAGCTATTCCACTCCTTGGAATATACCCAGAAGATGCACCAGCACACAGCAAGAAAATTTGCTCAACCATGTTCATAGCAGCCTTATTCATAATAGCCAGATCATGGAAACAACCTAAATGTCCCTCAGTAGAAGAATGGATAAAGAAACTGTGGTACATATACACTATGGAATACTACTCAGCTATTAAAAACAAGGAATTCCCGAAATTTGTGGACAAATGGATTGAGCTAGAGATGATCATAATGAGTGAGTTAACCCAGAAGCAGAAAGACGCAAATGGTATATACTCACTTATATCTGCATTCTAGCCCAATGGCCATGTCCCATGAAAGCCTTCCCTTACCAGGAAACAGGGACCGAGGGGAGGATATCCTACTGGGACTCTAGATGAGAGAACAATGGGAGAATAGCAATGCAGAAGGATCCAGTGGGTCCTAGAAATCTACAAGTAGAACATTATGATAGGCAGATTTGGGTCATGGGATCCCGCTCAAACTAAGGCCCTAGCCAAGGACAATACAGGCGGTAAAATTTAAACCCCTACCCTGATCTAGCCCATAGACAGGACAGTCTCCACACTTGAGTGGAGAGAGGGATTTGACTTTCTCATGTACTCTGGTGCCTCACATTTGACTATGTCCCCTGGTGGGGGAGACCTAGTGGCACTCAGAGGAAGGACAGCAGGTCACTGAGAAGAGACTTGATACCCTATGAACATATACAGAGGGAGGTAATCCCTCTGAGGAACAGTCATAGGGGAGGGGAATAAGGGGAAAATGGGAGGGAGGGGAGAATGGGAGGATACAAGGGATGGGATAACCATAGAGATGTAACAAGAATAAATTAATTAAAAAAAATAGGAAAAAAAAGAGAAAATTTGACAATACATGCCAATGTGAACAAGGAAAAGTCTATTACACATCAGTCCTACACAAACAACTAGAGGCAAATAAGAAATGCTGACAATGAGAGAAATAGTCTTTTGCCAGGAAAGCTCACACTAGTTGGCTACCCAATAATAAAAGCCAACTATGAAAACAACTAAGAGTAACATTATACGGACATAGTAGATTGTATTTATGAGAGAGAGAGAGAGAGAGAGAGAGAGAGAGAGAGAGAGAGAGAGATTGAAAGAAAGAGAACATAGAGGTACTTAATTTAAATCAATAAAAACAGAGGTCATGGCTAGTATATAGGAGGATTTGGAGAGAGGGAAGGAATGGGGAAATGATAGGAATGCAAAAAAAAAAAATTAAGATCTTACTTCAAATGCCTGTATTCCACAAAATTGGAAATCTAAAGGAAATTTATGATTTTCTTGATCGATTTCACAACAAGCAGATACCCAACATCTAACTAAATGGAGGAAAATCTCACAACGATTCCACTAAAATTAAGATAAGAAAAGGCTGCCTATTCTTGCCTTATATCTTCAATATAGTTCTTGAAATACTAGCTAGAGTAATAAGACACCCAAAGGAGATCAAGGGGATACAAATCAGAAAAGAGGAAATCAACCTATCATTATTCACAGATGATATGATAGTATACATAACTGATCCTAAAATTTCCTCCAGAGAACTTTTACAGCTGAAAACACCTTCAGCAAAGGGGATGGATACAAGATTAATTTTAAAAAATCAGTAACCCTTCTACATACAAAGGACAAAATTGCGGGGAAGGGAAGAGGAAGACAAGAAGGAGCAGATTATAATTAGGATGTAATGTGAAAGAAAAAAACAAAGAACAAAAGAGCTGAGAAAGAAATTAGGGAAACCACACCCTTCACAATGGTGACAAATAATATAAAGCATCTTGAAATAAATCTAAACAAGCAAGACATGGGCTTGTGTGACAAGAACTTAAAGTCGCTGAAGAAAGAAATTGAAGAAGATATAAGAAGGTGGATCGATGTCCCATGCTCATGGATCCATAGCATTAACACAGTAAAAATGGCTATCTTACCAAAAGCAATTTAAACGTTCAATGAGATTCCCATCAAAATACCAACATAATTATTTATAGACCCTAAAAAAACAATTCTAAATTTCATATGGTAAAACAAAAATCCCAGAATAGCTGAAACAATCATTTAAACAAAAGAACTTCAGGAGTTATTGCTATTTAATTTACAGAGCAATAGTAATAAAAACTGCTTGGTACTGACATATAAATAGACTGGTTGATCATTTATTTTCTTTAAGTGCTTATAGGCTATTTGAGATTCTTCTGTTGAGGATTCAAAGAGCCAGAAACAAACCCACACACCTAGAGACACTTGATTTCTGACAATGAATCTAGATCACATAGTAGAAAAATGATAACATCTTCAACAATTGGTGCTGGTCTAACTCGATGTCTGCATGTATAAAGATGCAAACAGCTCCATACTTATCATCCTGCAATAAACTCAAGGCCAAATGGATCAAAGATCTCAATATAACAGCAGATCCACTAAATATATTAGAAAAGAAGTGATGCATTGAACTCATTGGGATAGGAGACAATTTCCTGAACAGAGCACACACACTTCAGGCTCTAAGATCAAAAATTAGTAAATGGGACCTCTTGCTGTTGAGAAAATTCTGTAAGAAAATGGACACTGACAGTAAAACAAAACAAAAGTCTATAGATTGGGAAAAGATCTTTCCCAGTCCTACATCTGACAGAGGGCTAATATCCAAAATATATAAAGAATTCAAAACACTGAACATAAACAAACAAAATAATCTAAGGAAATGGGGAAATAGAAGGGCCCAAAGGGACCTAGAAACCTACAAGAAGAACATCGTGATGGGTTCATAGAGGCCCAGTGGGATCTGCTCAAACTATTGCACTGACCAAGGACAATACAAGTAGTAAACATAGAACCCCTACTCTGATTTACCCAACGGACAAGACATTCTACACAGTTATGTGGACAGTGACATGAACTCTAGTGCACCATATTAGACCACCTCCCCTTGGTGGGGAAACTTTATGGCACTCAAAGAAAAATAAGCAAGCTACCAAGATGAGACTTGATAGCCTATGACCATATAGTGAGGGAGGAGGCACCCATTGGTTTTAGACCTAGAGGAGAGGAATAGGGTGAAAGCAGGAGGGAGGGAGCAATGGGAAGATACAAGTGATGGGATAACAACTGAGTTGTAATCTGAATAAATAAATAAATAAAAATAAAATTAACAAAAGAAAAAAAGAATTATGCATAGACCTAAATATAGTATTCTCAACAGAGGACTCTCAAATGGCCTAGAAGCACTTAAGGAAAAGAAATGCTCAACAGCCTTATTCAACAGTGAAATGCAAATCAAAATGACTCTGAGATTTCCTCTTACCCTTCAGAATCACTAAGATCAAAACCACAAGTGACAGCATATGCTGCAGAGGATGTGGAGAAAGGGGAACACTCCTCCACTGCTGGTGGAAATATACACTTGTATAACCACTATAGAAATCAATCTGGTTCTTTCTTAGGAAATTGGGAATAGCTCTACCCCAAGATTTAGCCATACCACTCCTGAGAGTACACCCAAAGGATGCTCCACCATACAAAAGGGACATTGATATTTGCTCAACTATGTTTACAGCAGCTCAATTTGTAATATCCAGAATCTGGAAACAACCCATATGCCCCTCAACTGAAGAATGGATAAGGAAACTGTGGTACGTTTACACAATGGAATTCTTCTCAGCTATTAAGGACAAGGAAATCATTTAATTTGCAGGGAAATGGGTGGAACTAGTAAATATCATCCTGATTGAGGTAACCCAGACGTGACACGTGGCATGTACTCACTTATATGCAGATTTTAGCCATATTATACAGGATATCCAAACTTCAATTCACAGACCAGTAAATAATAAAGAATACGCAATGGCTATTCCAAAGTTTATTGTCTCAACCACAGTAAAGTGGTTAAAGCTGGCCATCCAGGCAGTGTCTGCCATGGGCTTCTTATCATGGGATAGACCTCAAGTTCAACCAGACACTGCTTGCCCTATCCCACAGGTTCTTGGCACCACTGCTTATGCACATCTTCCAGACAGAACAGATTTTAGGTGGAGTATTGTGTAACTATGGCTGTGTCCATGTTTCTCTTTCTTGAGCCTGCAGAGTAACTTCCTGCACCTAGTGAATATAGGGGTGAAGATTCCATGCAGGCACCAATTCTCTCTCTCTCTCTCTCTCTCTCTCTCTCTCTCTCTCTCTCAATTCTTTTTTTAATTTGTTCATTTTACATCCTGATTGTAGCCTCGACCCTCATCAACTCCCACTGTCTAGTGAGCTTTGTGGTGGATAAAAAATGAGGGAAATGATTCCTAATGATATTCCATTACACTCATAGCTTAGTGCATTGTCTGGTCACCATCAGAGAGGCTTCCTCTGGAAGAAGATGAGAATGGGTACTGAGACACAGAGCTGGACATTGTGTTTAGGAAAAGTTCAAAGGGGATGGAAAACCCTCACAGAACATGGCCCATTCAATCAATTAAGCAGGGCTCCTATGGCCTCACAGAGACTATAATAGCTAGTACAGGTAATGTATGGGTCTGCACCAGGTCCTCTGCATATATGTCATGGCTGCTAGCTTGGTGTTTTATGGAACACCTAACTATGGGTACAGGTATGTCTTTTATTTTTGCCTGCTCTTGGAACCCTATTCCTTCAACTTGATTGTCTTGTTCAGAAACAATATGAGGGCCTTGCCTTATCTTACCATGCCTCATCCTATTTGGTTGTTATCTTTTGCAGGCCTGTTTTTTTTTTTTTTTTTTTTTTTTTTTTTCTGAATGGAAAAGGAGGAAGAATGGCTCTGGGGGGAGAGTTGAGGCTAGGGGTAAGTGAGAGAGGTGGAAGGGTGGGAAACTGCTCTTGGTCAGGATGTCTTTGAAAAAAGAATCTATTTTCAATTGAAAGATAGCTAAATTTTATGAACTATAAACCAGAATTGTTGTAAATAGTGCATAAAACATAATAATGCTTAATATTGCTGAAGATGATTTTTATTTTTAATACTAAAATGTTAGGATGTTATGCATATGCAAAGAAAATAACACTGAAATCCTAGGATATGAAAGGAAAAATTTCAAATACAGAAAGAGCTAACAGTCAATTGAAAGCTGTTTGCAATAAACATTCTTTGATGATCCCAATACAACCGTGCTTAACTTTTCAGTAATTAATTCTTCCACTAACCTCATGGTTACTTGGCTACAGTTAATGAAATTTATGTAAAATCAAATGATGGAAGCTAAGAGCAAAACAAGAAAGGCGTGCAGATTTTTGTTCAGAGTGATCACAAGGTTGCACCATACTTAAACACAGGACATCATTCAGTTGACACAAATCCTGATGAGATTCCCTTGCTTAAGGTATTAGGCCAGTCAAGGATTAACACACAAAATCTGAATAAAGTTGCTTTCTTAGGATAGCATTTAGTGTTTTTAAAAACAAGTCGATGAAATCTTCCTGTGTTAAAACTTGTCTTCAATCATTACTAACATGCTAAAGGACATTATCTCTAAGCGAACATGATTGTACATGATTCTGTATATTCATTTCAAATAAATGATTGATTTTTTGTTTTCCAAAATAACTTTCTTATTTTTAGTCAGTTAGCACATACAAGATGTGATTTATATACTTTTTAAAAATTATTCAGTATTTAAGAATCTGAAATTTTCTCATAAAGTTAATATTAAACATAGCTAAACAGATTTGTGATATCCAAAATGCTCATAATCTGTAGTTACTACATGCATATTCATCCTCAAAGAAGGGCCAAGGTTTCAGGCTGTAATCTCTTGATCCTTACAGCTGCTTAGTTCTGTCAGTCTAGCTTTGGGTTGCACACTGACCTGATTTTTGTAGCTGATCATTTGTTTTTATGCTGAAGTGCTTCAGACAAGCAAACTGCACCTGATTTAATTGTAATAGAAGGATATTATTTAAAAGAAATGTAAAATTATTTCATAATACTATCATCCACTGAGTTTCCTTTTACCGTGTTTTTCCATTTTAGCACAATACATATTCTTAAATGATAGTTTAGCTTTGTCAACAGGAAAATGTGAAGATGGAATTTCAGACCAGCTTTGCCATGTGATTTTTAATCCAGTATTTAGTTGGAGAACAGACTTAGTTGTAGTTTATTTTTTCATAGAAATATAAAAATATTCTGAATTTTTCACCTAATTTCTGAAACGACTCTGAAGCAGCATCCACAATGGTAAATATAGTTATAATAGTCATTTATCTTAATAAAAGAATAATACAAAAGGTCTGTTTTAGTAAACTATAGTTATTGAAATCTTGAGTTTGGAATACGTTCTTAGAGAATTCAACACCTGGCATTGCCATCTGCTATTGACAAAATATGACATAATTCCTTTAACCTCACATATTTATTTGCCCACTTGCAAAACAGGCACAAGTCCCACTTAACTTCATGACATCTCAGAGTCTAGCATTTGTAGTATGTGCTCCTTTTCCTCAAGTCCTCAGAGATTTCACAATAAATCTATTATTAACTCACAGTCACTAAGTTCACTAGGTCTTTGCAAGCATCTAAGAACAAGACCCATTTCATGTACAGTAAATGAAATGTAACCTTTCTTCAACTAATCCAATATTATTAGACCTAGATAAGTTATTTTAAGTTCCTCCTTTCTGGGCAACTATCCAAAGCACACATGCATAAAGAGTCACCTTAAAGGAGACAACATTTTGTTCTACTTATGGCACTTAAGATTTTTTCCCCATAATAATTTCTTCCACTTAATTTTTACTAGGCCCTCTAAGAACCACTTGTTTCAGAGTATTGTTCAACTTATGCATCCTTTAATGAGTCAATATTAAATTATTTTTTATTAATTTATTCATATTACATCTCAATTGTTAGCCCATCCCTTGTATCCTCCCTTTCTTTCCTCCCTCCCGCTTCCCCCTCTACTCCCTTCCCCTATGTCTGTGACTGAGGGGGAACTCCTCCCCCTGTATATGCTCCTAGGGTATCAGAGATGGCTCAGCAGTTTAAGGCTAGGCTCACAACCATAAATATAAGAGTCAATATTAAATTTAAAACATTTTTGGACCCATGAATATAATTGGTTGACAATTGAGATATAGGCAGTAGTAGCAAATAGTAGATGAGAAATAGATCTATTGTTTCACCTAATTCAATAATACTATTTCAATCATATATTTCAAATATGGGCAGCATAAAGACACAATTATTTCAACGCATACTCATTTAAAATTGATATCATTTGCTAAGTGATATTTTTGGGAGATAAATAGGAAATTGTATTATTTATTGCACAGAAAATCTGAATACAGCTTAGTGGCATAAATTTTGTTTTTGCTTACACAACACATCTGCAATTTAATAATTTTGTTTAATTCTGTGTTAGATTTTATTTTTATCATTATGTCATATTATTATTTCATATATGCCTGTTGATTTTATGAAGATAAACAGAAAGATATTGGATCCAGATGGAAGAGGAGAAGGGAGGAATTGGGAGGAGTAAAGAGATGGAAATTATAATTAAGATATAATATGTGAGAAAATATATTTTCAATAAAAGGAAAAATTGTGTTTAATCTAGATTAAACTGAAGAAAACTCACTAAATTATATATACAGTGTTTTGCCTGGATATAAGGCCTTCAGGCCAGAAGAGGGCACCAGATCTCATTGTAGATGGTTGTGAGCCATCATGTGGTTGCTGGGAATTCAACTCAGGACCTTTGGAAGAGTAGGCAGTGCTCTTAACCTCTGAGCCATCTCTCCAACCTCTTTACTTTTGATCTATTGAAATGACTAAAGTTATTTATTGTTTCCAAACAGTAACTGGTGTGTTTCTTGGCATTTTGTGGGGAAAATGACATTTCCTTGAATATAAATTGATCACATTATTTTTAAATATAAAGTATAATTTATATAAAATAATAATTATATTCCTATTAGAAATGTATATTCCAGGAATTTATGACTTCTGTGTTATTTCAAATTTTCAAGATTATATCAGTTACATACCAATCAGTTTCTGTGTCATTTACTCTCATACTAGTTACATATTTTCAAAACACTTCTAACTTCCTAAGTTCATATATAATCATAAAATCATTCTTTATAAGTTTGTAATACTTGTTGCTACACATATTAATTTTCAAGCTTTAAGGACATTTTATTCAAAACAAAACCAACTCAAATCACACCAGTGCTATCCACAGAATACTAAGGGGAAAATCAATTAATTTGTAAATGCATAAGGCAAGACACACCTCACCATTACAAGGAAAGGCGGAAATGTTAAAGTATCTCGTTTTGTGTTAAGTATGAATAGATATCATGATAGACTAAAGAAAAGAGAAACCATCTCAAAAGCCCTCTGAAAAACTGTCGCTTTTAAATGTGAGATTATAATTTAATTAAATCATTTCTACCTGTTCCATCTACATTTCTGATACTCTCTTTCCTGCTTTTTAAATACATGGCCTTTTTTTCACTACTTGCTATTGCATGCACATAGATATACACATATTCCTAAATATAACTTGTTCAGTTCATTACCTGTAAATATGTTTTCAGGGATGACCACTTGCTACTGGACATCCAGCTGGTTCGCTCTTATTTGGGAAAGCCCATTCCCTGGTCCCAGATTTTCTAGTTGGCTGTCATTCTGGGTGGAGGTCTCACATACGTTTCTTGTACAGCTCATGTGCCAAATCTTGTTGTTGTCTAATTGGATATTTGTTTTCAATATATCCAGTTTTTTGAGTTCTTTATGAAATTTCGATATTAGCTCTCAATAAGACGTGTAGTTCATAAACCCTTTTGATTCTGCTGGCTGCCACTCTGCCATCTTTCTGAACCACTGCTGGGGTTTTATTCTTTCTGTGTAGGACGCTGATTAGCTAGACTACTCTGGCCTTATCACGTTAACCAACCTATTGATTCCCATTTTAACTCATATACATCTACTGTTTTTGCTTTTCTGTGAACCTGACATGATACACATGTAAAAAGAAAAAAGTAACAGTACATATTTATTCATATAGCCATTATAATTGAAAATTAAAAGCTTGTTGTTTTAATCACCTTAACAGTGTGATCATTTTTGTTGTTAAAGATTTTGAACTCTGAATATAATGAATATAACATTGATTTTAACATTTCAAGATTCTATAATCAATCAGAGCACATGCCTCTAGGTGTGTCTATGGGGTCTACCTCAATAAGATTAGAGTTTGAGCATGACTATTGGTGATTACCTATATTAGGGTTACATGGGAAGACTCCCCTTAAGTATGTGTGATCTCACTTCACAGGGTTGGTGTTGAACTGGAAGAAAAATGGGCAAATGTGCTGAGCACTAAAATTCACCCTTTATTTCACCCTGTCTATGGGTATTCAAGCTCTCTCTCCATGAATCCTTTGCCAAAATGAGTGAAACCTTTGAAATACGTGGCAAAACAATCTTTCTATCTTTAAATAACTTTTGTCTGATATTTTCAGTATCAGGGAGACAAGATAATACATGTGTAATAACAACTTTTATTAAATTCAATACATAATAACCATAATTGTTTTTCTCAATTACACTTTTAAAATCTTAATTCACTAATTCTTAGTACTTATATTTCAATAATAAAAATATATAAATTTGGTATAGCTTCATTTTTCTTATGTAATTATACTTTATAAATATTGATTTGATTATTCTTTATTCCAGATAAATGAGTATAGATATTCAGCTTATTGTATATTATCTTTAATTTTTCTAATGGTGATTTGTGGAATTATGTCATGCTAAGCCAGTGTATGTACAATTTTATACAGGTGGGTAATTAAGTTCATAGAGAATCTATTGATATCAAAAGATTGATGAAGTACGTATATGAAACAGAGGAAAGGTTTCTATGAAGACAGTAAGATTTTTCTGTATTTTTTTCAAGAACTGCCAGAAGAACTATTGGTAGGGAGTTGCTTCTTTTTAATTATGTAATCATTGCTAAATTTCACTTGCTGCAGTAAATATTTTTCCACCCACACTCCGTCAAAATATTCCATTTAAAACATATTTCCTCTATGAAAAGACTCACAAACCTGTAAGTCTTATTCAAATGATGTACTTGATGTTCTGAGTCATGTAATTGCTTACTACTTTTCATGTCGTCTGATAAATATCCCTCTCGATTAATTTTTTTTATTACTCACTAAAGAACATATATTTATTTTTGTTCAATAGTCCATAACATGATTTTCTTATAATTGTTATTCTGTTAAGCTGTATTTTTTCCCAAAATTGCAAAATTCTACTTTAAATGAAGGAATGTAGAAAACCACAAATCATATTAGAAAAATATTAAATTCCACAGTTCAGAGTTAGTAGCAAAAATACTAAGTGTTTAGAATGATTAATATTTTTAAAAGATAAATGGTCCTTTTTGATGCCCATCAAGAAAAAAATATATCTAATTAAAGGTAAAATATTAAGAACATAAGAGAAAAATATAAGCATTGTATTTTCATGTTACTCGGTCCTATAGATCCACAGAAAGAAAGACATTTTCCTGCAATGACATTTCAGATAAGTAATAATTAAATTCAAAGAAAAGATCAGTGAACTTACAGGATCATGTAACAGACTAGATACAGTAACTTATTTCAGTATATCACTTTCAGGTTAAAATGAGAGAATGACTTTGGTCATTGTGTTTTATTGTGCTCTTGTTTGAACAGATACAAATATAATATAAAATATGATATTTATACTGCTACATTTATAATTTTCTTTGTTTTTGTTTTTTAATATGTTTTATTAATTTATTCTTATTACATCTAAATTGTTATCTAATCCCTTGTATCCTCCCATTCCTCCCTCCTGCTTTCCCCCTACTCCCCTCCCCTATGTCTCTGACTGAGGGGGACCTCCTCCCCCTGTATATGCTCGTAGGGTATCAAGTCTCTTCTTGGTAGCCTGCTATCTAATTTTCTAAATGCCAATTTCAACTTTGTTTTTATATGATTCAAATTATTGAACTCTCAGTTATAACTAGTCTAAGTGAATAAGACTTTTCTATAACTGGATACTTTGTTTTCTTTTGTGGATAGATTTTACTGACAATATTTTTCCTGAGAATATTACTTGAAAATACTATTCCCCTTCTCTTAACTGTACTGCTTGGCACTTTGTTTGGTACAAAATTATATTTTTATTATCTTAAAAGTATAGTGTAAGAAAAAAAAAGTATAGTGTAAGATCTGCCCTGATTTACTGTTCTTATATGGTAATGTGCTTCACAGAGGATTACGAAGGCATATGTTTATATACCCAACATATATAGTACCTGCTCAATAATACTTAGACAATAGGCTCTGGAAGTTGAAAGACAGCCACTCTAGAAAACAGATGACCTGAAGGATTACTGAGAGACTCTCTCTCAAAAAGGTTTGTATAATAGTGTCATAAGATGTTTTATGTGGACAAGGACATGCCTTATGTATATATGAATACACTGGCAATTTTTATATTTCTTCCCTGTTCTTAAATATTTTCGTAAGTGATCACATTGATATTATCACCTTGTTATTTAACTGTGGAATCATTCTCTCTTTAAAATCCATTTAGATGTGCTGGAAAGTTGGGTCAATGGATGAGATCACTTTCTGTTCTTTCAGACGACCCCAGTTCATTCTCAATCGTCACATGAATCTGCTCACAACTAGCTATACTCCCTGCCTTTTATTGTTGTTCAGTTACACAGATAGTCTTCCAGAAAATGTTCTGAGCATTGTTTTTATACCAAGTCCTTCCATACCACATCCTTTTCCCAGCCTCTTCCCAGAAGCAGATTTGTGTGGACTGTAACCACAACCTACATAACTCTGTGATTGTATCACCACACATGCTATTTTAAGCAATAGAGTGACTACCTGCCTCTTTCAAAACAATAATTCTGTGAAATGAAACTCTATTTATTTCATTTCTCTCCTGAATATAATTATTTCATCCCTTTTCAAAACCAGAAGCCCTACAGTAATGGACTCTCTGCATCTCTATTCATCTTTTTTCTAAGTTTATTCAGTTTTTGTTGGACTTCTTAATCACCATTGTAGACACTAACTCAGAAGCCCCAATAAGATTTTTAATACTGTTAATATTTGGGCAAGGTTTTTTTCTCTACAAATGCCTATCTTGTATAGTCATTGATTTTCTCTTTATTTCCCCTAGAAAATATGTCAGAAAGTTAGGTCCAAGGTATCCACTTAGACTAGTACACAACAGTAATTTGAGTACAAAGTACAATTAAGATCATTTGAAATACTTTGCCATTTAAAAAAAATTAAACAAAATAAAATAATTGACAAAAATTCATGTTTTTATACTAGCCAAACTATAAGAATATATATATATATACATTTTACATCTTGTTCCTCAGGTACAGATATCCCAAGATTTATAAACAGAAGAGAAAACAGAAATGCCTAGCATCCAAGGTAAAAGTTATTATTATATCCATGAAAAGTTTTCTTCCTCATGATTCTATGAAAATTACTGCATCATTACCCAATTATCAGAATAAAATTTTCTTTCTATAGCCAAAATTTTTCCTTTAGAAAAACTACTAATTATCTTGATAGGTTACAAACTTTACATAACATCATAGCATACTTTTAATTTTTTGTTCATCATTTTTGTCTACTATCTAGACAATATCTGGACTGTGGTGAATAACAAGTGTTTTAAATAGCTTTAAATATTCATTAAACTCATTTTTGAGTATCATTTTCTTGTTTCCTATGTAATATAGCTGTATACTTGTGAAATAATTGTTTTCAAAACATCATGTCACAAATTATGACTTAAATTTTAATTTTAAGATTTTCTAATGAGAACAGTTACTTTAGGCACATGTACCTTGGTGAGTTTTTTTTTGGGGGGGGGACAATCTACTTGTTTCACCACAGAATTTAGTTTCATAATATTTAAACTGCGATGTTTGCTGAAAGCCCAAACTATGAGGTCAGAGTAAAGGTTGTCTCCAGCTACAACTTCTACTGTCATTTGGGAGATTTATTATTATTCTGGTTTCCTCATGCATGAGAAATTTCATCCAAACTGAATTTCCAGTGTCAGCTGAATACAGAATGTAAGTTTTATAATAAAAATATGGCTCATGTTGGAATTAAGCAGGAATTTCCCAGACCAGTTTATCATTTGTTTTTTATTTATTATGTTTTACAATAGGCACAATTCTTCTGAGAATTACATTTTAAAATGAGAATAGGCTTTTAAGCATTGTCTTCTGCTCTTCATTCACCATCTAAATTACCAGAACAAAAGATGATTTTCCTCTTGTGCCACACACAGTCACTGGGACCTAGAATCATGTCCTACCTCCAGATAGGGCTTCTGAGGCATCAGGCTTTAATCATCTTACTGCCCTAACCCCAATACTGACAGTTCCCACATTTCTTTCCTAAGGAATTTTTAAAATGACTTCTGTACTGTGAATAAAGCCATACATGTGGTTTTGTATGCATCAAATGCTTTGCAGCATCATTATACTATCAATCTATCTGGACTTTATGATTTATAGTACTGAAGGTGAAATATTCTTTTCTACAATGGAAAAAAGAAAATAAATTTCAGACAGTATTGCTGCATAAGTGAAATATGCAAAGAAATATAATCTCAGTTTTATATCATATACACAATGTAATTCTATGTGAAATGGAACATATATCAATGTACAAACATTTAAGTTATATACATTAATTGCATACAGTTTTTATTCAATAGTATGCCTATATAAAATGGAAAAAAGAAAAGAAAGAAAACTCTCTTTAGGAAAGACAGCAATATCTATTTAAGTTATACCATTTAACCTCAAAATTATAAACTTATTTTATGTATTTAAGTGCAATATTAAACTAGTATGACAAAATAAAACTCATTTATTTCTATAATGTGAATAAACTTTTTAAAAAGTTTCAGCACAAAGCTTTAGAAACTAGAAACCCAAACAATTAGGACTGCTGTTCTCAAATAGTAAGTAAAATTGTGAAAACCAGAGAACACAATTTAATTAATGTAAATAATATACAGAGTTCCAAAAGCAAAAAGTTTGTGTTTTAGTATAGGTAGGAAATTGGTGTTTGAATAGAAGAGGGACTACTGTAGGGCACAAGAGAAATGCATAATTAAGAAGTTTTCTAGTGTGATCTACATGGTCATTACTCAGTCCTGGTTCGGCTAGTTGGACCAAAGAAATTCATTATCTCTCCAACAATCGTATAATCCTAAAACAATTATACCAGGAGGCTCATTATCTGAGAAATTTGCCTAGAACTGGGAGGTGGCCTGTTTCAGGAGGCTTTGCTCTCTCTGAAATCCAAGGTGACACTGCAGGTTTAGGACAGTGACTGGGAGCTATTAAGTAAAATGCTGACACGGAGATGCCTCAATTATTTTTATCTTTGTGCCTTCAGCCATGAAAGAGAATGAGATTGGTTACATCTTGCTACTTTAGAGAAGGACATCCCTTGAGTGATTAACTTCCAAAGGTAAGTAGGTGACCTAAGGTAAATGTGACAGATACCAAGTGAAGTAGGTGATGCCAGACTTTCTGCCTTTCTAGTTACCTTATGAGTCACTGTAAGACATGAATGGAATTGCTAAGTGTTTATTATTTATAGATGCAAATATATAAGCATATCATCATTTGAACATTTTGATTTTTAATGTGTTTCAACAGGCTCACTCATGTGTTTCAGTTGAACTGACTAGAATTATTAACTGAAGCATATTACTTTCAAGGTAATATATCACTGTCATTTTTATGGACTTTGACAGAATGCCATCAATCAATAGTAGAAAAACAAAACAAACAAACCAACAAAAACAACAACAACAACAAAACATGATGATTTGAGGGCTCACAATTTTATGTGAAGAATTGAATAAAGTTGGTAATATACATGTGTTTTTTATATATTGGCTTTGAATATAATGTCAAGTATGCTATTGATAAGCAGACAGATAATAGACTAGATCCTTATTAGTTATATTTAACGCTCTATGTCTAAAAATGCTAGAATAGTAACAGTATAGTTCTGTAACCCACAGCAGAAAGCTTTAGCCTCAGCTCTGGTGAGCTTGACCTCTGAGACAGAATATTAATCAACCAGGCACATCTTCATTTACACAGCTTAGAGTTACATGGTAGAAATTGCTTAACTAAAAATTATGTCCACAGAAGTTTAGTCTGTGTCCTCCAAATGATACTGACTAATTTGTTCTAACTTCTCTGAAAAATGATATACCAACTACATCATCTTAACAAATGAAACCTTTAAGATGAGGACACCCTTGTACCTTAGCACATCCTTTAAGCCACTGACTCAGGCTGCTGTTATACTGCTCAGCCTGATGTCGCCTTGAAACACACTCAGTACACTTTTTTGTGATCTATGTGGGAATTATTAAATGTTCATCAATGCCTTTCCCATTGTTATAAACCATATATATATGTATATATATATATTTATGTCCAGATTATTGAGTATTTTTCATATTCCCAGTTAGGTAATCTACTTTTCTCAGTTTGAAATATTGTGAGAAAATCATATTTTATCTCATCACTTTTTGTCTTTTGAGACAGTGCCTTGCTGAGTAGTCCTGGCTGGACTGGATGTTTGTGTAGTCCTGAGTAGGCTGAAATTCAAGGTGTTCTCATGCAGTATATGCATGTGAAATAATTCCAAAATTAGAAAGTTAGAGATTAGAATGAAAACGAGAAAGATGGGTTGGAAGGAGAGAGAGAGAAGGCAAGGGAGAGGAGGAGAGGAAGAGGAGGGTGGGAAAAAGAGAGAGAGAAGGCAGGGGATTGGCTAGGACACTGTGACGAATTTAAGCCCTTAAGTTAGAAGTATATGGACCAGAAAAAGTCAGATTCATGTGAGCTTAAGAGGAGTATGAATTAGAACATGATTCTGTTCATATTGGAAAACATATTTGTTCTTATCAGTCATCTCATTCTAAGAACCATATGAATCTCTAAGCTTTAGGGCAAGCTCTCTCTCCCTCTGTGTGTATGTGTGTCAGGGGGGTGGGGCACTCCCGCTTTGCTCCAGTTGCTACCACCAAAGCCACTGGTTTAATTTCACTTAGTACTTTTCAGAGAGTGTGCATAGCTAAGCATTGCATTATGTGAAAGCATTAAGAAATTAAAACAATAAATAGATTTGGCATTCTACTACTAAGAAAAGTTTCTTATGTGTTTGGAAATACCAAGTAATCTGACTCAATAAATGAAACAAGCAAGAAAAGTAGTACTTTAAGAATTTAAAAATAATCCATGTGATTGGTGTGTTTTGAAAGTAGACTTTTCATCACAATAAAGCTTAAGAATATATCAATAATAATCGATTTAATTTGCTCAAGTTTATTTTCTTACTTTCTTCATCTTATAGTGAAGGTAACAAACAAACAAGACAAAAACAGCTTAGGAGCTCATGAAAGATGGCTCAGCAGATAAAGGCATTTATCTACAAGCTTAATGACATAAGTTAATTCCTCAGAATTCAGCATATGTGTGTTAGAAAGCGTATTTTTGTGAGTGTGAACTAATTTTATTGAAAGACTGGATTTAGTTGAGATTATCGATTATATAGGAAATGACTCTAGGTTACTGCATTTTGAGCAAGTTAAATGTGTTTGAAGTATCATTTTCATGATTAGTTTCAATAATCTAATATGGAAAATTGGATTATTTCTTTTAGAAGCATTCATTTTTCTTAACAAAACAATTTATCTATAAGAAACTGATGTTGCTCCTGCTATAACTATAACCATGTAGTTTGGATTATTCAGAACATAATTCATCAAGACGTTGTGCCACCTGAATTTTACACAGCAGAGATCCCTGACTAGCAGTTTCAATGTTATGCTCACAACCCTACTCACTTTAAATTCTCTTCCCTGACCAAAAGAGCATGTCTAACTCACAAACTGAGAACAGATTACTTCTTCGCACTCCCACAAGACATATTCTGCGTGAAGACAACAGATGTGGTGGAACACATTCATATTTAGTCATGGTTTCTGTTCCTAGGGTTCAATGATTTTGTTAATATATTTTAAACTCATTTTAGGAATTTTATCTATATTTTAACTCACTCTTAAATAATATGAGGTAATATAACAATTTAAGATTTGTTCATTGGAAAATAAAAGTGTTTGCTGCAGGTCTGGAGGTGCAGTTAACTTGATCAAATGTTCGTCTGCCATGTACAAGACAGGTTGTCCCCAAATTAAAAAATCTGATTTCTTAGAATTTAGAAGGTTAAGGTAGTAACATAAGAAGGTTAAAGTTATCTTCAGCTACAGAGAGAAATGTTCATGTGTGTGTGTATGTTTGTGTGTGTCTATCTTCTGCTACATAAAATACTGTATAAAAATACATCTGATATCTTTCACTTTTTCACACCAATTATGAGTAGAAATGTCCTCAAAATAAGCATCATTTAGCCTCAACTCATTTGAATAGTTCATCCATTATCTACTTTTTAAGCATTGACTTCAGAATCAGCACCAAAGAAAAACCTAAATCAAGCTTGTTTTCTAAATATAATTTTATTTGTATTATAAAAAATTAGCTCACAGTTTGATAGGAATAGTGATAAAAACCATATTTTCTGTTTTAAAATTATTTTATGTAAGATGGGTTTAAAAGTTACATATGCATATCTGTATGAAGTTACCTGAAAGTCATAAAGTAAAATACGAATAAATATGTTATTATAGACAAGAAATCTCATTGCAGCTGATTCATAACTTGGCTCCTCTCATTTTGTTTTCCTCAGTGCTATGAGCTTCTCAACCATTTAAGGTATTAGCAGTTCTATTTCTGTTGAAATATAGTACCCAACTTTAGGGAAAAATATAATGTAATAAATTCATCAGATTAAATTAACAGAAATACTACTTCATGAATTTATATAAACACATGCTGTGCCAAAATATAATGGGACAGAAGGGATGAGGAGAAAAAGCAATGCTTACACATTATTGTAGGAATGCAAACTAAAACAGACACAGTGTTGTGGTACTTTACAGTAAAGATTCCATTCCCATATTGTATAACAAAGTAATTACTAGTTATAAACATACAAATTGATCTAATATGTAAAGGACATCTATGCTTTCAGATTCTTTGTACCATTATCCTCAATAGCCAACAAATGGAAACACAATTACTGTCCTGAAAATAATGAATGGGTAAGGGAAAAAATGGAACATTAAATAGTATTAGCCACAAAATAAAGAAATTCTGCCACTTAGAACAGCATGCTTGGAAGCAGAGACCATTCTATTAGATTGAATATGCCGGGACAAGAAATATAAATGCCACCCAATTTCACTTCCAGTGACGTCAACAAAGTCGATCTATTATAAAGTGAGAGCAGAACATTTACCAGATGCCAGAGGATAGAAGAAACAACAAAGAGAGTCAAATCAGGGAGTACTAAGCAGTACACAAGAGAGAGATGTTATAGGGTCTACAGCTGCAAAGTATAGTGGTAGGGAAAATGGTAATGTGCTATTGATCGCAAGCTGCAACGAGAAAATAGTTTTAGTATTTTCACCATAAGGAAAAGATAAGAGTCCAATAAAAGGATACCACACTGCTTTTAGTATCACACTACACTTACATAGATATTATCCATTAATACTTAAAATTATTGTATCGTACAATAGCTAAGATACTTTATTGAAGTAAAACAAAAGCTTTTTTGCCTTCCTTTACAATGGAAGAAAGTTTTTTTTTTATCAGCTTGACTTATAATATACTGATTTTAATTTTCTAATTTTTGAAATGTTAATAGACATTCATAAAATATTATTGAACGAAATGAAACCAAGACTACCAGAAAAATAATGCAGACTTTGCCATTTCTTTTGCATAGTTTGGTCCGTGTGTTTTCTGCTCACATATTAGAAGTTCTGGAGGTGGACTTCAGCTGCTGGGCTGCTAGTGAAGCAGCAGCAGCAGAATCACATCAGAAGCAGCTCATGGCAAAACACTGATGGATGAAATACAAACCTCAATATATACATGCATTAATTCGAACACCAAACAAACCCCAGGACAAGATAAACTTTATCCCATAAAATGCTTTATAATGTATACTAAGGGTATCCATTTGCTTTCCTTCAACTGTCATTGCCTTTGAAGCTATTTTTTAGGTATTAAACTATGATTCATTATATGCCTGTAAAGTCGGGAATTTTGAAGTGTTCCACGATTAAGTGATGTTTTCATATTTTCTTCTCAGCACATACATCATTTTCAAGAAGCTGTAAGTAGAAGAATGACCTGAATATGCAAAGTCTCAAAAATGTGATTATTTTTCAGAGAATGGTTGGTTTTTAATTTTAGACCTTTTGGGGATTCATTGAAAGTAATCCAGAAATTGTTATTGTAAATGATGATGAAATATTTGCTATAGCTTCAGTTTCACAAATTTAAACAAATTTATCAGAAAATAGAAAAGAAAGATTGCATACATTCTATATAATGTAGGATATCATTATTAGAATAAAAATGTATGTAATACATAAAATACACACATATTTGAAAAATCCACACAGTACCACATTGACAAATACCACTAGTTTTATGTGTGTGCTTATGCACATCAATGTGTTTTCATGTTTGTGCATGCTCATATATTGAGAGTACTCTTGATACCCTTAGGTGTTCTTCCTCACAATCATTCAACTTGTGTCTCAAGCAGAGAATCTCTCACTAATCCACAGGTTGCCAGTTCATCTGAGATGAATGACCCATGAATTAGGGATCGGCTCGTCTCTATTATGCCTAGTGCTGGTATTACAAGGAAAACATCATTAAGTTTCTTTTCCTTCCCTTTTTTGTTTTCATTGTAATATGAGTTATGGGGATGCATCTTTATGCTACAAGGCAGGCAATTTATCTACTAAGCTATCTTCACAGATGCAATACATGCAAGTTTTTATGTTGTTATGTCTGTTAAATGAATTTAAATCTGAAAATAAACAGAAATCAAACTTTAAATGCAAACCAAAAATCTGTAGATGAGGACAAAATTACTGTGATTTGGTTCAGTGTGCACTTTTCATATTTATTTAAAAATAGTTCCTAGTAGTTATATTTCACATCTTAAAAAAATACTTTCTTTCAAGAGGAACATTAGTTTGGACTTTAAATAACATTGAAGTAAATAAGTTCCTTCTCACAAATGTGTGCTACTAAGAAAGCTGTGAATCGCACTTTTTTATGTTGTAATACATTTTTCTGTATACATTAATACATAATCTCCTACACAAAGAGAAAAATAAACCACTTTTAATCTTATATTAATGAACACATTCATCAATATGCTCCCACTATAACCAGCATATTCAGTCTGTAATGGAATTCCTAGGAGTTGTTTTCAGCAGTAATTTGTTGTTAAATAGATTTGTTTTGCTGCTTGCATCTGATTTTATTATAACTGAAATAACAGAAAGGAGAGAGGGATAGAGAATGAGGAGGAATAGAAAGTGTTCTGGAGACCCAGTTTAAATCCTGTATTTTCTCCTCACTACCAATAAGATGAAAAGAATGCTTCCGTCCTCTCCTGGTCCTGTTCAGAGTGTTTGTGAACACAGGTTTTCAGGTGGTTCAGGTAAAAAGCACAGGGAGTTCTTCCAATTCACATAATTAGATCTGGTGCTTCTGGTTTGAGTACTGTATAAATAATAAATAAATCTTAAAAAAAAAAAAGAAATCAGCCACTATTTTTTAGATTCTTTACTGTATAGCATTCTGGAGAGCGTATTTAGTACTTCACTATGAAATGAAATTCACATAGTTAACTACTTTGAGATCTCTTAGTTGAATTAGATTTTCAAGAGGTAGAATATCATTTGTTTATGAGTGAGTGTGCCTTCAGAATGTTTGAAATACTTAGGTAGTTTAAATTTCCTAAATTCTGATACTGTTTGCATTGCTCTAAATTTTCTCCTTCCCTTGTGTATTTATCCTAAGTCACATGCTTTGTGAAAACAGGACCTAGATATGCCAAATGCCATAAAAAATACAAAGAGTTGTTTATTAGAAATTCACAAAATTAAGGAGAACATAGGTCCAGAAATTGATAAGTTGACATTATCCAATGGCTTACATCTAGCTGATAATTATCCAGAAAATGGAGAAGAAAAAATGTAACAAGTGTTTGTACCTTCTCTCTCTCTCTCTCTCTCTCTCTCTCTCTCTCTCTCTCTCTCTC
>OU015748.1:13405098-13427926 GCA_907169655.1 Acomys percivali
TCTCTCTCTCTCTCTCTCTCTCTCTCTCTCTCTCTCTCTCTCTCTCACTCTCTCCATTTCTCTCTCTCTGAAATTTCAAAAAGTTGACTTTTTCTTAGTTACTACTTGTTCCACATTTTATTTATTCTACTATGGATTTGAATATTAATTTTTAAATCCCTTCTAATAACAATAGTCCACATGACACAATGAAACCATAGGTTGAAGTATGCAGAGAGATTTCTTTATTTTAATCATTGGATTACCACTTAATATTTACTTCAAGTGGCCAAATGATCAAAATTTACACAAAACAATGCTTATTCACGTTTCCTTGACTGAAAAGATAAATCCCAGTTGTTAACAAAATGCCATGCTAAACATATTGCCTAAGTGAAAATTATTATTGTTGTTGTTGAATACCTAAAAATGAGACATTATTGCCAGATATTTCTCTAAATTAATGAACACACAAATGTTAACTTTTATGTTCAGCATCTTCTGAGATTAAATACAATTTTAACTGTTCTGAAGAATCATATGTTTTGTTATACGCTACTGGAAATCTCTACAACATTTTAGGTTTACTAAGCAATTACTCATTTTATTGATGTCATTCCATCTAACACTTACTTAACTGAAAACTAATTTTTGCAAAACTTAAGATTTGAAATATTTTATACTTTAAGTGATCAATCAGATAATGGTGTTACAGGACTTGTGGGAGTGGGCAACCAATGTTTAGTTTAATTTGGGATCCAAGGCATGAGAGGGAACCCATGTCCTACATTGATTGGATAGTTAGAAAGCCTAGGGTAGAAAGAACCAAGACTGGCAAAATGATGATGATGATGACGACGACGACGATGATGGAGATAATGACAATGAAACGATTCCTAATGATATTCTGCTACATGCATAGATTGGTGCCTTGCCCAGTTATCTTCAGAGACACTTCCTCTGGCACCAAGCAGGAGCATGTGCAGAGACACACAACCAGACATTATGCCGAAAAGGAGTCTAAATTTAAGAGCTCCATCAGGTCCCTCTGCTTGGAGATGGAGATGGAGAGAACATCATAGACAGAGGAGAGAAAATATTGTGGGAGACTCAAAGGATGGGCGATACTAGGAGAACATGGTCCACTGAGTCAACTAAGCAGGGCTCAAATGGCCTTACAAAAAAGCTGCAAGCCTGGGGCCTCCATAGGTTTGCACCAGGTCCTCTGCTTACATATGAAGGATGCTAGCTTGTTTGTATGTGGCTCCTAACAGTAGGAGCAGGTTTATGTCTTACACTACGCCTGCTTTTGAGACTCTTTTATTTCTATTCAATTGCTTTTTCCAGATATGATTTGAGGGATTTGCATTTTCTTAATGTATCTTGTTTTGTCCTGTTTGGTTGTCTTTTCTTTGAGACCTGCTCTTTTCTGAAGAAAAACAACCCCCCCCACAACAACAACAACAACAAAAAAAAAAAAACAGAGGAGTATTGGATCCAAGGAAGAGGGGAGATGGTGGGAAATAGGAAGAATGGATGGATGAAAAGAACCTATTTTAAATTAAATAAGAATAATATATACCAAAAAAAAAAAAAGCCGGGCGTGGTGGCGCACGCCTTTAATCCCAGCACTCGGGAGGCAGAAGCAGGCGGATCGCTGTGAGTTCGAGGCCAGCCTGGACTACAAAGCGAGTCTTGGACAGCCAAGGCTACACAGAGAAACCCTGTCTTGAAAAACCAAAAAAAAACAAAAAACAAAAAACAAAAAACAAACAAACAAAAAAAGAATAATATAAAAAATAGAAGTCAGCAGTTCTATTTTTCCATTCTTCCAGAACGCCAATTGTTGCTGTCTACTGGGTTTTCAATCTAATATACATGTTAGGCCAGGATATATCCCAAAAATGTTCTTTGTTTGTAAATTCTAACTATATTATAAAGTTTATGTGTGGTATTTATATAAAACTTCATTGGTGATACATAAAACTCTTATTTAAACCCTAGAAAATTAAAATAGATCTGTTAAAAGGAAAGTACACGAATTGCACCTCTTATGTGGGAACATTAATAAGGTCCTGCTTGACTCAACAGGATTTCAGCAGAACACGTGAGTTAACATCTTCATTACTTATCATATGTCTTAATTTTTATGCATTTATGAGTAAAATTCATAAAATCATTATAGTTTAATAATCTAATCTTAATAACTGCATTCAGTTTACCTATTATTTTTGTGATTTAGGGTCTCCCTAATTAGTATTCACTAGCCTTTTCACAAGACATGTTGGAATTATAAGAAGGTGCTAGCATATCTACCTGTGAATCAGAAATCTTCTTCACTAATTAGCAATTCATTAAAAAGGCTTTTAAGGTGTTTAATATATAATATATATATACAAATATTACATATATTCACACATCTTTTACACACACACAAACACACATACACACACACACGCACGCACGCATGCACGCACGCACACACACACACACACACACACACACACACACACAGCCCAAAAGTCAGGCAATAAAGTCAGAAACAGCCCCTACTCTCATTGTTAGTGGACCCATATGTTGACAAAGCTGTAAAGCTACTACATATATGTTAGGAGTCTAGATACAGCCCATGCATGTTCTTTAGTTGGTTGTCTCTGTGAGCCTCCATGGACCTGGGTTAGTTGACTCTGTAGCTCTTCTTGTGGTCTTGACCAGTCAGACCAGCATCATTTGTTGAAGATGGTTGCTTTTTACCATTGTATAGTTTTTGCTTCTTTGGAAAAATAAGGTGTCCATAAGTGTGTGGGTTTATTTCTGGGTCTTCAATTCAATTCCATTGATATACTTGTCTGTTTTTATGCCACTATCATGTGGTTTTTATTACTATTGCTCTGTAGTAAAGCTTGTAATAAAGGATAGAAATGCCTTCAGATTTTTTTCATTGTACAGAATTGTTTTAGGTATCCTGAGTGTTAATTTTTCCATATGAAGTTGAATATTTCTTTTCCAATGTCTTTAATGAATGTTCCTGAAATTTTGGTGGGAAGTGCATTAGATCTGTAGATTGCTCTTGGTAAAATGGCCATTTTTATTATGTTAATCCTACCAATTCAAGAGCATGGGAGATCTTTCCATCTTCTGATTTCTTCTTCGATATCTTTATTCAGATACTTTTATTTCTTGTCAGAAAAGTCTTTCAGTTGCTTGGTTAAAGTTATACCAATATATTTTATATTTCTGTGGATATAGCGAAGGGTGTTATTTCCTAATTTCTTTCTCAACCCATTTATTTGCTGTATAAGGAGGGCAACCTTCTTTTTTGAGTTAATTTTATATCCAGCCACCTTGCTGAAGGTGTTTATCAGCTATGTGAATTCTCCAATAGAGTTTTTGGGTCACTTCTGTATACTATCATATCACCTGCATATTTTGTTGTTCTCTAGAATCTAAATGACTTGTTTCTACTAATTTGTGCATTACTCATTAAAATTGTAGTTGAGTTTACCATGTAGAAAATAAAAAAGATCTACTGAAGATAGATTATTTAAATACATTTTAAAATATTTGACACAAGAAATGATATACTAAAAATGTCAGCTATCTTTAAAACTCTACACTGTTAAACAAGTTATATGCAAGAAACATCACAACCTCCACTGAAGACATTATCAGTAAAGTTCCCATATTTCAGTTTCCTTAAAAGTCTGTTTCTTGCTTTTGAAAAGTAGAGAATAGCATTCAGTGACAACTCATATTGCTTAGTTCGACATTAAAGCTCTATTTTGTGTGCCAGTGGATGATTTCATCTTACTTTTTGTCTATGGAATTAAAACATATTTTTTTAAATTTTTTTTATTAATTTATTCTTGTTACATCTCTATGGTTATCCCATCCCTTGTATGGAGAGATGGCTCAGCCATTAAAGGCTAGGCTCACAACCATAAAAATAAAACATATTTTTGATGTCATCATTACTTTATTTTTTTCCACCAACTGTCATACTGAATCAGATTCTAATTCATATTTAAAGTTTAAGCTACTATAACCAGGTATAACACCATTTGAGGAGAGAAAAACACTTCTGAGTAGCTATTTTCAGGTGAAAAAAAAGACAATTTTCTCTCCTAATGATTTTGCAATTCTTATCTTCATTTTGCAATTTATCTAAATTAGACTTCAATTTTATTATACTTCTAAATGAAGTAGTGTGGTTTCTGAAACTAGGAATAAATAGTTATGTTTTATTTGTTTCAGTTCTGCACCTGCACCATTTATTATGTAAATGAACGATTCTCCAAAGCATCCAGTTAACAAGGCATAGTATGTTAAAATTATGAGTGCAGGTTTCTAATGTCATATGTAGAAATATTAAATAGTCTCTTCATCTCAGACAGAAAAATGATAGAATGACTCTTTTTGCATAAGTCTCCATTTGTTCTTTTGAGTAAAATTATCTTTGCAATATTCCCTCCCTTTCCAATAATACAATTCTCACTCCTATGTCCAAATACTGGCACTAACATTACTGAATTTCAACTTCTAATCAATGTCCTTAATCTTTTTTTCTAAAGAGTTTTAAGATGTTCAGTTGATCAATCCAATTGCAAAAGCTTTCAGTTGTTTTAAAATCTTTATTATTCTACTGACTCCATCTGTCAAATAAATCCAGAACACACCATTTTCAAAGAACTCTTTATGGACACTGTCATGAGTTCTCACCAAACTACTATAATTGCCTTCAGTCTTGCTGTCTTCATTTTATTACCAATTCTCAAAACTGTTAGTGGTTCATATAACTTTATGTTCTCATTCTATATATTTGTCTTGGGTAAAACAGATAAAACTGTTCCATTCACTTCCTGTATTGGTTAAGATTCAGTTTCACTGTAATTCAACTTATATTTACTTAGAAGATTGGTAAAATGTACATTTGGTTCTATTAAGGAATGGTTGGTAGGATAAGACTTACCTACAATGTGGATTGATTCTTCACAAGGACTGGAAACTAGGTAGAACGGGAACTGGAAAGAAGGAGCCAACAAATGTATCTTCATTACTGTTTACTGACATATCACTGAAATACCTTAGCTTCCATACAGCCTTCTACTCAGTCATAGGATGAACCTTCCACATTTGTGAACCAAAATAAACTCATCCTTCTTCAACTGTCTCCTGTCTGTTTTTCTGGCCACAATGGCAAAAAATATATAACAACAACAACAACAACAATAAAAAAAAACTAATACCAGGGCTAAGTTTTGTATTGTTTAACCTAATTTTGTAGACTTTGCCATTTGTATCAAGTTTGTGGGAAAATCTGCAAGAATTTGGAAAAGATGGCTGGCTGAAAACCTAAATCATGATGCGTACAGGGTCTTTTTTTCTCCATTTAATTAATTATTTATTTAATTACTTTACATCCTGATCCCAGCTCCCTCCCTTCCCTCCTCCAAGTCCCACTCCTATACTCCTCCTTCCTCCCATTACCTCTCTCCTTCCTCCCAGCAAAGGGGAGGCCCCCATGTGGTACCAATACACCCTGATATCTCAAGTCACAACAACAAACCTTTTTCCACTGAGGATTAAGGCAGCCTAGCTAGGGGAAAGTGACCCAGCTGCAAGTAACAGAGTCAGAGACAGCCCCTACCTTCTGTTTCCCTCTATCCTTCCTCCTACTCTTCCACAGCACTCCCAGAGCTCAGCCCATTTTTGGCCTCGGGGTCTCTTCATCTGTTTCCATCAACTGCTGGAAGAAGCCTCGCAGAAGACAGTTATGATACACATGGGTGTATAAAAGTTTAGCAGAGTATCATTAATAGTGACAGTGGTATGATCTCTCCCACGGGGTAGATCTCAAGATGGACCAGTCATTGCTTTGCCATTTCCTCAGTCTCTTCCATTTTTATCCCTACACTTCTTGTAGACAAGACACATTTTGGGATTAAAAGAATTAAATATGGGTTGTTGTCCTCCTCCCTCTGCTGGGAGTCCCACCAGGCCTCAGGAGGTACTGACTCCATATGCCATGATACCCTTAGTTGGCATCTCAGATAAGGTCATCCCCATAAAGACATAGGGCCTCCCCTTTCCCAGAGGTGACCCCCCACACTTATTTCTATTATCTCTCCCTGTTCTTCCCCTCAGCCCAGTCCCCCTCTCTCCACCTACCTCTCCACCTAACCCTTATTATCCTCCCAACTCCTAACTACCGTCCACTTCCCTCACACCATCTACTTCAGATTTCTATTGTATATCCTGTCCTGAGTGAAATTCAAGAATCTTCCCTTGAGCTCTCTTTGACTTCTTTTGATTTGTGAACTGTAGTATGGTTATCATATACTATATGGAAAATGGCTACTTACAAGTGAGTACACGCCAAGTGTGTCTTTCTGGATCTGAGTAATCTCACTCAGAATGATGTTTTCTATTTCCATATAAAACCCGTACATTTGCCTGCTAATTTATTTATTTCATTGTTTTTAACAGGTGAGTAGTATTTCATTGTGTAAATATACCACATTTTCTTTTTTTAACTTTCATTTTTTACATATACATTCATATTATTACACATATATACAATAAACTATATACAACAAGAAGAACCACAAAACAATCAGTAATTACACAAATGTTACATTCATACTATCTTGGCTATTTGTATTTGGAATCCTTGAAGAAAACATCTTTCCTATCTTGGAGCATATAAAATTCTGAAAGTAAATCAATATCTATCAAATCTCACTATTATGATCTTAAAACATCTTTCTAGATGTAAAAACATCTTAATCCCTAAATGACTAAGTTTTATTGTAAAACAAACTATCTGGTCTTCAACCTCATCAGAGACTTCAGAAGGAATAAAATAATTACCTCAGTATCTAGGAAGGGCATGGAAAGATGTTTTTATTATTTTAAAGATTCATTGACAAGGAAACAGGTTAACTCCTGACTATATCCAGACTACCTCAAAGTAGATAACTAGCATCAAAGAACCTCCTTAAGGAGATGGCTTCAAATATGGCAAACAAGCCCTGGGCATACTGTCCTCATTTCTACCATAGATAGAATTCTGCCTACAAACAGCCAAATTTGGATGCATGCAGACTCAGTCAACAGCCAAATTCTGCCAAGACAGAGTAAGTAAGTCCTCAATAGTTTCTGCCTCACAAATATGTCTATCAGATATATTGGGCCAGAAGGCTGAAGATGTTGCTCCAATGTTATAAAAAGGTTTGGGTGACTCTTCAGACAGCAAACAATCACTGTCATCTTCTCATTTGAGAAGCTGCTAACCTGTACTTCCTGGTCTTTATTCATTCTTTACTCAAGGGTCATCTAGGTTATTTCTAGTTTCTGGTTTTTACCAAAAAGGCTGCAATAAACATAGTTGAGTAAGTTTTATTGTAATAAGGTGAGCCATCTTTTTGATAAATAACCAGGAGTGATATATCTCTATTTTGAGGTATATTGATTCCCAATTTTCTGAGAAATGTCCAGATTGATTTCCACAATGGTTGTACAATTCTGCGTTCCCACCAGCAATGTAGGAGTGCTCTCCTTTCTCTACATTATTGCCAGCATATGCTGTCCCTTGGGTTTTTTATCCTAGCCATTCTGACCGGTATAACAAGGAATCTCAGCATTTTTTGATTTGCCTTTCCCTCAAAAGAACTCAACATAGAACCAAATACACTAAATCTATTACAAGAAAAGTGGGGAAGATCCTTGAAATCTCTGCCAGAGGAGACAACTTCCTCAACAGAACACGTTTAAATATTGTTCAATCTAACTGCTAACTAACATATTGTATTAGCTCACATTCACTGAACAGTGGAACACAATCTAAAAAAAGAATGAATGACTCCTGAACAAATGTTGTAAACTCACTGAACAAAATGTAATCTCTAAAGAAATAGCAGCTGAATGGATGAAAGAACCATTGGTCCTTTCAGTTGAAAGGAAGCCTGTATTTGAATGGGCAATTGTAATTGTTCTTCTATTTTGATGGCCAAATCTGATGCATTTGCTATGAACCCCAAGGGGTTTTCATATTTGCTAGACCAGATATAGTACACTACAATATTTTTTACTTATTTAACATAAGGACAAAATTTTCTTGATTGTTATAGAAGACTGACTTGATTTCATTTAAATTGAACACACTCTCCTTTCACACAATATACTTTATTGTTATGCTCATAAACTAGTATATATTATGAACATTATTAGTCATAGTGACATCGTTAACTCAGATTACTTGATATTTAGAATTCCATTCACAAAAAGTATTCCTGGCAAAGGATCAGTAAAATCATCTAAACAAAAAGGTGAGTAAGATGCAGACATTTGCCTTCTATGCTTTTCCCTGAGTCACTGCTGCTCCTTTTTCTACAATAGAATAAGTTTTAATACCTATCCCTTTTCAGTAAGTTAGCTATAAGAGAAATACTCATGCATGAAATTGAACCATGTTTTCCTCAGGGATTCTTTCTCCTTACTTCTAAAGATATTGCTGTCAAGTTATTATATTAAAATTGGTTACACTAAGGAAAGGTGATTTTGAGAAGCTTAAAACTTAAAGGAAATCAGAATAACTAATATCTCTATTAATAAATATTTAGCATGATTTAATTTATTTTCAATCAATGGGTTTACAGCTGTATTTTCATCTTTCCATGGGTTTAGAAATAACTCTTATAATAACTATCATATATTAAGATATAAAGAAAACTGCTGTCCTTCCTCTGAGTGCCACTAGGTCTCCCCCTCCAGGGGACATAGTCAAATGTGAGGCACCAGAGTACATGAGAAAGTCATATCCCACTCTCCATTCAAGTGTGGAGACTGTCCTGACCATTGGCTAGATCTGGGTAGGGGTTTAAATTTTACAGCCTGTATTGTCCTTGGCTAGTGCCTTAGTTTGAGCGGGACCCCTTGGCCCAAATCTGCCTATCATAATGTTCTCCTTGTAGGTTTCTAGGACCCACTGGATCCTTCTACATTGCTATTCTCACATGGTTCTCTCATCTAGAGTCCCAATAGGATGTCCTTCCGAGAAGAGACTTGATACCCTATGAGCATATACAGGGGGAGGTAATCCCCCTCAGGAACAGTCATAGGGGAGGGGAATAAGGGGAAAATGGGAGGGAGGGGAGAATGGGAGGATACGAAGGATGGGATAACCATAGAGATGTAACAAGAATAAATTAATAAAATAAATAAAAAAATTTAAAAAAGAAAACTATTCATTAATCTATATCTAAATTATTTGATATATATAGAAAGCAGTGACAAATTTGCTTATATTTTCATAGTTGCATATTAAAAAACCAAGGTAATGAAGTGTGACTTCTTTTTTAACATTTAAAAGTGATAAAGTATTATTAATACTTTATAGAGTTTAAAGAATTTGTATTAGAATGGTGGTGAGAAAATATTGTTTTAGAAATGTTAATATTCAAACAACAATAACATATTAAAGAATCCCTTGGGTAACCCACCTGTAGTTCTTCTCCACTTATTTCTCTGTATCTACTATCTTAGATTTATACGTAGAACTTCAACAGCATAACAGCTGCAGCTTCCCTTCAATGCTGTAAATTCATCCTGGGATTCTACAAACCCTCCCCTCAAGGCCGCTCTTCTTCCACTCACTTTATCTCATTCCCCAACTCTGGTCATCTCAGGGTGTTGCCTGCCAGACAACAAGTTTGGCTTCCAGCAGACCTCCTCTACTCTGTTCCCCTAGACCCAATCTCTCTGGATCCTACGAGCTGCATCTTCCTGTCATCTCTGTCCATTTCTTCTGTGGATATCACAGACCACCCTCCTCTGTCCTAGCTCTTCCCACTCATTGCTGTGTAACAGCTCCTAACATGGCCAAATACCCCCTGCAGAACTACAGACCACACCTGCTAGACAACGACGGAAACAAATAGAAAGATAAAATCCACATGATCATCTCATTAGATACAGAAAGGGCCATTGATAACATCCAAAGTCCCTTCATGACAAAAGCCCTGGAGAGAATAGGGATTCAATGGACATACCTAACCATAGCAAAGGCAGTGCACAGCAAGCCTATAGCCAACATCAAACTGAATTGTGATAAACTCAAAACAATTACACTAATATAAGGAAAAAAGACAGAGGTATCTACTTTCTCTATATCTCCTCTATATAATAATTGAAATTGCAACTTATATAATTAGATAAATCAAAGGGAACAAGGGGTTGCAAATTGCAATGTAAGAAGTCAATGTATCATTATCTGCAGACGGTATAAGAGTATACATATGTGACCCTAAAAAAATACCATTAGGGGACTCCCAAAATGGCTGGATACATGATTAACTAAAATAATAATAATGACAACAATAATAGCAACTACAACAAAAATGACAATAATAAAATTAATAATAATAATAATAATAATAATAATAATAATAATAATAATAATAATAATAATAATAAAGCTCTAGTTTTCCTATAGACAAAGGATAAAGAAACGGAAAAAGAAATCCAAGAAACAACCCCTTTCACAATAGAATGAAATAATATAAACTATCTTGGGATAACTTTATTCAAGCATCAGAAAGACTTGTACAATACAAATTTCAAGTCTTTGAGGAAAGAAATTGAGGAAGATATCAAAAGATATAGACAGATCTTCTATGAAGTGGAAGTTTCTAGTTTCTTTGAAGACTCAGATATGGCATGTGATGTTGTTCTGGAAGATGTCTTATTAGAGGGCATGTGCTGTTTCTGTGAGATCAGACAAGTGAGAGGGTGCATGATGTTTGGAAGGTATAAATGAGCCCCTTTTACAGTGGGATGATGCTTTTTGCATTGCTACTGCCATGCCCTGCAACTCTTTCCTGATCATAGATGGTCTTCCCTTCATAGAAACTTTCCAGTCAACTTCCAGTAATGCTCTGGCTGATTCTGCTCACTTGTGTGTCATCCTCCATTTATCAGGGCTTTCTAGAGCTTGCTTGGCAAACAGCTTCACTGTGACAGAGAACCAGATGAACAGTGGAGTGGTTGTCGGGTCTGCAGCGATGGACTATAGTGGAGCCAACTGGATCTCAAACATGGGGCACAGGGTCGGCTCTCCAGGAGTGGGAGTAGGTCTTCACCCAGTACTGTGCTTCCCAGCAGAGAAAATCCAGGTTTTCATGTCTCTCTTCAGGAAGCAGCCCAGATGCTTCTCATAAAAAGAAAGTGAAATCACAACAGAGCATCAGCTTAGAAAGCGAAGGCAATTCCTAGAGGTCAAAAGGACCAGTTAGTGAAGCTGAGAGCTAAGCTTTGTTATGCATTCTACGCATCCGGTATTCGAGGTAAATGAGGAAAGTCTAAGCTAAGACAAAAGACAAAAGGCAAAAATGAAAAAAGAGACCAAAAGGACAGGACGTAAACAACCAAAAATAAAGTTGACCACCTCACCCATGAAGGCTGAGAGTGCCTTTAAGCCCTGAGGGTTGTAATGGGAGAAGATCTTAGTATATGGCTTCTGTTGATAGTAAGTGTCTTGAAAGCCTTATCTAAAGAAGGAGAGTAATCCGGAGGTGCCTTTGAAGTTTTTTTATCAGATCAGGACCAGGTCTGTGACACTTCTTACCAGATGGGGTTTAGGAGCTTGCTGAGATCAAAAGGGATCACCCCTTCTCCCCCACAGCTACCTCCCCTGGAGAGCATTAGAATGGATGACCCAGAGGATGTGGACTTCAACCTTGACCAGCAATGAGCCACACTCATGCAAAATTTGGGCCTTGCAGTTTCTTCTGGATCCTGTCACCACTATGGATTCCTGTTGCTGTTTGGTGTTGGCTATTGGACAGGACTGCTGGTATCCTGACAACACAGAGTGCAATTGACCCTAGCAACTAAGCCTGAACAGGTCCACAGCCCCCTTTTTCCTATTAACATTCCTCCCCCCTTCCTTTGCTTGGTGAGTTAAACATGAATTTGAAGTATTTAAGAACCCTAAATATTGTAGGTTTTGAAAAATCAAAGCATAGAGTGCCTTTCTCCCCAAAACAATCTACAGATTCAATGCAATCCCCATCAAAATTCCAGCTAAATTTTTTTTTTTTTAATTTGGGCATCTACTGGGTTGTTAATGACTATTATTTCTTTTTTTTAAATTTTTTTATTAATTTATTCATATTACATCTCAATTGTTAGCCCATCCCTTGTATCCTCCCTTTCTTTCCTCCCTCCTGCTTCCCCCTCTACTCCCTTCCCCTATGTCTATGACTGAGGGGGACCTCCTCCCCCTGTATATGCTCCTAGGGTATCAAGTCTCTTCTTGGTGACTTATTATCTTTCCTCTGAGTGCCACCAGGCCTCCCCATCCAAGGGACATGGTCCAATATGGGGCACCAGAGTTTGTGTGAAAATCAGATCCCCTTCTCCACTTAATGGTGGAGAATGTCCTGTCCATCGGCTAGACTAGGTAGGGGTTTGAGGTTTACTGCCTATATTTTCCTTGGTGGGTGCCATAGTTTGAGGAGAACCCCAGGGCCCAGACCCGCCTGTAGTTTTCCAGGACCCTCTGGATCCTTCTATTTCCTCATTCTCCCAGGCTTCTCACCCCTAAAGTCTCAATAGGATTTTCTCCCCTCTGACCCACTTTCCTGGTAGGTAAAGTTTTTCATGGGGGCGTACCCCTTGGACTAGTGTATCGATATAAGTGAGTATATACCATTTGACTCTTTTTGCTTCTGGGTGAATTCAGTCATTATGATAATTTCTAGTTCAATCCATTTGTCCACAAACTTCTGAAATTCCTTGTTTTTAATAGCTGAGTAGTATTCCATAGTGTAGATGTACCACAGTTTCTTTATCCATTCTTCTACTGAGGGACACATAGGTTGTTTCCATGTTCTGGCTATTATGAATAAGGCAGCTATGAACATGGCTGAGCATATGTCCCTGTTGTGTGGTAGTGCATCTCCAGAGATGAATCCGCACACATTTGGTCACTTGATTTTTGACAAAGAAGCCAAATCCATTCAATGGAAAAACGACAGCATCTTCAACAAATGGTGCTGGTCTAACTGGATGTCTACATGTAGAAAAATGCAATTAGACCCCTATTTGTCACCATGCACAAAAATCAAGTCCAAGTGGATTAAAGACCTCTACCTAAAACCAGAGACATTAACCCAATTAGAGGAAAAAGTGGGGAAGAGTCTTGAACACATAGGTACTGGAGACAACTTCCTGAATAGAACACCAACAGCCCAGGCCTTAACGTCAGCAATTAATAAATGGGACCTCATGAGGCTGAGAAGCTTCTGTAAGGCAGGTGACACTGTCAAGAGAACAAAGCGACAGCCTACAGACTGGGAAAAGATCTTCACCAACACTTCATCTGACAAAGGTCTAATATCCAAAATATATAAAGAACTCAAGAAATTAAACACTAACAAACCAAATAACCTAATAGAGAAATGGGGCTCAGTACTAAACAGAGAATTCTCAACAGAGGAATATCAAATGGTGGAGAAACACTTAAAGAAATGCTCGACCTCCTTAGTCATCAGAGAAATGCAAATCAAACGACACTGAGATTCCATCTTACACCCATCAGAATGGCTAAGATCAATAACTCAAATGACACCACATGCTGGCGAGGATGTGGAGAGAGAGGAACACTCCTTCATTGCTGGTGGGAATGCAAACTAGTACAACCACTTTGGAAATCTATCTGGTGCTTTCTCAGAAAAATGGGAATAGGGCTTCCTCAAGACCCAGCTACTCCACTCCTTGTAATATACCCAGCTAAATTTTTTTTAAAATCCTGAAACGAGCTGGGCATCTTGGCACATGCCTTTAATCTGAGCACTCTGAAGGCAGAAAAAGGTAGACTACTAGGAGATCGAGGCCAGCCTGGTCTACAAAGCAAGTCCAGGACAGCCAAGGCTACACAGAGAACTCTGTCTTAAATGTCCCACCAAAAAGAAGATCCTGAAAAGACAATTCTTAATGAGAGAGACAGACAGAGCGAGCGAGCGAGCGAGAGAGAGAGAGAGAGAGAGAGAGAGAGAGAGAGAGAGAGAGAGAGAGAGAGATTTACACAATCCAGAACCATTATGAAATGCTAGAAGTGTCACTATCCCTGATTTCATCTTGTACTGTAGATGTATATAATAAAAACAACATGGAATTGACATAAAAACAGATTCACTGCTCCATAGAATCAGCTTGAAGTTCCAGACTTTAATCTACATACTTATGGACAGTTGATTATTTTTATTAAAAAACAGAAGCCAGAAATACAAACTGAATAAAGACTTGCATCTTCATTTGTTAGAACTGCATGTCTGCATGAAGAATAATTCAAGTAGAACCATATTTACCCCCTTGCACTAATTTCCAATCTAAGTAAATCAAAGAGCCTAACTAAAACTAGATACACTGAGGTTGATACAATCGAAAGTAGGGAGTAGCCTTGAACTTGTTGGCACTGGAGAAGACTTGTGAATAGAACACCCATAGTACAAGCACTAAAAAGGAAATGGGACTGCATACAACTGGAAAACTTCTGTAAGGCAAATGATACCATCAATGAGACAAAGTGACAGTCTACAGAATAAGAAATGCTTTTTACCAACTCCACATATAGGACAATAGCCACAGTATATAAAAAACCTTTGAATCCACACATCAAAATCAAAATTATCTAATTAAAATTAGGTTATAGATCTAATCATAGGGAAATCTCAAATGGTTGAGAAACATTTAAAGAAATGTTCCACGTCCTTATTCATCAGGGAAATGCAAATTAAAATACTTGAGATTCTGTCTTACACCTGTCAAAAGTGACAGCTCATACTGGCAAGGATATGGAGTAAAGGGAACACTCCTCCATTGCTGGATAAAGTGCAAACTTGTGCAGCAACTTTGGTGTCAATATGGAAGTTATACATACAATTTGGAACTGATTTACCTCAATATACCACTATTGGGAATATACCTAAAGAATACTCCATACTACCACAAGTGCACTTGCTCAACTATCCTCATAGCAGCTTTATTCATAATTTATTCATAGCTGAAAATATCCTAGTTATCCCTCAACAGAAGAATGGATGAACAAAATGTGTTACATTTGCACATTAGTCAGCTATTCTAAAAATGGCATCAATAAAATTTGTTGGCTAATTAATGGGATTAAGAAAAAATCATGTTGAATGTGGTAACCCATACACATAAATATAAATATGGCATGTATTTACTTATAAGTGGATATAAGCCATTAAGTAAATGATTTACAAAACTGTAATATATAGACTGAGAGAGATTATGTAAAATTGGCGGGGTCTAGGAGGAGGCCTTGGACATGCATCTCCCTGGTAAGGGATTTCACATAGATTTTGCACCTGGACTGTGAAAGTGTGGCTATAGGAGCAGGAGGGATGAGGTATTGGGATTGGAGGTTCAATGGAGAGAGAGAGAGAGTATGTGCTGAGAGACCACAGGAATTGAGAGCCATTTGGGCTGTTCTATGGAAATCTACTGCGGAGGAAAGAGTCTGAAATCTGTGAGGGTTATTTAAATGAGAATTGCCAGTAATGAGGTAAAAGGAATCTCAACTGGTCACCTCCTGGATCCAATTGAGGCTCCCAGTGGACGGATTAGGTTGTATTCAGTTGAATTTTTGGCCTCAGAGATAAGTGGAAATCTCCAAACATCCAAGGCTGATGCTAGGACAAAGGAATGTAGTCTACAAACTGAGAGCCTGGCCCCATGGCTGAGGAGAACATCCACACAGTCCACTCTATGTGGAGAGGTTGAGCAGGATGCTGCATGGGGCTTACCCCTCTGTATTCCAGCCTCTTTGTTGTAGGAAGGTTCTCTGCAGGCTGCAGAAAAAGAAATGTGGACACAAACCCAACCATAACCCTTTGGCCAGCAATCTGTCCTGCCTGAAAGATATCATGTGGCAATGGTGACACAGAACTTGTGACAATGGCCAACCAAAATCTGATTTAACTTGAGGCCCACTCCATCATTAGGAACCTGTGCCTTTCAACTGTTTGGACAACCAGGAACTGGAGACTAGAGAGCTCAGAGACCTAGAGATGATCCATATACAACTGGTTGAAAAATTTTAAAGCAAACAAGTTAAAATTAGTGAAATTTTTCCTAATGAATTTCTGTTATTCTCGTACATTGGTGCCTTTTCCAGTTGTCATCAGAGAAAGTTCCTCTATTGGTAGACGGGAAAGGATGCTAAAACTCACAGACAGACATTATGTGGAGAGTGTGACTACATTGGGGGTTTCAATCTGGTCATTTACCTCATATCTGAACTTGGGGTATCAGAAGGAAGAGAGGGTGGAAAGACTGCAGGAGCCAAAATGAATGTAAGACACCATGGGAACATGGTCCACTCAACCAACTAAGCAGGGTTCATAAGGTCTCACAGAGACTGAAGTGGCACCGTGGATCCTGCATTGTCTGCACAAGGGCCTCTGCATATATGTGGTGGCTGTCATCTGGGTGTTTTTGTGAGACTCCTAACTGCTGAAGCAGGTGTATCCCTGACTCTTTGCCTGTTTGGGGGGACTATTTTTCTCCTATTGTGTTGGCCTGTCCAGCTTCAGGGTCAAGGCTTTTCCTTGTCTTGTTTTTTTTTTTTTTTTTCTGTATTCGGTTGCACAGTCACAGAGGCTTGCTCTTTTCAGATGTGAGAAAAAGACACAGTGGGAAGGGAGAGATGTGGCGTCAGGGAAAGCTGGGAAGAGAAGAGGGAAAGGAAACCATGGTCAGGACTTATCATATGAGAGCCAGATCTATTTTCAATTGTAAAATAGAGGTTCCTAATATATCACAAATATATCTACAGTTAATTTACTAAGAAAGAGTCTTTTCTTCTTTTAAAATATGTTTGTGGATTTCAAGTATGCAAATATCTTAATTCTTCATATGAGGTTATGTGAAGACTTTTTTTGCTTACTCATTTAAACAATACAGAGTCTTTCTGTGTTTTCTACTGCTTTGTTTGTTATTATTTGTACTCATACCTGTTTTTGTTTTTGCATTAAAATGTGTTGTTCAAATATATGTAATTTAATTGTCCTACCTAGCTTTTACCATATTTTGTAAACATTAAATAAACTCTTTGAGAATATGTTAGATATTATGTGAATGTGTGTATATGTGTGTGTATAAAAAAAAAGTGTCAGATTCAAATGTCACAGAATATGAAATCCTTGCTTTTTATAATGCTATGGATCATTTAAAAGAATCCTTCTAATAAAGTTCTTTAATATTGTGTCTAAAAAATTGCATTCTCTATCTTCAGAAACTGGTAAATTAAAATGTCAAGGTTATAAAAACATCGTAATTGAAGCACATTGTTGAGAGGTTATGAAAATAAAACAACTCTCACACTGGCTTAATAGACTAGTCACCTAAACAACAAAGGCATGCACAGCACTATTTCTCTGCAAGAACTGGGACTTTCAAAGAGACATTTTAGGTTATTTTTGTCTGGTTTTTTTTTCTCCTTTTTCTAAAAGGAAGCATTAGAGATTACGCTGTAAGTCTGTGTTCACATATAATGAAATCAAGTTCGTTGCTCCAGGATTTCAGGGCTAAATCCTCTGCTTAATGAAAACTATTTTACTTTAATCCCTTTCAAATTTAGAATCTAAATGCATAATTAAAAATTTTCAATGTGAAAAAGAATGCTATACATTTTGGGCGTTACTTCTAGATGTCATGAGTGTAATCTTTACTTTCTACTATATGATACTGTCTGGTGATATCTGTGACCTCTCATACACTGAACACTGGGAGAGGCATATGGACTTAAAAACTGGCATGAACAAGCAACACTTTCCAGCTTGACATTTTAACATGTGTCAAAAGGTCTCCTGAAATTCAGATATTATGTAATCTATCTGACATATATGAATACAAATAAAATGTAAGATATGAAAACTACCAAATAACAAAAGACAATTATATATTTGCTATTTGTTTATTCACATGGTCAATCAAACTGTATCCTGATGATCTTATTGGCAAAAAGTTTCCTCTTTCATAAATATTTAACCAGGTTTTCTAAACTTCAAAATCCTCTTTAATATTATATGGTAAATTCACTTGCAGGTTTACAAGGAAGGTACTCTCTGTTTTAAAAAGCTATTCACATGATTACTGTGAATATAACCTGGATTAAAACAACAATCTGTTGATTATTTGTCCATATACTCTCATAGAGGAACTGGATCATGGACATGAAATAGACATTATCAAAAGCAGTAACATAATGTTGTATACAATAAGTTATTTCATAATCAAATTTTAAAAATAGAACATCTAATTTAATTATATCACCTTTTTTTCATTATATTTATTTATGTGGTGAGTGTATTGGGTGGTAGTAGTGCTAATATTCCATGGCGTGCTTGTGGAGGTGTGGGAAAAACCCTGTAGAAGCCAGTTTTCTCTTCGCACTATTTATTGCTTGTTGATCCAAGTCAAATCTTCAAGCTTGGTTCCACGTGTCTTTATGCATGTTCGTGGCCCAGTAAATTGCTTTTAGGTCAACTGTGCATCAAAATATGAGTTATAAAACTAGATATTGAATCTGGGCTAACTTTGCTGATATGATATATAGCTTCATCAGCAGCTGTTCAGATGATGTTAATCACCATCATATTTTTTGTCTTAAGCCGTCTTAGTAACTGATATGAAAAACAATGTTACTACTCCACAGTTTTATTGCACCTTCTTACTAAATGTACTCTTTGCAAGAAAGGGTGTGGATGATAAGCCTTTTGGCACACCCTTCAAGTGGGACTGCCTCTGACATGGAATCTGGTACCCAAGATTTGATCACTTTTCCTTGGCCAAGGAGCCTTGCAGGACCACAAAGGAGGAGGATACAGGCTATCCAGACCAGATAGGCTCATGTCAGATGGTATGGGAGGAGGGATCTCCCCATCAGAGTACTAGAAGAGAGGAATAGTGGGGAAGAGGGAATAAGGGTGGGGATGGGAGGATAAGAGCAAACTGGTAACAATTGGGATCTAATGTGATTAAATTATACAAAAATAATAAAATAAATAAAAGGAAAATAAACTTCATTTTAGAGAAGGCAAAAAAAAGTTTTCAAAAGGCCCTGTCATCAACACTCATATCTATTAAAATGAGAACTCTTCTGAAAAGGGAAAATCCTAGACTTATTTCTATTAGATGTAGGTCAATATTTTAAAGCATTTATGTTTTGTTATATTACTTATATTCTATTATAATGATATTGTATATGAGACAATATTTAAAATATACATTAAAAAATCATGTATCATTTATTACATTTAAAAGAAGAAAAGAAAGCTCATCTTTGATCAAAAGAAAACATTAGCTAAGGCAATTCAAATGGTAGAGAATTTGGACCTTCATTCTTTTTTAATACAGGAAAATTGAAATTTCTTAGTAACATATATTTTTATAATATATTTATTTTTACAATTTAAAAACACTAATTTATTTCTTTATTCACTTTACATCCATATTGTAGGTCCCCTCCTTCCTCTCCTTCTGATTCCACACTTCCTCCCTCTTCCCCCTATCTCCCTCCTCTACTCTTCAGAAAAGGGGAGCCGCACCCCACCATCCCACCCCAGCACACCAAGTCCTGTCAAGACTGAATGTATCCTCTTTCCCTGTGACTTGAGAGGCAGCCCCGCTAAGGGTGAGTGATAGAAATGCAGGTAACAGAGTCCATATTTGAGAAAGCCCCTGCTCCCTTTACTAGAGAACCCACATGAAGATCTAGGTGCCCATTAGGCTACATTTGTGTAAGTCCAGTTCTGCATGGTCCTTCATTGGTGCTTCAGTCTCTGGAAGCCCCTCTGGGCCCTGCTTAGTTTGCTCTGTTGGTCTTCATGAGGACCTCCTAACCCCTCTAAGTCCTTCTTTCTTTTCCCCCACTCTTCTACAAGTCTCCATACACTCAGAGAATGTTTTATAGTGAGTCCCAACATCTGTTTCATTCAGCTGATGGTTGAAGACTCTCAGGGGACAGCTATGCCAAGCTCCCAACTGCAAGTATAGCAGAATAATTCTAATAGTGTCAGGACCTGAATCTTTCCCATGGGTGGGTCTCGTTTTTGACCAGGCCTTGCGTTGACATTCTCTCAATATCTGCTCTATTTTTATCCATGCACATCTTGTAGGCAGGGTATATTTTGTGGGTGGGCTGGTGTTCCCCTCACTCCAGTAGGAGCCCTGTCTAGTTAGAGTGTGTCCTCTTCATCTCAGTGACCCCTGATACTAGGAGTCTCAGCTAGAGTTACCCTCTTATCCTCCCATAAACCAGACTAGTTGATCAACGGAATCAAATTCACCCAAAAATGAACCCACACACCTATGGACAGTTAGTTTTTGACAAAGAAGCCAAAGCCATAAAAAAAGATAGAATCTTCAATAAATGGTTCTGGCCTACCTGGATGTCTACATGTAGAAAAATGGAAATAGATCCATATTAGTAACTCTGTGCAAAACTCAAATCCAAGTGTATTAAAGACACCAACATAAACACTGAAATACTAAAATAATTAGAAGAGAAAGTAGGGATCAGCCTTAATCTTAATGGGACAAGAGACAACTTCCTGTGTACGATGTATATTCCTGTGTCTGGGAGTTTACATTACACAATAGCATGCACAAGGCGAGGGAAAATTATCTTATGTTAGGCTCTATCACTCTTTATTTTATTCCCAAAAGATATAATGTGAAACTGAATCTAGAGCTAGACTGGCAGACTACATCTGTAATAATTTTTATGTGTTCCCTATATTACTGGGGTTACAAACATGCAAAAATACAGTCAGCTTTGTACATAACTTCTGGGTGTTCAAATATTTGTTCCCAATATTGTGTTTCAAGGTCTCTTCTCCACTGAATCATCTCTCCAGTCCCATCATGTGAATCTATGAGCATCTATACCATATACATTGACCGCTGAAGTAAGTGTCTGAATACAGACAATATGCACATAAATTCTGTTATTTTCTTTTTCATGCCTAGTAAATGCAGAGTATATGAACAGAAGTACCTGTTCTTCCCAGTTTTCAAACTTGCAAATGTCATTTCACTGAAAATTTCAACATGTATAAACAACTTTAAGAATGATAACTAAACAAAGAAACTAAAGATTAAGAAATCAAACAAAATAAGAGAACAATCCCTAAACCTATACAATCTCATATGTACTCATCTTAACAGGAAATAAAAAAAATAGCTTATAACCTTCATAAAATTTCAGGAAAATGTATGCATTTACATAATCTGTTCAAGTGTATTTGGATAAATATATATTTGCTTCTGGTGAAGCTTTATTTACTGACCCACTACCAACAGTTATTAGTAAAATAATATTATATTTACTAAGTGATAAAGATGTACTTGATATTCATTTAACTCAAATATACATAAATACATATTATACAGTTTAATATTATTCAGTAGAAGTATAAGATATTAATTTCTATATTTTAATAGCAGTTGCCTAATATATAAAATTATAATTCAATGAAGATAATATCAGAAATAACCAATGGTCATAGGAAAATATCAACTCTGCTCTCTAAAATCTTTCTGCCCCTTCTGAATGATTACTGAACCTTAAATGCAGGAGTTGTATTATAGATGTATCTATTGGAACTGTACTCTACAACTTTGCATTTTGAATAATTGTAGTTTTCTCTGATAGTCTACTGCAAAGAAGAGTTTCCTGGAAGAAGGGGTGAGGACTACACTTATTTGTAGTTTTATAAAATAATATTTATGATGTGATTAGGGATTCTGCTAGTTTAATAAAGTGGTGGTTGTTGATTCCCTTCCAAATTGACCTCACAGATCTCTGTAGGACTGTTGTTTGTTTTCTTCCTATGTTGATGGAAATCTATTTCAGTAGCACTTAACAACCTTCATTTTGTCTGCTGTGCTTCATAATGGCATTTGTGTGTGTGTGTGTGTGTGTGTGTGTATATATATATATATATATATATAATATTTACTTGGATATTTTCCTCTTGCTCAGCTTAGATTTGTTTTGAATTTCTTCATTGTTTAAAAGAAAAGAAAACATTATTTAGGTTCACGGTTTGGCCATACAGTTCATTATGGTGGAGAGGCCAGGTGGCTGTAGTGTTATGCAATGAGCCACAGCATCCCTAGTCACAACACAGAAAGATCAATATTGGTCTGCCATTGACCTGTCTTCTTTTTTTTTGAGTCCTGCTATCCAACTTATAGACTAGTGCTGCACACCAGGATGTGGCTATAAATGTTTACCATGTGTGAACTGGTCCATTCTAAATACGAACATTTGTTTCAGTATTTAATGTTACTACAAACTAGAAAGATGAATTAAGAATATAAACATTTTAGTAGACTTTCATATTAAAATGCTCTCAATAAATTAGTGCAAGAAGTAGATATTTATATAATCTTTTTTTTTGGTTCTGAAGAAACTTTACATTTTCTGTTTTCCCCTTTTCATAATTACCAAAATTGAGTGGATTTATCTATATAATGCTTATCTCCTATTTTTCTTGCACTTTGAAAAGATATTTTTTCTAAACCAGTACATATTCTCACACCAATAACATAAATCATTAAACTTTTTATTTAATTTCTATGCTATACACTGTTTTTAGTTTGCTTTTAAATACTAAGAAAGTGCCCATTCAACAAAGAATAAAATTTTATATTCCAAATGTTTAAGAAAAAGTTTTACATTTTCAGATTTTTAGACTATGAAAGCAATGAAGTGGAGGAAGGCTGAAAGGGATAGAGAGCGGAGGGAGAGAAAACT